>BSDF01000039.1:401284-895028 GCA_027925045.1 Hypotaenidia okinawae
ATTATGAAATATCTAATTCCTGAGCAAACCTGAAACAGAAACGGCACGCACACAGTTAGTCATGCTTACTAACCGCCACTCGCTCGGGCTCCCCTGCCCTGTCAGGCACCTCCCGGGAACATGGTCCCCGGGGGCCTCGGAAAGATTGCCCTGCCTGCCAAAACCCCGTCCTCAGCACCGTCTGCGCCCAAACTTAGGCAACGACAGTCGCCTCGCAGACCGTCCGGGACCCGGGGAAAAAAACACCCAGCCGGGGGAGAAAAAAAAATAATCCCCCGGCTGGGTTTTTTTTATTGTAAACTATATAATTCCTGAGCCCAGAGCAAACCTGAAAAGAAACATGTCACTCACACACACGAGGTTAGCCACGCTAACTCACTGACAGCCTGCCCGCCCCTACTGATGTGCAGGATTTGGATTTTCTGCGAGAATCCAAAGGTCCATGTCGTGCCTGCAAAAAACAGAGCTAGAAAAGACACTGCACAGTCCAAGACTGTGCCCCAAGACAGCGTCATGCAATGCAAGACAATCCAAAAACATAGCCAGACAGCAACTTACAACCCTATGAGATACAACAGCGCTATAGATTACACCGTGCCATGACCGAGCGAGACAGCACAAAATGCAAAGTAGATGTAGACATACACTGCAAAGCACCACAGAGATACATGGCCAGGCAACGCAAGACTGCATCCCGGGACGTGACGATATGCTATGGATTACATGGCCCCATTACAGAGTCATACGGCGCAAGACAGTTCGCATACAGAGGCTGACGGCGCGAGACAGCATCCCAAGACGTGACGATGCTATGGATTACGCTGCCCCAGTACAGAGTCATGCGGCGGGAGTCACAGTTTGAACACAGAGGCTGACGGCGCGAGACAACATCCCAAGACGTGACAATGCTATGGATTACACCACCCCAGTACAGAGTCATACGGCGCACAGAATATGAGAGTCAATGTTTTCTGAAGCAGAGGTGTTGTTCCAGCTCAGGCTCTGCAAAGGTGACGCCAGAGACGTTTGCAATGTGAAACGCTTTAGACTGAGAGCGAGCTGACAGCTGGTCGATGGGCTCGGTGACAAAGCGGCGAGGCTCAAATGCGACGATGATCGCCAAGGGTGGAGAAGGGAGGCGTGCGCAACGTAGCCGGTGACCTAAGGAGGGACACCCAACAGATAGAATTGACAATTGTTATCAACAGTAACCTGAACACCCTGCTTATCCAAAAGGCGGTGGCGGTCCGCCCACTCGCTCCTTCCAGAGAGAGACGTTCCGGTGATCGTGGCGTGTGGCGCCTACCGCCCCGAGAGATGCAAAATTACTGTTACCCTGGCGAGAAATTGCTGCTCCCGCAATCGCCTCTTACCCCGTGCCCGGCCGTTCTGCCGGCTCACCTCCGCTGCTCCTCCGCTTCCAAAGGTGGCAAATGGCCGCGCAGCACCTGCAAGAACAGAGAGGCGAGCGCTCCGCCGGCCCGCCATGGTATTAGGCGCTGCCACAGACGAGGGCTGCCTCGCCTTCTCGGTGTGCCGTGAAGGTCCCGCCACCGTCTCCGGGGTCTGAACGAGACCTGTGCCGAGAGACTGACCGAAACCGGTTCCCACCTTCCGTTACCTTACCTTGACCGGTCGCTCGCCTGGTCTATACCGTTTACGGGTGGCTGCGTGGAGGCTCGGGCCTGGCCTGTAACACACAAACAAGGGATGCCTATAAAACTCACCTGCAGCGTGACACCGGCCCGGTAGAAATGGCTTACCTGGCCCGAGTCCCCTCCCCTGGAAATGACCCGCTTTCCTCCTTGCTTCGTACCTGCAAAAAACAGCCACACACAAGTCTTAAAGGTGGTATAGAAGTGCTGACCATCTCATCGCGCCGACACCGTGGGCTGACCTACCTCCTTGTGGTCTTCCCCTCGACAACTCCGTGGCTGCATCTGTACACATCCCATCTGGCCCCATCTGAAAAACCCAACAAAAATGTCACACACGCACACAAGGTTAGCCACGCTAACTCACTGACAGCCTGCCCGCCCCTACATCAGAGCCATCCCACCTCCAGCCGCCGCGATGGGCCATTGCCCCGAGTATACGGCCATGCTTGGTACGGCCTCGCCTTTCTAGTGGCTTCATCGCTGTGATGCTAAAGTGTCATACCGCAAAACCCAAAGCCTAGGAAACCGCTTCGCTACCTGCGGTACCCTACCTCCTGCTTCTCTTTCAAATTGACGCTCTGGGAAATTGGCTGCAGAATTTTCTGCGAGAATCCAAAGGTCCATGTCGTGCCTGCAAAAAACAGAGCTAGAAAAGACACTGCACAGTCCAAGACTGTGCCCCAAGACAGCATCATGCAATGCAAGACAATCCAAAAACATAGTCAGACAGCAACTTACAACCCCATGAGATACAACAGCGCTATAGATTACACCGTGCCATGACCGAGCGAGACAGCACAAAATGCAAAGTAGATGTAGACATACACTGCAAAGCACCACAGAGATACATGGCCAGGCAACGCAAGACTGCATCCCGGGACGTGACGATATGCTATGGATTACACGGCCCCATTACAGAGTCATACGGCGCAAGACAGTTCGCATACAGAGGCTGACGGCGCAAGACAGCATCCCAAGACATGACAATGCTATGGATTACACCACCCCAGTACAGAGTCATACGGCGCACAGAATATGAGAGTCAACATTTTCTGAAGCGGAGGTGTTGTTCCAGCTCAGGCTCTGCAAAGGTGACGCCAGAGACGTTTGCAATGTGAAACGCTTTAGACTGAGAGCGAGCTGACAGCTGGTCGATGGGCTTGGTGACAAGGCGGCGAGGCTCAAACGCGACGATGATCGCCAAGGGTGGAGAAGGGAGGCGTGCGCAATGTAGCCGGTGACCTAAGGAGGGACACCCAACAGATAGAATTGACAATTGTTATCAACAGTAACCTGAACACCCTGCTTATCCAAAAGGCGGTGGCGGTCCGCCCACTCGCTCCTTCCAGAGAGAGACGTTCCGGTGATCGTGGCGTGTGGCGCCTACCGCCCCGAGAGATGCAAAATTACTGTTACCCTGGCGAGAAATTGCTGCTCCCGCAATCGCCTCTTACCCCGTGCCCGGCCGTTCTGCCGGCTCACCTCCGCTGCTCCTCCGCTTCCAAAGGTGGCAAATGGCCGCGCAGCACCTGCAAAAACAGAGAGGCGAGCGCTCCGCCGGCCCGCTGTGGTATTAGGTGCCGCCACAGACGAGGGCTGCCTCGCCTTCTCGGTGTGCCGTGAAGGTCCCGCCACCGTCTCCGGGGTCTGAAGGAGATCTATGTCGAGAGACTGACCGAAACCGGTTCCCACCTTCCGTTACCTTACCTTGACCGGTCGCTCGCCTGGCCTATGCCGTTTACGAGTGGCTGCGTGGAGGCTCGGGCCTGGCCTGTAACACACAAACAAGGGATGCCTATAAAACTCACCTGCAGCGTGACACCGGCCCGGTAGAAATGGCTTACCTGGCCCGAGTCCCCTCCCCTGGAAATGACCCGCTTTCCTCCTCGCTTTGTACCTACAAAAAACAGCCACACACAAGTCTTAAAGATGGCACAGAGGCCTCAGGTCTGCCTCAGAGACCCACAGCCTCACACCCCTTCAAAATTCCATCTGCTCGTTCCGATGCTGCAGGACCCCGCCCGTGCAGCTCCCATCATCTCCCAGGAACGGGATGGAAAGGATGGTCCGCACCCCCTGCTGACGGTACCGCCTTCGCCGAGACCTCCCGGGCAGAATCCAGCACGCTAACCCCGGACTCTGACTGCTATGCCACATCTCCCCGACCCCACAGCCCCGGGCAGAGCAGCTCCGTGCCAAATGCGCACAAAGAATGACACAATGCAGAACCCTGCGGATGATGCGACTCCAAGATGATCGAAAACTGACAGCGAGAAGGGCTCCCGGACAGGAGACACCATCAAACAAAGCCACCGAGGGCGGATGGAAGGAAGCTCTATGGCAGCCCCAGAAGAGAGGGGACTGGAACGGCTCGTTGGAAGGACTTACTGTCAAAATTGTGACTACGGATGCGCGAGAAGCCCGCCTTCCAGACCTAACGATGGAAAGATGCACGGGAAAAGCCTCGGCCCGTGAAGATGGGTGACCGGAGAGCGGAGCTCCCGAGGGAGCCTTTGATGATGCCGCCAGAGAGGACCGATCGGAAACTTCCGAGATGTGAGGACGAACTGTGCCATGACCTTGGTAGGCAAATCAAGAAGAGCCCTGTGAGCGCTACGCCGATGAGCGAGCGTGGTCATTCGAGACCCTAGAGACTGCGCCCGAGAGGCACGCTGTGCCCCTTTGAGCGCAAGAGGATGCTGACACCCGGAAAAGGGCTAAGACGCAGAAAACGTGCCACGCAACAAGTATAAATGCACCTAGAGGCGGGAGCTGCCCTGCCCGGCACACCCTAGCGACATGCTGACAAGCCACCCGCTCCCCATTCGCCAGCCCAGAAGGGACTGCTCCCAAACAGACCCTTTGCCTACGCTGACTTTCACGGGCAAACAACCCCCCTGCCGTCGGCGCCTTCGCCCCGCCCTTCTCTTCTCCTCCCGCTCCCTCCCCAGACCCGGTCCCTCCGCTTAGCTCTCAGGCGACCGGGGAACCGCATCCGTCCTGGAAGAGAACATGTGTGATCCCCTGCGTGGGCTGACCGGGATGTGCTGGCGGTTGCCGCCTTATTCTTCAGCAACTATAAGAAACAAAAAGGTAATTGAAACTGTGCGGGTGGTCGGTACCGCGCACCTCGACCCCGAACTCGACTCCCCGTCGCCTTCTGAAAAGTAATGTGGCCTTCGGCAAGCCTGCTCTTTCCGGAGACGGACGTGCCGGCTGCCGTCACTTGTATTTCCTACCGCACCTATAGATGCAAAATTACTGTTATGCTTGGAACTCACCTGATCGGAGTTCCAACCCCCTATATGCCCCGAACCCCCTATATGCAAGCAAGAAGCTTACTCAAACGCAAGCAAGAGAAGCTTATCATTAGGCCTTGTAACAGAAATGGTGCCAACAGCTTACCAGTTAAAGTCCAAAGTTGTTGAAACCCCCCCAAGAGTCTATTTAGTGCAAAGTCAGGAATGCTGGTAAAATGCTATGAATCCAGGAATAAACACTCAACGGCTAACTATATAGGACTAAGTTGCCTTAAAAAGACTCTGAAAAGGCAACACAAAATAAACGAGCCAAACATATGCAAGACTACATCAATAAGTACTTTTGATTAGGGAGATGCTGGTCACTCTTAGCTAGCTACAAAATGCTTACCTTAAAAGCATGAACCAAAAAAACAGCAGCAACTCCAACACTCCAACCGCAAAATGAAAACCAAAACACTACAACAGGAGACACAAAGCACAATGAGCTGCCACAGGCAAGGGCAACTACCTTATATACCCCAGGCCCCACCCACTGCCCTTACCACACCTGCCTGAAAAAGGGAGGATGCTGCCTGCAGAAGGATTAAAAGCAGCTGCGGGAGCAGGTGTGGATCTACTAATCTCAGCTGTTTATCAGAGAATGAATGCTGACTGCATAAAAGGATTCTTGCAGAAAACACTTTCTACACTGCTAAATATCCACACTGATGATCAAACCAGGTATGTAAGCAAGAGCAGCCCAGGGCAGACCCTCTAATCCTGGGGAAAACGGACATCCGTTTCTAGGAAACACCCCTAATACTACACTCCTGGAGATTTTTCTAGTCCAGAGAGGCCTCTGAGCCCAGAGGGAGGCTTCAGGCCATGTATGTCTTTCGGTGCTGGCTGCTTTGGTTTGGAGCTATTGCTGATGTTTAACATGTTTGTAATGGAAGGCTGCTCCGCACTCAAAAAATCCCTCTGTATGTCGCATGAGGAGGTTTCCTCGGAAGAAGAAAGCCCTGAGTCCCAGGGTCAGAGGGTCTGCTTGTAGGTGCCATGGGGCAGTTTCAAGCCATGTACGTCTTTTGGTGCTAGCTGCTTTGGTTTGGGAGCTATTGCTGGACGTTTAGCATGTTTGTAAAGGAAGGCCGCCCGGGACTCCAAAAATACCACTTTATGTCGCATTAAGACGTTTCCTCCGAAGAACAAAGCCCTGAGGCCCAGGGTCTGAAAGGCTGCTTGTAGATGCCATGGGGCGGTTTCAGGCCATGTATGTCTTTTGGTGCTGGCTGCTTTGGTTTGGGAGCAATTGCTGGACGTTTAGCATGGTTGCACTGGAAGGCCGCCCCGCACTCAAAAATAACACTTTATGACGCATTAAGAGGTTTCCTCCGAAGAACAAAGCCCTGAGCCCCAGGGTGAAAGGGGCTGCTTGTAGGTGCCATGGGGCGGTTTCAGGCCATGTATGTCTTTTGGTGCTGGCTGCTTTGGTTTGGGAGCAATTGCTGGACGTTTAGCATGTTTGCACTGGAAGGCCGCCCCGCACTCAAAAATACCACTTTATGACGCATGAAGAGGTTTCCTCCGAAGAACAAAGCCCTGAGGCCCAGGGTCAAAGGGGCTGCTTGTAGGTGCCATGGGGCGGTTTCAGGCCATGTATGTCTTTTGGTGCTGGCTGCTTTGGTTTGGGAGCTATTGCTGGACGTTTAGCATGTTTGCAACGGAAAGCGGCTCCGCACTCCAAAATAACACTGTTTATGACGCATTAAGAGGTTTCCTCCGAAGAACAAAGCCCTGAGCCCCAGGGTCTGAGGGGCTGCTTGTAGGTGCCATGGGGCGGTTTCAGGCCATGTATGTCTTTTGGTGCTGGCTGCTTTGGTTTGGGAGCTATTGCTGGACGTTTAGCATGTTTGCAATGGAAGGCCGCCCCGCACTCCAAAAATACCACTTTATGTCGCATTAAGAGGTTTCCTCCGAAGAACAAAGCCCTGAGCCCCAGGGTCTGAGGGGCTGCTTGTAGGTGCCATGGGGCGGTTTCAGGCCATGTATGTCTTTTGGTGCTGGCTGCTTTGGTTTGGGAGCTATTGCTGGACGTTTAGCATGTTTGCACTGGAAGGCCGCCCCGCACTCCAAAATAACACTTTATGACGCATGAAGAGGTTTCCTCCGAAGAACAAAGCCCTGAGGCCCAGGGTCGAACGGGCTGCTTGTAGGTGCCATGGGGCGGTTTCAGGCCATGTATGTCTTTTGGTGCTGGCTGCTTTGGTTTGGGAGCTATTGCTGGACGTTTAGCATGTTTGCACTGGAAGGCCGCCCCGCACTCTAAAAATCGCTCTGTACGTCGCAGAGCCGGAACTTTGGTTCCGGGCTGGTTCTGACTTTAAAATTAGTTCCCCGGAACTAGTGAGCCGGAACTTTGTTTCTGGGGTTGGTCCGATCTTAAAACGAGTCCCCCGGAACTAGTGAGCCAGAACTTTGGTTCCGGGGCAGGGTCTGCCGCTAAAAAAGGTCCCCCTGAATTACTGAGTCAGAACCGGGATGGGGACACCCACTCCTGTCCCGCTGCACACCAGGGACACCCCCCCATACCCTCCCACACACACCTCGTCCCACAGCACAAGGCGGTAGAAGCCAAATTTTAAGATTTTGGGGGGTTAATCCTTAAACACCTCCCCCCCCCCGAATTCCTACAATTCCGAGCAAGGCATGGGAACACGAGGGCTGGGAAGCAGCCCAGGGCCCAGCCCAGGGTCCGCTGGGGTCCTTGAGCAGCGCCCCCCCCTCCCCCAAACCCTTCCACGCCTCTCCCCCAGTTTCTCGGTCCAGGACACATTTTCTCCCACCCCTGCGAGTAGGTATCCAAGGCTGGGAGGGGGAGGTGGGGAGTTGAGGGAGAAGGTGGGATGCTGACAGTGTATAGTTTTGACCAGGCCCCCCACACACACCCCCCAGCAGGGACAGAGACTTTTGAGGTTGTACCCAGGAAATCTGTGCCCCAAACCCGAGGTGCAGGGATGGGTGAGGGGGCACAGCGAGGATGCTCCCACGCCAGAAATACAGGGGAGCCCCAGGCAGAGAGTTTGTACCTGTGTGTGTATGTATATATATATTTATAAAAATAGGTGTGTGGAGGTGTAGCGCTGATACTGATGATTAAGAACCCGGTGCCAGGCTGGTCCTGCACGATCCACGCGCAGGGCTTTGTTCTTGGGAGGAAACCTCCTCATGCGACATACAGAGGGATTTTTGGAGTGCGGGGCGGCCTTCCAGTTCATCCATGCTGAACGTCCAGCAACAGCTCCCAATCCAAAGCAGCCAGCACCAAAAGACATACATGGCCTGAAACCGCCCCATGGCACCTACAAGCAGCCCCTTTGACCCTGGGGCTCAGGGCTTTCTTCTTCGGAGGAAACCTCCTCATGCACCTTAACAAGGGATTTTAATGGCCGGAGCGGCCTTCCATTGCAAACATGCTGAACGTCCAGCAATAGCTCCCACACTTTCTTGGTGCTGGCTGCTCTGGTTTGGGTTCCACTCTAGGATCTTTCTTTCCTCCTTACACTGCTGCCCTAGGGATTAGTCTCGGCTGTGGGCGGGTTCCATGGAAGTCTCTAGAAGGCTCCGTCAACCTCCCTGGGTCCCTCGGGGGGTTTTGGGGTGCCTCTCAGCCTCAGAGGCAGCTCAGTGGGTCCCTCGGGGGGATTTGGGGTGCCTTTCAGCCTCAGAGGCAGCTCAGTGGGTCCCTCGGGGGGGTTTTGGGGTGCCTCTCAGCCTCAGAGGCAGCTCAGTGGGTCCCTCGGGGGGTTTTGGGGTGCCTCTCAGCCTCAGAGGCAGCTCAGTGGGTCCCTCGGGGGGTTTGGGGCCTCCCTGGGTGTCCCTTGGGGTCCCCTGTGGTCTCTGAGTGTCTCAGACCTTTCCTGGGGATCCCTGGCGGGATTTTGGGGCGCTCAGGGGGTCTCCGTGGGGGGGTTGGGGATTTGGGGGGTGGTTTTGGGTCTCCCTCTCCCCCCCCCTTGTGTTCCCCCCGGTCCCCAATCCCATCAGCCTCAGCGCGCCGCGCGGGGCTCGCCGGGAGTTGTCGTTCTCCCTTCTTTCCCCGTCGCCGCCTCCTTTTCCGCCGCCTGATTGGCCGTCTCCAGGGAGGCGGGACTAAGCGCCGCCCAATCGTATCCCGTCGCGGGGCGCACGGCCCCGCCCTCCTTTCTTCCCCTTACTCCCCCCGTCCCCCCTCCTTTCCGCGCATGCGCGCTGGGCTGCGGCCGCTGGCCGGAAGAGGAGGCGCGGGCGCGTGGCGTCGGCTCGGCCGTTCCTCAGCGTCCGGATCGCGGCGGAGCCGGAGTCGGCGGCGGGGAGCGGGGCAGGGGCACAGCGAGTCCGCGACCGCCGCTCCGAGCCGGTGAGGGGCGGGCCGGGCCGGCCGGGAGCCGGGATTGGGTCTGGGGGGAGGCGGGGGAAGGAGCTGGGGGGGGGGGGGGGGGGGGGGGCGGCCGCCGCGGAGGGGGAGGGGCGAGGCCCGCGCGGCGCGGCCTGAGGCGGGGGGAGGGGAGCGCGGCCCTGGGGGGGCGGGAAAAGGGGTTTTGTGAGGGGAAAAGGGGGGTTTTTGAGGGGAAAACGGGGCTTTTTGAGGGGAAAAGTGGGGTTTGGGCGGGAAAGGAGCGGGGGGAGGGGAAAAGCGGGGGGGGAGGGGGAAGGGAGATTTTGGGGGGAAATGAGGGAGTTTTGAGGGGGGAAGTGGGGGGTTGAGGGAATAAAGGGGGTTCGTGAGGGGAAAAGTGGGGTTTGGGGGGACAAGGAGCGGGTTTGGGGCGGGTTGTGAGGGGAAAAGTGGGATTTTTGTGAGGAAAAGGGGGGTTGTGAGGGGGAAAAGTGGGATTTTTGGGTGGAAAATGGGGGTTGTGAGGGGAAAAGTGGGATTTTTGGGTGGAAAATGGGGGTTGTGAGGGGAAAAGTGGGATTTTTGTGAGGAAAAGGGGGGTTGTGAGGGGAAAAGTGGGGGTTTGGGGGGGAAGGGGCGGGTTGTGAGGGGAAAAAGTGGGGTTCGTGAGGGGAAACGTAGGGGGATTGAGGGGAAAGTGGGTTTTGTGAGGGGAAAAGGGGAAGTTTTGAGGAGGAAAAGGGGGTTTGAGGGGGGAAAAGGGGGGTTGGGAGCGGGTTGTGAGGGAAAAAGTGGGGTTTGGGGGGGAAAAAGGGAGGTTTTTGCCAGGAACAGTGGGGTTTTGAGGCGAAAAGTGGGGGGTTTGGAGGGGAAAGGGGGCTTGGGAGGAGAAAAGTGGGAGTTGGGGGCAAGGGGCGGGTTCGTGAGGGGAAAAGGGGAAGTTTTGAGGAGGAAAAGGGGGGTTTGGGGGGGAAAAGGGGGGGTTTGGGGGGGAAAAAAGGGCTTGTGAGGGAAAAAAGTGGGTTTTTTGTGAGGCAAAGTGGGGTTTTTGTGAGGAAAAGTGGGGTTTTTGTGAGGAAAAGTGGGGGTTTTGTGTGGAAAAGTGGGGGGTTTGTGTGGAAAAGTGGGGGTTTTTGTGAGGAAAAGTGGGGTTTTTGTGAGGAAAAGTGGGGGTTTTGTGAGGAAAAGTGGGGTTTTTGTGAGGAAAAGTGGGGTTTTGAGGCAAAAAGTGGGGTTTTGGAGAGGAAAAGTGGGGCTTTGGGGGGAAGGGGAGTTTGAGGGGGGCTGGGGGCAGGTGTGAGGAAACCCGCGGTGTTTTCATAGAAAAGTGGCGGTTTGGGGGGAGTTTTGAAAGGAAAAATAGGGATTTTTGGGGAAAAGGAGGGATTTCGAGGGGAAAAAGTGTGATTTTTGAGGGGAAAGGGGCCGGTTTGGGGCAGGTTGTGAGGAGAAAAGTGGGATTTTTGGGGGGAAAGGGGGTTTGGAGGGAGTTGTGAGGGGGAAATAGGGTTTTTTTTGGGGGAAAAGGGCCAGTTTGGGGCAGGTTATGAGGGAAAAAAAGGGGATTCGGGGTGAAAGGGGTGTTTTTTGAGGGAAAAAGTGGGATTTTCAGGGGACAAGGGGGATTTTGAGGGGTTTTGTGAGGGGAAAAAAGGGCGTTTGTGGGGTGGGAAAGAGTTTATTTGGGGAGAAAGTGGGATTCTGAGAGGAAAAAGGGGGTTTGGGGGCAAAAAAGGGGGGTTTGGGGGCAGTTGTGAGGAAAAAGAAGAGTTGTTTGGGGGGTAAGGGGGAGTTTTGGGGGGAAAAGGGGTTTCTTGAGAGGAAAAAGTGAGATTTTGAGGGAGAAAGAGGGAGTTTGGAGGGAATTGTGAGGGGGGAAAAGGGGTTTGTGGGGGGTAAGGTGGGGTTTTTGGGGGGTAGGTGGGGTTTTTGGGGGGTAAGGGGGATTTTTGGGGGGTAAAGTGGGATTTTGGGGCGAGTTTTGAGGGGAAAAATGTTGTTTTAGGGGAAGCAACAAGAGGAACTGGGGGGTGAGAGGGAACGGCTTGGATTTTGGGGGGAAATGGGGGTTTTGGGGTGATCTGTGAGGGGAAAGTGGGGTTTTTTGGCGGGGATATGGTGTTTTTGGGGGGGAAAGTGGGGTTTTGGGGCCAGTTGTGAGGGGAAAGTGGGGTTTTTGGGGGGGAAAGTGGGATTTGGGGCCAGTTGTGAGGGGAAAATGTGGTTTTTGGGGGGGAAGTGAGAGTTTTTGGTGTAAAACTGGTGTTTTGGGGGGAGGGGAAGTGGATTTTGGGGGGTCCCTAGTGGGAGAAGCGGCGCTTTCGTCCAGGAGCCGAATTGTTTTTACCCGAATTTGGCCTTTTTTGGAGGAAAATGTAATTTTTGAGGTGGAAACGTGGGGATTTGGGGACACGCTTGAGTGGGGGAGGGGAGGGGGTTGTTGAGGGGGAAAGGGGGGTTTAGGGGGGTCTGGGGGGTGTTGGGGGGTGAAGAGTCTTGGGGAGGAAAGAGGTAGGGTTGGGAAAGATGGGGGGGGGTCACAAGGAGTTGGGGGGTCAGAGTGTGTCTGGGGTGGGGGGCTGGGAATGGGGGGGTTAGAATGGGGGTGGGGGTGGGGGTTGGGGTGGGGGGTTTAGAGGGGGTTAGAGGGGGGTTGGGGGGTGGGGATTGGGGTTTTGGGGGGTGTCAGAGGGGGTTGGGGTGGGGGGGGCGGGGTTTAGGGGGTTGGGTTTTGGGGGGGGTCAGAGGGGGTTGGTGGGGGGGCGGGGTTTAGGGGGTTGTGGGGTTGGGTTTTGGGGGGTGAGAAGGGGTTGGTGGGGGGGGGGTCAGAGGGGGATTGGGGTGGGGGGGCAGAGGGGGGTGGGGGTTGGGGTGATGGCGTTTTGGGGAGCTCAGCGCGGGTTAGGGTTGGGGGTGGTCAGAGCCGGTGGGGGGAGGGGGGGTCAGAGGGAGGTTGGTGTTGGGGAGGGGTGAAGTTTGGGGGGATGGGGGGGGGGATTAGAGCCGGTTGGGGTGCAGGGGGGGTCGTGGCGTCTGGGGGGGGGGGACGGGGGTCGGGGTCGTGGTGTCCGGGGGGGGGGTGGGGGCGGGGGGGGGGGGGGGTTCCCTGACTCGGGGCCCATCCCCCCCGCGCCCCCCCGCCCCCAGGGGAGGCAGCGCCCGGCGCCATGTACAATGGGATCGGGCTGCCGACGCCGCGGGGCAGCGGCACCAACGGTTACGTCCAGCGCAACCTCTCGGCGCTGCGGCACAAGAAGGAGCCGCGGGGGGGGGCGGGGGGGGCGGGGCCGACGGCCCCCCGGCGAGGAGGAGCTGCGGCGGCTGGAGGCGGCGCTGGCCAAGAGACCCAACCCCGAGATCCTGGATCACCAGCGCAAGCGGCGGGTGGAGCTGAAATGCCTGGAGCTCTCGGAGCTGATGGAGGAGCAAGGGTGAGGGGGGGGGCGGACCCCCCCAAAACGGCCAACCCGCCCCGAACCAACACGGGGAACCCCCAAAACGGCACCACCACCATCCCCCCCCCCCCCCATCGCCACGGGGGCTCAGTGGAACAGCCAGCGCCGCAGGGAGACACCAAAGGGGCACATCTTCCCCCCCAAGGGAGCCCCCAAAACAGCCACCGCCACAGGGAGCCCCCAAAGTGGCACATCTTCCCCCCAAGGGAGCCCCCAAAGCAGCGACCATACCAGGGAGCCCCCAAAGTGGCACACACACCCCCCAAGGGAGCCCCCCAAAAGACCCCCAGGGAGCCCCCAAAACGGTCCATCCCCTGCCCCCGAGGGAGCCCCCAAAACAGCCACCATACCAGGGAGCCCCCAAAGTGGCACATCTCCCCCCCCCCAAGGGAGCCCCCCGAAACAGCACCCCAGGGAGCCCCCAAAGTGGCACACACACCCCCAGGGAGCCCCCAAAAAGACCCCCAGGGAGCACCCAAAGTGGCACATCCCCCCCAAGGGAGCCCCCAAAACAGTTCATATCCCCCCCAGGGACCCCAAAACACCGCCCTGAGAGACTCCCCTGTACCCCCAAACCCCATCCCCTGCCCCCAACACCCCTTTAGCCCCCCCAACTCCCTTTGGGTCCCCCCAAACCCCTTCCCATACCCCTACATCCCCCCCAACCCCCCTTGAGACCCCCCCAAACCCCCTTGTCCCCCCAGTTACGCCGCGGGTGAGATCCAGGCCAAGGTGGCCACGTTCCGCATGATGCTGCTGGAGAAGGACGAGGGGCTGGGGGACCCCCCGGACCACAAACCCACGTCAGTTCCCCCCTGCCCCCCCAAATCCCTCCTGAGACCCCCCAAACCCTCCTGTGTCCCCTTCAAACCCCCCAAACTCCTCTGTGACCCCCCAAACCCCTCTGTGTCCCCCCCAACCCCGCCTGTGATAACCCCCTAAACCCCTTCAAACCCCCCAAACCCCTTTGTGTCCCCCCCAACCCTGCCTGTGACCCCTTCAAACCCCCCGTGACCCCTTCAAATCCTCCCCAAACTCCTCTGTGACCCCTTCAACCCCCCCAGACCCCTTCAACCCCCCCCAAACTCATCTGTGACCCCTTCAACCTCCCCAAACCCCCCTGTGACCCCTTCAATCCCCCCAAACTCCTCTGTGACCCCTTCAATCCCCCCAAACCCTCCTGTGACCCCTTCAAACCCCCCCCAAACTCCTCTGTGACCCCTTCAACCCCCCCAAACCCCCCTGTGACCCCCTAAACCCCTTCCAAACCGCCTGTGACCCCTTCAAATCCCCCCAAACCCCCCTGTGACCCCCTTCCAACCCCCCTGACCCCCCCGTCCCCCCCAGCGTGACCGAGACCCACCAGCTGGCCGAGGCCAACGAGAAGAAGAACGAGCGGCTCCGCGCCGCCTTCAACATCAGTGACTCCTACGTGGATGGCAGCTCCTTCGACCCCTCCCCGCAGGGCCAAGGAGCCCCCCGGACCCCCCAACCCCCCCAGGTACCCCAGCACCCTTGTTTTGGGGAGGGGGCGGGATACACCCCTGTAAACCCCCCTGGTGCTGAGCCCGTGTCCCCGCAGCGCGGTGCGGGTCTCCTCCAGCTCCCGCTCGCCCTCGCCCAAGCAGAAGAAGAAGAAGAAGAAGAAGACAAGATCGGGGGAGGTGAGGAGGGGGGTTGGGGGGGACCCCTGGGAGAATTTGGGGGGCCCTGGAGGAGTTTAGGGGGTCCCTGGGGGAGTTTAGAGGGGTCCTTGGAGAAGTTTGAGGGGGTGGGGGTGCCCATGGAGGGGTTGGGGAGGTTTAGGGGGTCCTTGAAGGAGTTTGAGGGGGTGGGGAGTGATTTGGTGTGCCCCTGAGGGGGTTTAGGGGGTCCTTAGAGGAGTTTGAGGGGGTGGGGAGGGTTTTGGGGTGCCCCTGGAGGGGTTTAAGGGGTCCTTGAAGGAGTTTATAGGGGTCCCTGGGGGTTTTGGGGGTCCCTGAGGGAGTTTAGGGGGTCCTTGGAGGAGTTTGAGTGGACGGGGTGCCCCTGGGGGGGGTTGGGGTGCCCCTGGGGGGGTTTAGGGGGTGTTTTGGAGGAATTTGGGGGTGCAGGGGGGGTATTTAGGGGAGTTACAGGGGGTCCCTGGGGCAGTTTGGAGGGGTCTTTAGGGGGAGTTTGGGGGCAAAGGGGGGTTTGTGGGGGTCCCCGAGTCGGTTGGGGGGTGAAGGGGGGTTTGGGGGTCCCCAGAGGGGTCGGGGGGGTTTGGGGGTCCCCGGCTCACAGCCCCGCCCCCAGGTCCGCCAGCCGCTCCGGGGAGAGGAAAAAGAGCTCCAAGAAGAAGAAGCACCGGTGAGGGGCGGGGCATGCAAATGAGGGGGCGGGGCTTAGCGGGGAGGGGGTCTGGTTATGCAAAAGAGGTGTGGGCGTGGTCTCAAGCCCCTCCCCTTCCTCCCCCTCCCCCCAGGTCGGAGTCTGAGGCCAAGAAGCGGAAGCACCGGTGAGTGGAGGGGGAGGGGGGGAAACGGGGGGTGGGGGGGGTTCAGGGGATTGGAGGGGGTGTCGGGGGTCCTGTGACGTCATCGCTGACGTCATCGCGCCCCCCCTTCCCCCCCGCAGCTCCCCCAGCCCCAAGGCCAAGCACAAGGCCAAAGAGAAGAAGCGCAAGAGGTGAGTCCCCTCCCCCCTCCCCCCCCCCAAAAAGCACCCCCACTACACCCCCCCAAACACCCCCTCCCCCAAAAGCCCCCCTAACCTCCCCCCAATCCCCCTCCCCCTCAAAACACCCCAAAACGCCCCCCAACCCCCTCCCCCTAAACCCCCTCCCCAAAACCCCCCCAAATCCCCCTCCCCCTCAAAACACCCCTGAACCCCCCCCAAAACACCCCCTTTCCCCTCCCTAAACCCCCCCCCCAAAACACCACTGACCCCCCTCTCCTCCCCCCAGATCCACCAGCGAGTCGGCGAGCCGCCGCGAGGAGCGCTCTTCCTCCCGCGCCGCCTCCTCCTCCTCCTCCGCCTCCTCCCGCAGCCGGTGAGTAACCCCCTCCCCACCCACCTCCCCCCTACCACACGCTGCCCCCCCCCCCCATCTCCCCTCCCCAAAAACCCCTCCCCCCGCCCCCGCAGGTCCCGCAGCGCCACCGCCCCGAAGCCCCCGACCCCCACGGCCCAACAGCGCCAGCGAGAAGAACCGGCGACGGCGTCGGCGGCGCAAACGCATCACCACGCCGACGCCGCACCGGAGGTGAGCCCCATCCCCCCCACCCCGGGGCGGGGCGGGGCCGCAAGGGGGGGGAGTGGTGGTGGTAGAGGGGACCCCCCCAAAAAAACCCACCCCTCATCCCTCACCCCGTTGTTCATCCCCCTCCCCAGGGAGCGCCGCAGCCCCCGACGCCGCCGCAGTCGCCGCGAGCCGCCGCGGAGCCCGGAGAGACGCCGACCGTGAGCTCGGCGCCGCCGTCGCCCTCCCGCGCCGCCGACCCTCCCCCCACGGCCGCCGCGGACCCCTCCCCAGCCCCCCTTCTCCCCAAAAACCCCCCCCGCCGACTCCACCCCCACCCCCGACGCCCCCCGCCGCTCCCCCACCCCGCCCCCCCCCCCAGCGCCGCCCCACGCCCAGCCCCTCCCCCGAACCCGCCCGCCGCCCCAAAACCCCCCCGGCGCCTCCTCCCCCTCCCCCCCCACCCAAACCACCGCCACCTCCTCCTCCTCCCGCCCCTCCCAACGCTCCCCCACCCCCCCAAAACGCTCCCGCCCCCGGCGTTCCCGCACCCGCTCCCCCCTTCCCGCCGCACCCCCACCTCCCGCCGCAACCGCTCCCGCACCCCCCCCTCCCGCCGTAACCGTTCCCGCACCCCCCTTCCCGCCGCCGGGGCCGTTCCCGTTCCCGCACCCCCCCTCCCGCCGGGGGCGCTCCCGTTCCCGCACCCCCCTGTGGCGCCCCAATTCCACCAGCCCCGTCCGTTGGCCGCCGCCGCGCTCCCGCTCCCGCTCTCCCCCCGCCCGCCGCAACCGCTCGCGCTCCCGCTCCCCGCGGGGAGGCGGCGGGGGACGCGCTTGGTCCCGCAGCCGGGGCGGCACCGGCGGCGGCGGCGGCGGCGGGGGGACGTTGGGGTCGCTCCCGCTCCCGCTCGTTAGCGCGACGCCGTTCCCGCTCGCGCTCCACCGGCCGCCGGCGCTCGCGCTCGCCGGCTCGACGTCGTTCCAGGTCAACCGGCCGGCGCCGGTCGCGCTCAACCGGTACCCGGCGGCGGTCGCGGTCGCGTAGCGCTTGGCGGGGTCGCTCGGCGTCGCGGTCGCGCTCTCTCTCCTCCCCCGACCGGAGCCGGCGCCGCGGTCGCGGTTTCACCCGCCGCAGCCGCTCGGATTCCTCCGGGAAGTCGCGGCGCGGCGGCGGCCGGCGCAGCCGCTCCCTCTCCTCCCCCAGACCCAAAAAACGAGCCCGAACCGCCGCCTCCCGCTCGCCGTCGCGGCGCCGCCGCCGCAGCTCCACCCCCCTTCCCCTGTCGGGAAAGCCAAAAGCCCCTCCCCCACCTCCCCCACCCCCCAAATCTCGACCAAACCCCCTCCCCTCCCCCGCCCCCCGCCCGGCCCAAATGGGTGCCCATCGCCGAGCTGCACCCGGCGGCGCCGCAGCCGCCCCCGGCCTGGTGAAAGCCGAACCCAAACCGGCTGCCGCCCCCAAATGGGTCCCCATCGGCGGCGCCGCCGCGGCGCAACCGGCGCCTCCCGGCACCGAGACCCCCAACGACGCCGCCGCCACCAAAGCCGCCGCTGACGTCACGGCCGAGGCGACGCCCCCCGCCGCAGCCGCCAAAGCGGCGGCACCGCCAGCGCCCGCCGCGCCTCAGGGCGACGCCAAGAGCGGTGACGCCAAACCGGCTGCGGCCGCGCCGGTGACGCCGACACCCGACAAAGCCCCGGCCGACACCAAACCCGCCCTGGCGCCGGTGACGTCACCGCCCAAAGCACCACCGCCGCCAGCACCCGCTGGTGACGTCACCGCCTCGCCGCAGAGTGCGGGGAAGCCGCCGGCAACGCCGACGCAGGCGCCACCCAAGGGACCTACTGAGGTCAGAGCGGCGCCCAGTGACGTCAGAGCGACGCCCGGTGACGTCAGAGCGGCCCCTGCCGAGGTCAGAGCAACACCCGGTGACACCAGAGCGCCGCCGCTGCCGGTGTCACCCAACCTCGCCAAGGCCGCGCCGGTGCCGCCCAAGCCGGACACCAAACCCTCCCCGCAGCCCAAAGCGGCGGCGCCGCCACCGCCGCCCGTCACCGCGCCGGCGCCGCCTGTCACCAAACCCCCCGTGGCCGCGCCCGTCACCGCGCCGAAGCCGCCGCAGCCGCCGCCACCACCGCGAGTCGTCACCGCCGCCACCGCTACCGCCACCAAGCTGGTGACGCCGCCGCCGCCGCCGCCCGGGCTGCCGCGGGCGCTGAGCGCAGGGCTGCGCGGGGCCCCGGTCACCAAGCTGCTGCCGGCGTCGCGCCTCAGCCTCCCCTCCTCCCCCGTCGCCGCCTCGGCGCTGCCGCCCCCGGCCACGCCAAACCCCTGCCCCGCCTGCTGCCCGCGGCCCCCAAGGCGCTGCCGGCGCTGGGCAAGGCTGGCGGCACCGCCGGAGGCACCGCGGGCGCCGCGACGGCCACAGCGGCACCGCAGGGGCCCAGGGTTGAGGCAGCGTCTGCTGGAGGCGCCGCCGTGATGTCACAGGGCGTGGCCGCGGCGGCGGCGAGCGCCGCACCGAGCGCCGGTGGGGCTGTGACGTCATCACCCGCGGCAGCGTCGAGCGCCGGGGCTGCCCTGGCGCCACGAGCTGCGGTGACATCGCACAGCGTCATGGTGACATCACACGGCGCCGCCGCCGCGGCAAGCGCCAGCAGCGCTGTGCCATCGAACACCAGCGTGGCCGTGACATCACATCCTGCCGCTGCCGTGACATCATCACCCATGGCCACGTCACGTCCCGGCCTTGCTGTGACATCATCGCATGCCGTCGCTGTGACATCATCACACGGCGTCACCGTGACATCACCGGGCGCGGCGGCAGCAGCATCAAGCGCCGCCGTGGCTGCGACATCACCTGTGACGTCATCCGCGGGCGTGGCCATGGCATCGAGCCGCGGCGTCGCTGTGACATCACCCGTGACATCACCTGTGGCGCCCCGCCCTGGCGGCACCGTGACGGCCGGCGCTGCTGTGACATCATCCGGCGCCGCTGTGACATCATCCGGCGCCGCTGTGACGTCATCCCCGACCTCGTCCGTGGCTGTGACGCCGCCGCCCGCCGCCGTCTCCGTGACGTCATCGCCCGTTGCAGTGACGTCATCGCCCAGGGCCGCCAGCAGCGCCCCCACCCCCATCGGCGTCGCGGTCGGCGCCGCCATCAAGGCCTCGATGGGCGCCCGGCTCGGCGCCGTCACCCTGGCGCCCCGCGGCGCCGCTGACGTCACCAGGGCCGCCAGTGACATCATCACCGCCAAGGCCGCGGCTCCCAGTCTCACCAGTCCCACCAGTCTGGCCCGTGTCACCGGCGCCGCCGCCACTCCCAGTCCCACCAGTGCTCCCAGTGCCGCCCGTGCTGCCGCCGTCGCCACCGCTCCCAGTGTCACCAGTGCTCCCAGTGTCACCAGTCCCACCAGTGTGGCCCGCGTCACCAGCGCCACCACCGGCGTCGCTCCCAGTGTCACCAGTTCCGCCAGCGTCGCTACCAGTGTCACCAGCAGCGCCTCTCCCAGTCTCACCAGTGCTCCCAGTACCAGCCTCCTCGCTCCCAGTGCTGCCACCAGCATCACCGCCGCTCCCAGTGTCACCAGTTCCAGCGCCGCCGCTCCCAGTGTCACCAGTGCCACCGCTGTCATCGCTCCCAGTCCCACCAGTTCCAGCGTCATCGCTCCCAGTGTCACCAGTTCCAGCACCAGCGCTACCAGTATCACCAGTACTGCAGCTCCCAGTCTCACCAGTTCCAGCGTCAGCGCTCCCAGTCTCACCAGTGCCGCATCTCCCAGTGTCACCAGTTCCAGTGTCAGCGCTCCCAGTCTCACCAGTTCCAGCATCAGCGCTCCCAGTCTCACCAGTTCCAGCGTCAGCGCTCCCAGTGTCACCAGTGCTGCAGCTCCCAGTCCCACCAGTTCCAGCATCACTGCTCCCAGTCCCACCAGTTCCAGCGTCACCGCTCCCAGTCCCACCAGTTCCAGCGTCACCGCTCCCAGTCCCACCAGTGCCGCTGCTCCCAGTGCCACCAGCGTTGCCACCGGTGTCCCCAGCGCCGCTGCTGCCTCTCCCAGTATCCCCAGTGCCGCCCCCGCCGGCTCTCCCAGTACCACCGACGCCGCCACCCCCATGGACGCCGTCCCAGCCGAGGCCGCCGCCGATGATGTCACCGCCGATGATGTCACCGGCCCTGCGCCGGCCCCGCCCAGCTCTTCCTCCTCCTCTTCCTCCTCCTCTTCCTCTTCCTCCTCCTCTTCCTCCTCGTCCTCCGACTCCGACTCCGGCTCCAGCTCCTCCGACTCCGCCCCCCGTCACCCCCCGCCGCCCCCACCGGGTGAGTCTGGGTTCCCCTGGGGGGTCCCCTGGGTCCGGCCACCTCCTTGGGGGTCCCCTGGAGGGGTCCCCATGTCCCCTCAGTGTCCTTGGGGGTCCCCTGGGGGTCCCTTGGGTCCAGCCAACCTCCTTGAGGGTCCCTTGGAGGGGGGTCTCTTGGGGGTCCCCACGTCCCCGGGGGTCCTTTGGGTCCAGCCACCTCCTTGGGGGGGGGTCCCCTGGGGGTCCCCATATCCCCTCAGCGTCCCCTGGGGGTCCCCATGTTCCCTTGGGGGTCCCCATGTCCCCTCAGTGTCCTCTCGGGGTCCCCATGTCCCCTTGGGGGTCCTTTGGGTCCAGCCACCTCCTTGGGGGGGGGTCCCCTGGGGGTCCCCATACCCCCTGGGTGTCCCCTGGGTGTCCCCCGGGTGCCACCACCACCCCGTGGGGATCCCTTGGGGTGTCCCCACATCTCGGGGGGTCCCTTGGGTGTCACCAGCCCCCCAGGGGGTCCCCATGTCCCCTTGGGGGGTTCTCCAGGGTTCCTGGGGTGTCCCCATCCCCTCCAGTGTCCCCTGGGTGTCCCCAGGGCTCCTTGGGGTGTGTCCCCACCTCCCTGGGTGCCATCAGGTCCCTTGGGGGGTCCCCCCTGTGTCCCCCCCGTGTCCCCTGGGTGTCATCGTCACCCCAGGGGTCCCTTGGGTGTCCCCTGGGTCCGGCCACCCCCCGCTGAGGTCCCCTGGGTGTCCCTGGGGTCCCACTGTCCCCCCGGGGGGTCCCCACGTCCCTGGGTGTCCCCTGGGTGCCGTTGTCACCCTGGGGGGTCCTTGGGGAGGGAGGTTGGGGGGGGGAGGGGTGTCTCTGTGTGTCCCCCGTGTCCCTTGGGGTGTCCCCTGGGTGCCATCGTCACCCTGTGGGGTGTCCCCCCCACCCCGGGTGCTGTCACCCCCCTGGGGGTGTCCCCGGGGGGGGGGGTTGTCCCACCAGCCTGGGTCCGCCTGTCCCCGAGGTGTCACCTCTCCTCACCCTCAGGTGCCACCGCGTCACCCGGGGCGCGTCACCCGGCGTGGGGCTGGGGGGGGCACCGTGTGTCCCCAGGGGGGTCCCCGTGTCCCATGGGGGGGTCTTGGTGTCCCTCAGGGTGTGCCCAGGGGGTCCCCGTGTCCCATGGGGGGGTCTTGGTGTCCCTCAGGGTGTGCCCAGGGGGGTCCCCGTGTCCACAGGGGGATCCCCGTGTCCCTTAGGGTGTCCCCAGGGGGGTCCCCATGTCCTCAGGGGGTCCAGGTGTCCCCAGGGGGGTCTTTGTGTCCCCAGGGGGGTCCCCATGTCCCATGGGGGGGTCTTGGTGTCCTTCAGGGGGTCCCCAGGGGGTCCCCGTGTCCCCAGGGGGGTCCCTGTGTCCCACAAGGGGTCCTTGTCACCCCAGGGGGGTCCCTGGTCCTGGGGTGGGGGGTGGGGGGGTGTCAGCGTGTCCCAGGGGGGTCCCTAGGGGGGCGCCCTGTGCCCCTGGGGGTGTCCCCAGGGGGGTCCCTCTGTCCCCAAGGTGGGTGTCACCGTGTCCCCATTGGGGGAGGGTGTCTCTGTGCCCCTGGGGGTGTCCCAACGGGGGGTCCCCGGGGTGGGGGGAGGGTGTCCCTGTGACCCCACGGGGTGCCAGGCAGGGGGTCCCCGTGTCCCCCGTCCCGTGGGGGGGCCCCACAGGGGGTCCCCCCGCGTCTCGGGGGAGGGTCGCGAGGGGGGTGTCCCCAAGGGGGGGCCCCACCCCTCCCCCCTCCCCTTCCCCTCTCTGACCCCCGTGTCCCCACAGGTCACCCGCCGCCACGCCCGCGGCCATGACGTCACCGGCGGCCATGACGTCACCAGTGCCCATGACGTCACCAGCGCCCACGGCCATGACGTCACCAGCACCCGCAGTGATGACGTCACCAGCGCCTGTGGCAATGACGTCACCAGCGCCCGCCACGATGACATCACCATCTCCAGCGGCGGCGACCTCGCCGCCACCCGCCATGATGACGTCACCGGCGCCTGCCACGATGACGTCACCGGCGCCCGCCACGATGACGTCACCGGCGCCCGCCACGACGACGTCACCGGCGCCCGCCGCGGCGCCAGCAGCCGCCTCGCCGGCGGCCGCCCCGTCCCCCGCGCCCCCCGTGACGCCAGGGGCGGCGCCCGCAGTGACGTCAGCGGCGCTGCCGACGGCCGAGACGCGTGAGGGCCGCTCCCCCCTCGTCACCCGCCGCAAGCGCCGCTCTTCCTCCTCCTCCTCCTCCTCTTCCTCCTCCTCTTCCTCTTCCTCTTCCTCCTCCTCCTCTTCCTCCTCCAGCTCCTCCTCCTCCTCCTCCTCTTCCTCCTCCTCCTCCTCCTCCTCCTCTTCCTCCTCCAGCTCCTCTTCCTCCTCCTCCTCTTCCTCCTCCTCCTCTTCCTCTTCCTCTTCCTCCTCCGCTTCCGCCGCCCCTCCCCCCGCCCCTCCCCCCGCTCTCCCGCCCGTCGCCGCCGCCCCCGATGACGTCACGCCGCCGGCGGAGCCCCCTGCCGCCCCTCCCCCCGCCACCCCCACCTCCTCCACCCCCACCACCGCCCCTCCCCCCGCCACCCCCACCCCTTCCTCCCAACCCCCCGTGACGTCATCATCCTCCTCCTCCTCCCCCTCCCCCACTACCGCCACCCCCACCACTGCGGCGCCGCCGGTGACGTCATCCTCCTCCTCCACGCCCCGCCCCCCCTCCTCTCCCTCACCCCCAAAAGCGGGGGAGGGGCGGCGACGCCCACCCCCATCCTCCCCGTCCCTCCCCCTCCCCCCTCCCCCCGCCCCGGCTCCCTCCTCTCCCTCACCCCCACCCGCGCCCCGCCCCGCCCCTCCCCCCGCCCCGGCTCCCTCCTCTCCCTCACCCCCACCCGTCCCGGCGGGGGGGGGATGGGCTGTTCCCCCCGGGGACCCTTCCCCCTCCTGGGGGCTCGAGGCGCCGCCGCCTCGTTCCCGCGCCCGGCCACGCCCTTCCTGGCCACGCCCGGCCGCGCCGCCTCGGTGACGTCATCGCCCTCCTACCCCCGCACCCCTTTCTGGCGGGGGGGAGGGGCGGGGCTGGGGGGGGGGGGGGGGGGGGGGCTGCCCTTTCACCGCCCCCTCCCCCACCCGCCTGGGTTCCTGCGTCCACCGTTTCCATGGCAACGCGGGGCTGTCGCTGGGCTGTCGCCTGGCGCCCTGTTTACACCGTTTCCATGGTAACGCGGGGGGGGCAGCATGGCGGCCTGCGGGGCCGGGGCGGGGGGAGGGGGCGGCCGCCCGCCTGTTGCCCACCTGCCTACACCGCGCCGGCGCCTGTTGCTACCACCACCACCACCCCCACCCCTCCCAGGCTCGCGGGGGCGGGGGAGGGGTGGGGGGGTGAGCGCCAGCCCCTCCCCCACCCCCCTCCCCAGCGCTCCCCCTCCCCCTTCGCCCTCACCCCGGCCATGGCGGCCTCGCGCCTCGCCCAGTATGGCGGCGGCGGCGGCGGCGCCTCTTCCTCCTCCTCCTCCTCCTCCTCCTCCTCCTCCTCCCAGTACGCCGCCCAGTACGCCGCCGCCTCCTCCCAGTACGCCTTAACCGCCTCCCAGTATAACGCCAGCGTCTCCCAGTACGGCGGCGGCGGGATGACGACGGCTCAATACCAGTATAACCAGTACGCCGCCTCCCAGTATAGCGCCTCCTCCCAGTACGCCCAGTACAGCGCCCAGTACGCCGCCGGCGGTGACGTCACGGCCTACGCCGCAGCGGGGGGAGGGGACGGTAACCAGTACGCCACCAGTGCCGCCCAGTACGCCGCCCAGTACGCGGCGGCGGCGGCGGCGGCGGCGGCGGGTGGGGGAGGGGCCGACGCCTCCCAGTACGCGGCGGCTACTGGGGCCCAGTATGGCGGCACCACAGCGGCGGGGGGGAGGGGTGTGGGGTGACGTCACCCAAGAGGCCGCCTGGGCCTCGGCGGGGGGGTGGGGGAGGGGTGACCTGGGGGAACTGGGTGTCCCCCGCCCCCTAAGGAGGGGTGGGGGGAGGGGAGGGGGTGGTTTGTGCCCCTCCCCCCCCCCCTTTCCCACGCACGTGACGTTTTAAGGCCCCTCCCCCCCCCAACACCCCCCTCCCCCCAACAAACCCCCCCCCAAATTCGGGCTCGGACGCCGGAGGCGGGAGCCTGGGCAGAGCCGCGACCCCTCCCCCCAGCGCCGGATTGGCTGGCGGAGGCAGGAGGTAACCGGGGGGGGAGGGGGCACTGGGGGGCAGAGTGGGGGGGAGGGGTCACTTCAGGGTGGGGGGGTGCGTGACTTCTTAGGGGGCAGAGCTGGGGGGGGATCTATAGGTCAGGGGGGGTCTGTGGGGCTGGGGGGGTCTGTGGGGTGCAGGCCTTGGGGGGCAGGGTATGTGGGGTGTAGGACTTGGGGGGCTCAGAGGATCTGTGGGGCTGGGGGGGGATCTATGGGGCAGGGGCATCTATAGGGTGGGGGGGATCAATGGGGCTGGGGGGATCTATGGGGCAGAGCCCGTGGGGGGCGGATCTGTGGGGTGGGGGGAGGGGCAGCGCTGCTGTGGGGGGAGGGGGAGTTGGGGGGGGGGTTGGGGGGTGTTTCTACTTGTGGGGCGGAGCCGTCGGTTACTGGTTTTAACTGGAGTCACTGGGGGGGCGGGGCCGAGCCAGGGGGCGGGGCCGTGGGGCCGCCTGACCCCTGGTCCCCCCAGCAGCCCCCGAGGAGGCGCCGAGGAGCCACCGACCCTCTTCCCGGGGGGGGAGGGGACAAGGGGGGGACACGGGGGGGGGGGGGTGTTCCCCTCCCCCCACACCCCACCCATCCCCCCCCAGCGTCACCCCGGGGCGGCCCCACGGTAGGTGTGGGGCAGGAGCAGCCGTGGGGCAGCCCAACCCCCCCCAAAACCCTCCCCTCCCCCCATCCCCTCCCCCCCCCAAACCCCTCCCCCCTTTTCTCTTGCAGCTGCCCTGGAGCCACGCCCCCTTCATCCCCCCTCTTTCAAGCCACGCCCCCTTCTTCCCACTCCCCCCTTCCTCTGGCCCCGCCCCCTCGGCGATTCCCGCGTTTTAGAACCAATAAAAAGAGGCCGACGGCAGCCGGGGGGCGTGGTCTGTGCGGGGGGGCGGGGCCTGATAGTGATTGACACGCGTAGGGGGAGGTGTTCTCTCTGAGCTATGAGGCTTAAGGCTGATTGGCCGGTCACGATGATTGACAGCTGGAGGGGTTGGGGGGTGGGGAGATGTTAAATGGGCGGGGCTTGCTGGCAATGATTGACAGCGGGGAGGGGGCGGAGTCACAAGCAGACAGGAGGCGAAGGGGGTGGGGGGAGGGGCGGCTTTATTGGGGGGTTTAAAGGGGGAGGGGCTTAGTGAATGGGGCGTGGCATTAGGGAAAGGGGCGGGGCTTAAAGGGGTGGGGCTTAGCGGGGGGCGGGGCTTGGGGAGGGGCTATGGGGAGGGAGGGACCTCCCCTCCCCATAGCCCCTCCCCAAGCCCCGCCCCCCCAAAAGGGGGTGGCTTAGGGTAAAGGAGGGGCGGGGCTTATGGCAGGGGGGCGTGGCTTAGGGCAGGGGGGGCTCCTGGGCCCCCCCGTGGAGTCCTGGGGCTTCATCACGTCCGGCAGCTCCGGGGGCTGGAGAAGGGGTCGATCCGCAGCGACTCGAACGCCTCGTCTGGGGGGGGATGGGGGGGGAAAGGGGGGTCAGGGAGACGCCCGGGACCCCCCAAATCCATTGGGAACCCCCAGGACCCCCCCAGATCTATTTGGAACCCCCGGGACCCCCCCAAATCTATTGGGAACCCCCTGAAACCACCTCAGGACCCCCCCAAAACCCCCCAAAAAAAACCCCCAAACCCCCCAAAATCCCCCTCATCCTCCCCCCAGGACCCCCTAAACCCCTCCCAGGACCCCCCACCGCCCCCCTGGGCCCCCCAAATCCCTCCCAGGACCCCCTAACCCCTCCTAAGACCCCCCAAACCCCTCCCAGGACCCCCCACACCCCTCCCCAGGACCCCCCAAACCCCCTCCAGGACCTCCCAAACCCCTCCCAGGACCCCCACACCCCTCCCAGGACCCCCAAACCCCTCCTAGGACCTCCTAAACCCCCTCCAGGACCCCCCAAACCCCTCCTAGGACCCCCTAAACCCCCTCCAGGACCCCCCACACCCCTCCCAGGACCCCCCAAACCCCCTCCAGGACCTCCCAAACCCCTCCCAGGACCCCCCACACCCCTCCAGGACCCCCCAAACCCCTCCTAGGACCCCCTAAACCCTCTCCAGGACCCCCCACACCCCTCCAGGACCCCCCAAACCCCTCCTAGGACCCCCTAAACCCCCTCCAGGACCCCCCACACCCCTCCCAGGACCCCCCAAACCCCCTCCAGGACCCCCTAACCCCTCCTAGGACCCCCCAAACCCCTCCCAGGACCCCCCACCGCCCCCCTGGGCCCCCCAAACCCCCTCTAGGACCCCCCAAACCCCCCCTGCCCCCCACCTGCGCAGCGCAGGGCCAGCCCCACGGTGGCCGGCGCCTGGGGCCGGGCGCTCTGGCTGGTGAAGCCGCAGTCGCCCAAAGTCTTCGTGTCGTCCAGGAGCTGCTCGTCCTGGGGGGGGGGGAGGGGCGGGGGGAGGGGGAGGGGCGAGGGGGAGGGGTCAGAACCCCTGCGGGGTGGGGGGAGGGGCCCCCACACCTCGCAGAGACCCCAGAGCCGCCCCCACCCGAGGAACAACACCCCCCCCCTCCAGAGACCCCCCATCTCCCTCCCCCACCCCACCCCCTCCTCCTCTATAGCCCCCCCAAATCCCCTCCCCACCCCCTCTATAGCCCCCCGACCCCCGAACCCCCCAGCCCCCTCTATAAGGCTCCAGCCCCCAAATCCCCTCCCCCAACCCCACCAGCCCCCCAAATCCTCTCCCCAACCCCCTCCTCCACCTCTATAGCCCCCCCAGCCCCCCAAATCCCCTCCCCCACCTCCTATCCCCTCCCCCCACCCCCTCTTCTTCCTCTCTAATCCCCCCCAGCCCCCCAAATCCCCTCCCCCAGCCCCCCAGCCCCCTCTACAGGGCTCCAGCCCCCCAAATCTCCCCCTCAGCCCCCTCTACAGGGCTCCAGCCCCCCAAATCCCTTCCCCTAGCCCCCCAGCCCCCTCTACAGGGCTCCAGCCCCCCAAATCCCCTCCCCCAGCCCCCCCAGCCCCCTCCCCCGCCTTGTAGAGGCGCTGCTCCTCGGGGGGCCGCTTGAGGATCCCCTCCACGATCCTCTTCAGCTCGTAGACGGTGCTGGACTCTTTGGCGTCCGTGAAGATGGTGGTTTTGTGGCGCCGGATCATCAGGAACACGTCCTGGGGTGGGGGAAGGGGGGGTCAGGGGGCGGGGGAGGGGGCTGGGGGGTGGGGGAGGGGTTTGGGGGGGCTGGGGTGGGGGGAGGGGATTGGGGGGGCTGGAGCCCTGTAGAGGGGGCTGGGGGGGTGGGGGAGGGGATTTGGGGGGCTGGAGCCCAGTAGAGGGGGCTGAGGGGGGCTATAGAGGTGGAGGAGGGGGTTGGGGAGAGGATTTGGGGGCTGGGGGGGGTGGGGGAGGGGATTTTGGAGGGGTTGGAGGGCTGATAGAGGGGGAGGAGAGGAGGGGGAGGGGATTGGGGGGCTGGGGGGGATTAGAGAGGAAGAAGAGGGGGTGGGGGGAGGGGATAGGAGGTGGGGGAGGGGATTTGGGGGGCTGGGGGGGCGATAGAGGGGAGGAGGGGGTGGGGGAGGGGATGGGGGGGGCCACGTCCAGGGGGGTCAACGGGGGGGGTGGGGGAGGGGTTCAAGGGGTGACCTGGGGGGGGGGGGGGCCGGAGCCCTGGAGACGGGGTCACCCGAGGGCAAAGGGGGGGAGGGGGGAGGGGGAGGGGGCGTGGCCACGGAGGGGGCGCGGCCTCCCCCGGCCTCAGGACGAGGCGGAAGCGGCGCTGCGGGCGCGGGACCCCCCCCCAGAGCCCCCCCGGCCCTTGTGGGGGGTTTAGGGGCGTCCCCAGGGTCCCCCCGAGGCCCCGGCCGGGCCCGGACTCACCATGGCGGCGGCGGCGGCGGCGGCGGCTCCCCCCTGCGAGCAGCGTCCGCCGCCTTCCCGGCGTCCCCCGCGGCCGGAAGCGGGAGGGGGGGCCTGGCGCATGCGCGGGGAGGCGCTGCCGGGCAGCCACTTCCGGCGGGAGCGGAACGTACAGGGAAGGAGCCGCCATCTTGGGGCGGAACGTACAGGAAGGAGCCGCCATCTTGGGACGGAACGTACAGGAAGGAGCCGCCATCTTGGGGCGGAACGTACAGGAAGGAGCCGCCATCTTGGGGCGGAACGTACTCCGGGCGCCGCCATATTGAAAGGGAAGGTGTTACGGGCGCCGCCATATTGGGGAAGGGCAGTGAAAGGTGGGGGAGGGGCAGAGAAATGGTGTTGGGGGAGGGGGTTTTGGGGGGGGCTGGGAGGGGGGTTTAAGGGGTGAAACCACCTCGGGCCCCTTCCCCAGCCCCCTCCCCCACCCCTGCAAACATCTGCTCACGGGAGGGGGGAGGGGAGGGGAGGCCGCACCCCTGCCCCTCCCCCACCCTGCCCCGAGGGCACCCGGCGCGCGTGGGGGGTGGGGTGGGGTGGGGGAGGGGAAGGGGTGTGGGGGGGGGACGCCCACGGGGAACCCGTCGAGCGGCTTCGCCTCCCCCCCCCCCCCCGGTAATTATAGGGGTGGGGGAGGGGCGGGGGGAGGGATGGGGGAGGAGGTGGGGGGAGGGGCGGCCTCAGATCCCGTGATGGGGCCCCCCAAGTCCACGCTCGGGCTCTTCCTCCTCCTCAGCCTCGGGGGTTCCCCAGCGCCCCCCCCCAGCGCGGGGCCAGGGGCTGCGACCGGCCAGGTGGGGGGAGGGGTGGGGTGGGGGAGGGGTCGGGATGGGGGAGGGAGGGGGTGGGGGGCGTCCTCGGGTCCCCATGGGGGAGGGAGTTTGGGTGCCGGGGTGGGGGGAGGGGTGTGGGGATGGGGGGGAGGGGGGATATGAGGGGGGGTGCAGGGTGGGGGAGGGGCTCTGGGGGGGAGGGGAGGGGTGTTGGGTGGGGGGAGGGGTGGGGGAAGCCCCGAGGAGGGATTTGGGGGGGTTGGGGGGGAGGGGGTTTGGGGTGTCCTTGTCCCCATGGGGGGGGGGGAGGGTGCTGTTTGGAGGGGGGGGGAGGGGTTCCCCCTCCCCCCCTCCAAACAGCCCCTCGCCCCTCCCCCCTCAGGTGACCAGGGGCAGCTGACAGAGACCCAGATGGGTGAGGCCCATCCCCCCATCCCCCCCATCCCCCCCATCCCCCCATCCCCTCCCCCCACTCTCACCCCAGCCCCCCCCCGCCCATCCCCCACCCCAAGGGCTGCTCCCCTCTCACCCCCAAACCTGAACCCCTCCCCCCTAAGGACTCCCCCCTCCCCAGCCCCTCCCCCCACCCTAAGGAGCCCCCATCCCCCTCCCCCAGCATCCCACCTGACCCTCCCCCCCAAACCTGACCCCTCCCTCCCTCCCCTCCCCCTCCCCTTCCCCTCCCCCACATCCCCCCATGCCCCCTGACCTATCCCCTTCCCCTCACCCCTCCCCCTCCCCCCATTCTCCCTCCCCCCTCCCCCTACCCCCTCCCCTTCCCCTCTCCCCTCCCCCCACACCCTGACCCCTCCCCCTACCCCTCCCCCATCCCCCCACCCCCTGACTCCCCCCACCCTCTCCCCTCCCCTCCCTAAGGGGGGGTTGGGGTGGCTGTGGGGTGCCTGTGCCCCCCCCCCGACCCTCCCCCTCTCCCCTCCCCCCAGTGTGTGGCCGCCCCTCCCCCACCAGCCCCTGGCCCTGGGTCGGGTCCCTGCAGCGCCGGGGGCGGCACCTCTGCGGGGTGACGGTGCTGGGGGCACAGTGGGTGCTGACGGCGGCACACTGCCTGGGGGGTGAGAGGGGGGAGGGGGGAGGGGAAGGGAGGGGCCTGGGGGGGTGAGAGGGGGGAGGGGGGAGGGGAAGGGGAGGGGCCTGGGGGGGTGAGAGGGGGGAGGGGGGAGGGGAAGGGAGGGGCCTGGGGGGTGAGAGGGGGAGGGGGGAGGGGAAGGGAGGGGCCTGGGGGGGTGAGAGGGGGAGGGGGGAGGGGGGAGGGGAAGGGAGGGGCCTGGGGGGGTGAGAGGGGGGAGGGGGGGGAGGGGAAGGGGAGGGGCCTGGGGGGGGGTGAGAGGGGGGAGGGGGGAGGGGGAGGGGAAGGGAGGGGCCTGGGGGGGGTGAGAGGGGGGAGGGGGGAGGGGAAGGGGAGGGGCCTGGGGGGGTGAGAGGGGGGAGGGGGGAGGGGGAGGGGAAGGGAGGGGCCTGGGGGGGTGAGAGGGAGGGGGGAGGGGGGAGGGGAAGGGAGGGGCCTGGGGGGGTGAGAGGGGGAGGGGGGAGGGGAAGGGAGGGGCCGGGGGTGAGAGGGGGGGGGGAGGGGAGGGAGGGGCCTGGGGGGGTGGGGAGGGGGGAGGGGGGAGGGGAAGGGAGGGGCCTGGGGGGGTGAGAGGGGGGGGGAGGGGAAGGGAGGGGCCTGGGGGGGTGAGAGGGGGAGGGGAGGGGGGAGGGGAAGGGAGGGGCCTGGGAGAGTGAGAGGGGGGAGGGGGGAGGGGCCTGGGGGGGTGAGAGGGGGAGGGGAGGGTGAGGGGGGAGGGGAGGGGGGCCTGGGGGGGTGAGAGGGGGGAGGGGGGAGGGGGTGAGGGGGGGGGGGGAGGGGGGAGGGGGGGGGGGGGGGGGGGAGGGGGGGGAGGGGAGGGGGAGGGGGGTCCTGGGGGGGTGAGGGGGGAGGGGCTGGGGGGTGAAGGGGGGAAGGGAGGGGATGGGGGGAGAGGGGCTGGGGGGAGGGGGAGGGGCCTTGGGAGGTGAGGGGGGGGGGGGTAGGGAGAGGGGAGGGGATGGGGGGAGGGCGTTGGGAAGGGGGAGGGGGAGGGGAGAGGGGAGGGGGAGGGGAAGGGAGGGCCTGAAGGGGGCGGGGGGAGGGGCAAGGAGAGTCAGTGGGGGGCATGGGGAGGGGGAGGGGCAGGACCCAACAGGAGGTGACACCCCCTCCTGTCTGTCCCCTCTCCCCCCTCCCCTCCCCTTCCCCCACCCCTCCCCCTCCCCCTCCCCTCCCCTCCCCTACCCCTCCCCCTCCCCTCCCCTCCCCTCCCCTCCCCCTCCCCCTCCCTCGCCTCCCCCTACCCCTCCCCCTCCCCTCCCCTCCCTCCCCTCCCCCTACCCCTCCCTCCCCTCCCCTCCCCTCCCCTCCCCCTCTCCTCCCCTCCCCCTCCCCTCCCCTCCCCTCCCCCTCCCCTCCCTCCCCTCCCCTCCCCTCCCCTCCCCCTCCTCTCCCCTCCCCTCCCCTCCCCTCCCCTCCCCCTCCCCTCCCTCCCCTCCCCCTACCCCTCCCCCTCCCCTCCCCTCCCTCCCCTCCCCCTCCCCTCCCCTCGCCTCCCCCTACCCCTCCCCTCCCCCTCCCCTCCCTCCCCTCCCCCTACCCCTCCCTCCCCTCCCCCTCCCCTCCCCTCCCCTCCCCTCCCCCTCCCCTCCCCTCCCCTCCCCTCCCCTCCCCCTCCCCTCCCCCTCCCCTCCCTCCCCTCCCCCTCCCCCTCCCCCCAGGAGCCAGGACCCCTCCTCCTACTCGGTGCTGCTGGGGGTCCCTGGGGGTCCCCCCGGGGGCTGCGGGTGCCCCTGTCCCGGCTCCTCCCCCACCCGGGGTACTCGGGGAGGCCACGAGCGGGGACCTGGCCCTGGCCCGCCTGGCTCGGCCAATCAGCTTCTCCGACACCGTCCGGCCCGTCTGCCTCCCCTCCCCCACCTTCCGCTTCCCCCGGGACCCCCTGCGTGGCCTCGGGGTGGGGGGACGTCGGGGAGGGAGGTGAGAGGGGAGGGGCGGGGGGGGGAGGGAGGGGTGGGGGAGGGAGGGGAGGGGCTGAGGGAGTGGGGGAGGGGAAGGGGGTGTGGGAGGGGCTGAGGGGGAGGGGCGGGGGGAGGGGCAGGAGGGGGAGGGGATGGGGGAGGGGATGGGGGAGGGGGTGGGGGAGGGGCTGATGGGGAGGGGGAGAGGGTGGGGGAGGGGCTGAGGGAGTGGGGGAGGGGGTGGGGGTGGGGGAAGGGAAAGGATGGGGGAGGGGTTGGAAAGGAGGGGGGGAGGGGGTGGGGGAGGGGCTTGAGGGGTGGGGGAGGAGGTGGGGAGGGGGTGGAAAGGAGGGGGAGGGGCTGAGGGGGAGGGGGAAGGAGTGGGGGAGGGGGAGGGGGTGGTGGGGGAGGGGCTGGGGCTGAGGGGGAGGGAGTGGGGGGAGGGGCTATGTGGGGTGGGGGAGGGGAGGTGAGAGGGGTGGGGGAGGGGCCGAGGGAGGGTTGGAGGTGGGGGGAGGGGCCGGGGGTGGGGGAGGGGGGAGACAGGTGTGGGGAGGACCCCACGTCGGGTGTCCCCCTCCCCAACCCCTCCCCCCTCCCCCCCCCAGAGCCGCTCCCCCCCACCACCTGGAGCTGCCCCTGATTGGCTGGCGCCGCTGTCAGCAGCTCTATGGGCGGGACCTGGGCCGGGGGTTCCCCCCGCCACATCCAGCCCGACATGATCTGTGCTGGGGACCCCCAGGGCACGAGGGACACCTGCAAGGTGGGGGGAGGGGCGGGCTTGGGGACCCCCCCACCCAATCCCCCACCCATCCCCCCTCCCCCCACCCCCTCCCCCCAAAAAACTGGGTGATTCTAGGGTGGGGGAGGGGCGATTTGAGCTCCTAGGGGTGGGGGAGGGGTGGTGGGGGAGGGGCTCATGGGGGGGGGAGGGGTGAAGATGGGGGGAGGGGGCTGGGAAAATGGGCGTGTCCCTGACGTCACCGACCCCCTCCCCTCTCCTCCCTCCCCTCCCCTCCTCCAGGGGGACTCGGGGGTTCCCATCCCCCACCAGGAAGGGGAGGGGGAGGGGGAGGGGAGGGGATGGGTGTGGGGGGAGGGGAGGTGGTGGGGGATGGGCTCATGGGGGGGGGGGGGGGTTAAAGTGGGCGTGTCCATGACGTCACCGGCCCCTCCCCCTCCCCCTCCTCCCTCCCCCTCCTCCAGGGCGACTCGGGGGGGGGGTTCCCATCCCCCTCCCCCACCCCAACCCCCTCCAAATGGGGGAGGGGTGGTGGGGGATGGGCTCATGGGGGGGGGAGGGGTGAAAGTGGGCGTGTCCATGACGTCACCGACCCCGACCCCTCCCCCTCCTCCAGGGGGACTCCAGGGGGGTTCCCATCCCCCACCAGGAAGGGGAGGGGGAGGGGAGGTGGGAGGGGGAGGGGTGGGGATGGGGGGTGGGGGATGGGAAAGCGGGGCGTGTCCATGACATCACCGACCCCTCCCCTCCCCCTTCTCCTCCAGGGGGACTCGGGGGGGCCCCTGGTCTGCCCGGGGGTCCCGGTGGCCGCTGGGTCCTGGCGGGAATCGTCAGCTGGGGGGAGGGGTGCGGGGTGCCCGGCCGGCCGGGGGTCTACACCCGCGTGACGTCATACGCCCGCTGGCTCCGCCCACGCGCCCCCGGAGCCGCCTTCCTGCGCCCGGGGGGGAGGGGGTGGTGGGAGGGGGAGGGGGAGGGGGAGGGGGAGGGGGGAGCGGTAACAGGGGGGAGGGGGAATGGGGGAGGGGGGAGGGGGAGGGGTGGTGGGGATGGTGGTGGTGATGGTGGGGGTGGGGGTGGGGGTGGGGGGGTGGTGAGGGAGGGGGAGGGGTGAGAGGGGGAGGGGAGGAGGGGGGAGGGGATGGGGGAGAGGGGAAGGGGTGGGGGAGGGGTGATGGGGGGTGGGGGAGTGGGAAGGGGGGAGGGGGTGATAGGGGAGGGGAGGGGGAGGGAGGGATGGGGGGAGGGGAAGGGGGGAGGGGGGAAGGGGTGGGGGGAGGGGGTGGTGGGGGGTGGGGAGGGGGGATTTGGAGGGGGAGGGGGAGGGAGGGATGGGGGAGGGGGAGGGGAAAGGGAGGGGTGGATGGGGGAGGGGGGATGGGTGGGGGAGGGGGGATTTGGGGGGGAGGAAGAGGGGGAGGGGAGGGGGAGGGGTAATGGGGGGAGAGGGAGGGGAAGGGGGAGGGAGGGATGGGGGAGGGGGAGGGGAAGGGGCCCCCCTTTCCCCTCCCCCTCCCCCACCCCCCTCCAAATCCCCCTCCCCACCCATCCCCTCCCCCATCCGGGGGATGGGGGAGGGGATGGGTGGGGGAGGGGGGATTTGGAGGGTGAGGGGGAATGGGGGATGGGGGGAGGGGAGGAGGGGGAGGGGGGAACACCCCCCCGCCCATCCCCCCCCCCCGATGACGTCATGGAACAAATAAAGTGGAAATGAGGCTGAAACGACGGTGGAAACTGGGGGTGGGGGAGGGGCGGGGGGGGGGGGGGGGGGGCTGTGATAGGAGACCCTGCCCCTCCCCCACCCCCTCCCAGGTCCCCCCTGCCCCCTCCCCCCACCCAGATGCCCCTCCCCCACCCTTGGGTCCCCCATCCGTCTCCACCCCTCCCCCACGCCCCTCCCCCCACCCCTCCCCCCTCCCCCCTCCATTTCCCTCCACCCCTCCCCCACCCCCTCCCCCCACCTCCTCCCACAGCGACCCCTCCCCCCACCCTGACACACACCCCCAGATCTGACCTTTGACCTCCCCATCCCCCACCCCTCCCCCTCCTCTAATGACGTCATCCTCCCTCGCCCCTCCCCCCCCCCAAAAAAACACTCCAGCTCGGGGTGGGGGAGGGGTTTATTTGGGGGGGTGGGGGAGGGGCGGGGGGGATGGGGGGGGGGTCCCCGAGGGGGAGGGGGCCCCTTCTCAGGCTGCGTCAGCGCTCGGGGGGTGGGGGAGGGGAGACAATAAATTAGGGGGGAGGGGAGAGGGGTCCTGAGGGGGGAGGGGGAGGGGGAGGGGGGAGGGGCAGCTCCTGGCGTCCCAGCGACCTGGGGGGGGAGAGATGGTGGGTCAGGGTGGGGGAGGGGCGGTGGGGGGAGGGGGGTGGGGGAAGGGGTGGAGGGAGAGGGATGGGGGGAGGGGATAGGGTCAGGGTGGGGGAGGGGTCAGGGTGGGGGAGGGGCGTGGGTGGGGGGAGGGGGTGGGGGGAAGGGGGAAGGGAAGGGGGAGGGGCAGAGATGGATGGGGGAGGGGTGGGGGTTTGGTGGGGGGAGGGGAGGGGGAGGGGAAGGGGGTCAGGGTGGGGGAGGGGTCAGGGCGGGGTCAGGGTGGGGGAGGGGCGGGGTCAGGGCGGGGTTAGGGTGGGGGAGGGGTGGGGGTCATGGTGGGGGAGGGGTCAGGACGAGGTCAGGGCGGGGTCAGGGTGGGGTCATGGTGGGGGAGGGGTCAGGGTGGGGGAGGGGTCAGGGCGGGGTCAGGGTGGGGTCAGGGTGGGGTCATGGTGGGGGAGGGGTCAGGGTGGGGGAGGGGTCAGGGAGGGGTCAGGGTGGGGTCAGGGTGGGGTCATGGTGGGGGAGGGGTCATGGTGGGGGAGGGGTCAGGGCGGGGTTAGGGCGGGGTCAGGGTGGGGGAGGGGCGCCGGTACCGCTACAGGTTCTCGTAGTCGGGTCCATCCTCGTTCTCACTGGCTGCTGGGGGGGGGGGGGAGGGGCGGGGGGGGGGGGGGGGGGGGGGGTGCCCCACACTTGTGGGGCAGCCCCACAGATGGGGGGAGGGGTGGGGGGTGGGGTGGGGGAGGGGCCTCACCATCCCGGGGGCTGGAACCGGCCGGGGCCACGTTGATGTATTCCAGGCTGCCTGGGGGGGAGGGGATCTGTGGGGCTGGGATCTGTGGGGCTGGGGGGATCTATGGGGCTGGGATCTGTGGGGCTGGGGGGATCTATGGGGCTGGGATCTGTGGGGCTGGGATCTATGGGGCTGGGGGGATCTGTGGGGCTGGGGGGATCTGTGGGGCTGGGGGGGATCTATGGGGCTGGGGGGGATCTGTGGGGCTGGGGGGATCTGTGGGGCTGGGGGGATCTGTGGGGCTGGGGGGATCTGTGGGGCTGGGGGGATCTGTGGGGCTGGGGTGATCTATGGGGTGAGGGGGATCTGTGGGGCTGGGGGAGATCTGTGGGGCTGGGATCTGTGGGGCTGGGGGAGATCTGTGGGGCTGGGATCTATGGGGCTGGGGGATCTGTGGGGCTGGGGGGATCTATGGGGCTGGGATCTGTGGGGCTGGGGGGATCTATGGGGCTGGGATCTGTGGGGCTGGGATCTATGGGGCTGGGGGGATCTGTGGGGCTGGGGGGGATCTATGGGGCTGGGGGGGATCTGTGGGGCTGGGGGGATCTGTGGGGCTGGGGGGATCTATGGGGCTGGGGGGGATCTGTGGGGCTGGGGGGATCTGTGGGGCTGGGGGGATCTGTGGGGCTGGGGGGATCTGTGGGGCTGGGGGGATCTATGGGGCTGGGGGGGATCTGTGGGGCTGGGGGGATCTGTGGGGCTGGGGGGATCTATGGGGCTGGGGGATCTGTGGGGCTGGGGTGATCTATGGGGCTGGGGGGATCTGTGGGGCTGGGGGGGATCTGTGGGGCTGGGGGGATCTGTGGGGCTGGGGGGGATCTATGGGGCTGGGGGGGATCTGTGGGGCTGGGGGGGATCTGTGGGGCTGGGGGGATCTGTGGGGCTGGGGGGATCTGTGGGGCTGGGGGGATCTGTGGGGCTGGGGGGATCTATGGGGCTGGGGGGGATCTGTGGGGCTGGGGGGGATCTGTGGGGCTGGGGGGATCTGTGGGGCTGGGGGGGATCTATGGGGCTGGGGGGGATCTGTGGGGCTGGGGGGATCTGTGGGGCTGGGGGGATCTGTGGGGCTGGGGGGATCTGTGGGGCTGGGGGGGATCTGTGGGGCTGAGATCTGTGGGGCTGGGGGGGATCTATGGGGCAGCCCCACAGGGTCTCACCCATGTCGCTCTCCGGGACGTTCTCGTACTCCTCCCCCGGCGCCGCTGCGGGAGACGGGTCAGGGGTGGGGGAGGGGCAGGGGGGAGGGGGGCGGGGGGAGGGGCAGGGGGAGGGGCAGGGGGATGGGGTGGGGGAGGGGGGCGGGGGGAGGGAGTTTAGGAGTGGGGGAGGGGGGAGGGGAGGGGGTGGTGAGGAGGTGGGGGGAGGGGAGGTGTGGGGGGAGGGGAATTAGGAGGTGGGGGAGGGGCATTTATGGGGTGGGGGAGGGGCGATGGGGAGGTGGGGCACGTTGTGGGTGGGGGAGTGGGCTCTTAAAGGGTGGGGGAGGGGCAGTGAGGGGGGAGGGGCACTTTGTGAGTGGGGGAGGGGGCGGTGGAGGGGGAGGGGCAGTTAAGAGGTGGGGGAGGGGCTCTTACAGGGTGGGGGAGGGGCATTGACAGGGTGGGGGAGGGGCAGTGAGGGGGGAGGGGCATCTATGGGGTGGGGGAGGGGCGATTGGGGGGAGGGGCAGTTTATGGGTGGGGGAGGGGCAGTGAGGGGGAGGGGCTCTTGGTGGGTGGGGGAGGGGCATTTACGGGGTGGGGGGAGGGGCGATGGGGGGGGGGGTGTGGGGGGAGGGGCGTCCACCCACCCGAGCAGGCGCTGCCCCTCCCCCCCCGGGGGTTCCCTCCGGCGTCGCCTGGTCCGGAAGCACCTCCCTGGGGTGGGGGGAGGGGGAGAGGTGTGAGGGACCCCTCCCCCCTCCCCCCTCCCCCCACCCTTCCATGGGGGGTGTGGGGGGAGGGGCGTGTGACGTCACGGGGGGGGGGTGGGGGAGGGGCTCACACGTAGCCGGTGGCGTAGGGCTCGTTGCTGTAGTCATCGTCCTCGGGGGGGAGGGGGTGACGTCACGGGGGGCTGGGGGGAGGGGCGGGGGGGGTGGGGGGAGGGGGAGGGGTCAGTATGGATGACAACCCCCCCATGACGTCACACCCCCCCATGATGACGTCACAACTCACCCGGTTCCAATGGGGTGGCGGAGACCCGGCGGCTCTGGGGGGAGCTGGGGGGAGGGGCGGGGGGGGGAGGGGTGGGGGGAGGGGGTGTGTTGGGGGTGGGGGGAGGGGCGGTGGGGAGTCCCCTCCCCCCGCAACGCCCCTCCCCCCACCCCTCCCCCTCCCCCACCCACATTGCCCCTCCCCCCATCCGCCACCACCCCCCATCGCCCCTCCCCCCACGGCACCTCCCCTCCCCCTCTCCCCTCCCCCACCACCCCCCTCCCCTCCCCCCTTCATCCCCACATCCCCCCTCCCCCCACCCCCTCTTCTCCCCTCCCCCTCCCAACCCCCACATCGCCCCTCCCCCCACACCCCCTCCCCTCCCCCCACCTCCCTGCCCCTCCCCACCCCCCCTCCCCACATCGCCCCTTCCCCCACACCCCCTCCCCCTCTCCCCTCCCCCACCCCCTGCCCCTCCCCCACCCCCCCTCCCCAACCCGAGGTCGCCCCTCCCCCCACCCCCTCTCCCCTCCCCCACCCACGGGAGCTGGAGGGCGGGGCCGGTCTCGGGGCCCCACGGAGGCGGCTGCTGCGGGTGGGGGAGGGGCTGCGAGGGGCCTGGGGGGGGGGAGGGGAGGAGACGGTGTGGGGGGAGGGGCGATGGGGAGGGGGGAGGGGTGGGGAGAGGGGGGATGTGGGGGGTTGGGGGGTGGGGAGGAGGGGGGTTGGGGGAGGGGGGATGTGGGGGAGGGGTGATGGAGGAGAGTGGGGGGAGGGGAGGTGGGAAGGGTGGGAGAGGGGTGATGTGGGGGGAGGGGCGATGTGGGGCGTTGGGGGGGAGGGGCGATGGGGGAGGGGGAGGTGGGAGGGCAGGGGGAGGGGAGGAGGGGGAGGGGTGGGGGAGGGGTGGTTTAGGGGGGAGAGGGGGAGGGGGAAGGGTGGGGGAGGGGAGAGGGGGAGGGGGTGGGGGAGGGGCGATGGTGGGGAGGAAGAGAGAGGGGGAGGGGTGGGGGGCTCGAGGGGGAGGGGCGATGGGGAGAGGGGGTGGGGTGGGGGAGGGGCGATTGGGGTGTTGGGAGGAGAGGGGAGAGGGGGAGGGACAGGGGGGTGGAGGGAGGGGGTGGGGGGGGTGGGGGGAGGGGCGGTGTGGGGGGAGGGGCACTCACATCTGGGGGGGCCGAGCACCACGAACCTCGGGGGAGGGGCGCAGGGGGGCGGCCTGGGGGGGGGGGGAGGGGCAGGTTGGGGGGAGGGAGGGGCCAGAGCCTGGCCCCTCCCCCCAACCTGCCCCTCCCCCCGCCCCTCCCCCCCCCCGCCCCTCCCCCCACTCACTTGTAGTCGTAGTTGTCGATCTGGACGCCCTGACCTGGGGGGGGGTGGGGGGAGGGGCGTGAGGGTCACCCCCAGACCCACAAGTGTGGGGCTGCCCCACAAGTGACCCCCCTGCCCCACAAGTGGCCCCCCAGCCCCTCCCCCCAGCCCCACAAGTGCCCTCCCAGCCCCCCAAATCACTCCCAGCCCCACAACCAGCACCCCCCTCCAGCCCCCCAAGTGTGGGGCTGGCCCCCAAGTGCCCTCCAGCCCCACAAGTGACCCCCCCAGCCCCCCAAGTGTGGGGCTGCCCCCCAAGTGCCCTCCAGCCCCACAAGTGACCCCCCCAGCCCCCCAAGTGTGGGGCTGCCCCCCAAGTGCCCTCCAGACCCACAAATGACCCCCCCAGCCCCACAAGTCCCCCTCCAGCCCCCCAAGTGCCCCCCCAGCCCCACAAGTGTGGGTCTGCCCCCCAAGTGCCCCCCTCCAGCCCCACAAGTGACCCCCCAACTGCCTCCCATCCCCACAGGTCAACCTCCCAAGTGTTCTCCAGCCCCACAAGTGACCCCTCCCCAGCCCCCAAGTGTGGGGCTGCCCCCCAAGTGCCCGCCCCACCCCCTCTCACCGCGGGGCCGCCAGCAGCGGGTGCAGAGGGCGGCCAGCATCAGCGTCGGGGGCAGCAGGGCCAGAGGCCACCAACCCCCCTGGGGCCACGGAGCCTCCATGGGGCCTGGGGGGGGTGTGGGGCAGCCGTGGGGCAGCCGTGGGGCAGCTGTGGGGCAGCCGTGGGGCAGGGGGGTTGGGGGGAGGGTTTGGGGGGGGTTCAGCTCGGCAGGTGCCGCGTTGCGGTTGGGAGGCGCCCACGCGGCAACGGCTCCTGCCCCACAAGTGGGGGGCTGGGGGGGCCTGCCCCATAAGTAAGTTGGGGGGCTGGGGAGGAATCCTGCCCCATAAGTGGGGGGGGGGCTGGGGGACTTGGGGGTCTTGCCCCATAAGTTGGGGGTGGGAGGGACAGGGGTCCTGCCCCATAAGTGGGGGGGGGCTGGGGGACTTGGGGGGCTGGGTGAGCTGGGGGTCCTGCCCCCTAAGTGGGGGGGTCCTGCCCCAGAAGTTGGGGGTCCCACTCCAGCCCCAGCCCAGCCCCACGGATCCGGGTTATGTGGGGCAGAGATTCCCACCCCCCCCCCTCAACGCCCCCCACCCCATAAGTGTGGGGCTGGGACCCCCCCTGGGACTCCCCCTGCCCCATAAGTGTGGGGCTGGGGTACTCCTCTGCCCTATAAGTGTGGGGCTGGGACCGCCCCCAGCCCCGTAAGTGTGGGGATGGGACCCCCCTGCCCCATAAGTGTGGGGCTGAGACTCCCCCCTGCCCCATAAGTGTGGGACTGGGACCCCCCTGGGATTCCCCCCGCCCCATAAGTGTGGGGCTGGGACCCCCCCGCCCTATAAGTGTGGGGATGGGACCCCCCTGCCCCATAAGTGTGGGACTGGGACCCCCCTGGGATTCCCCCTGCCCCATAAGTGTGGGGCTGGGACTCCCCCCGCCCCATAAGTGTGGGGCTGGGCCCCCCCCCCACCCGCTCCCCTGGTACCTGCACCCGCTGCCGTCGCCTCCCGCGCCCCGGCCCCTCCCCCACCCCCCAGGAAGCTGCGGGTGGCGCCGTGGGGCAGGAAACGTGTGGGGCGGGAAATGTGTGGGGCGGGGGACGTGTGGGGCAGGGGGATGGGGATGTGTGGGGCAGGAGACGTGTGGAGCAGGGGGGATGTGGGGCAGGACGTGTGGGGCAGGGGGATGGGGATGTGTGGGGCAGGATGTGTGGGGCAGAGAACATGTGGGGCAGGATGTGTGGGGCAGGGAACATGTGGGGCAGGATGTGGGGTAGGGGATGTGGGGCAGGGGGATGGGGGTGGGAAATGTGTGGGGCAGGGGGATGGGAATGTGTGGGGCAGGAGATGTGTGGGGCAGGGGGATGTGGGGCAGGACGTGTGGGGCTGGGTGTGGGGCAGGAGATCTGTGGGGCAGGGAATCTGTGGGGCAGGTATGTAGGGTGGGGGATGTGTGGGGCAGGCTGATGTGGGGCAGATGTGTGGGGCTGGATGTGTGGGGCAGGGAATGTGTGGGGCAGGGAGACGGGGATGTGTGGGGCAGGATGTGGGGCAGGAGGAGGTGTGTGGGGCAGGAGCTCTGTGGGGCAGGATGTGGGGCAGAGGGATGGGGGTGGGGGATGTGTGGGGCAGGGAACATGTGGGGCAGGATGTGTGGGGCAGGGAATATGTGGGGCAGAGGGATGTGGGGCTGGGAATGTGTGGGGCAGGGGGATGTGGGGCAGGATGTGGGGCAGGATGTGTGGGGCAGGGGGATGGGATGGGAAATGTGTGGGGCAGAGGGATGTGGGGCAGATGTGTGGGGCAGGGAACGTGTGGGGCAGGGGGACGGGGATGTGTGGGGCAGGATGTGGGGCAGAGGGATGGGGATGAGGGATGTGTGGGGCAGGGGGATGGGATGGGCAATGTGTGGGGCAGGAGATGTGTGGGGCAGGGAATATGTGGGGCAGGGGGATGTGGGGCAGGGGATGTGTGGGGCAGGGAACATGTGGGGCAGAGGGATGTGGGGCAGGGGATGTGTGGGGCAGGGGGTGGGAATGTGTGGGGCAGGGGGATGTGGGGCTGGATGTGGGGCAGAGGGATGGGGATGAGGGATGTGTGGGGCAGGGGGATGTGGGGCAGGGGGATGTGGGCGGGGCTCGGGGGGGGGGGCGGAGCCAGAGACGATCCAGACACAGCGGGTGGGGGGGGGGGGAGGGGCACGAGGCTCTTTATTGGGGGGGGGGGAGGAGGGGGGAGGGGGGAGGGGCGGTTCAAGGGGCCTTGAACCGCCCCTCCCCCCCCCCTTCCCCCCCCCCGCGGGGGCTCAGCCCAGCACGTGCGGCACCGGCACCTTGGTGGGGCGGCCGCCACGCGGCACGATGACGTCATCGCTCGCGTCATCATCGTCATCCGGGGACAGACCTGAGGGGGGGAAGAAGGGGGCGGGGCTTAGAGCCGGGGGAGGGAGGGGGCGGGGCTTGGGGAGGGGTTATGGGGAGGGGAGGGACCTCCCCTCCCCATAACCCCTCCCCAAGCCCCGCCCCCCAAAAGGGGCGTGGCTCCTGTTAGGGGCGGGGCTTGAGGCTTTGGGGGGTCTCGGAGGGGGCGTGGCTTATGAAACAGGGGGCGTGGCTGCCCATCCCCCCCCCCTTGGATCCCTTTGTTGTTGGGGGGAGGGGGGCACTAGGACCCAGCCCAGGTGGGCGTGGCTTAGGCTGGGGGTGGGCGTGTCCTACCCCTCCCCACCCATGAGGAGGGGGCGTGGCTTAGGAGCGGTGGGCGTGGCTTAGAGGGGAGGGGGCGGGGCCTCAGAGCTCCTTTAAGGGGGGTGGCACTAGGACCCAGCCCAGCAGCACGGTGGGCGTGGCTTGGGATGGGCGTGTCCTGCCCTGCGAGGAGGGGGCGTGGCTTGGGAGGAGGGGGCGTGGCTTGGGAGGAGGGGGCGGGGCCTCAGACCTCCTTTAAGGAGGGGGGAGGGGTGGCACTAGGACCCAGCCCAGCAGCACGGTGGGCGTGGCTTGGGATGGGCGTGTCCTACCCTGCGAGGAGGGGGCGTGGCTTAGGAGCGGTGGGCGTGGCTTAGGGGGAGGGGGCGGGGACTCAGGGCGCCTTTAAATGGGGGGGGTGGGGGGGGGGGGGGGGTGGCACTAGGACCCAGCGCGGCTCCTCACCCGCCGCCTCCCTCTGGGCCCGGCGCCGGTCACGCGGCAGCGCGAGGGCGGCGGCCAGGAAGGCCCCGCCCCCCAGCGCGCACGCGAAGGGGCAGAGCAGCAGCGCGCGCTGCAGGGCCCGCGCCTCGTGCTGCAGGGTGGGCGGGGCCGCCGCGCGCAGGGCGTCGCTGAGCTGCAGCCAATGGGAGCGAAGGGGCGGGGTCAAGGGGGGTGGCGGAGGCGGGGGGGGGGGAGGGAGAGCGGGGGGAAGCGGGGTCCTAGTGCCGCCCCCCCGCCCCCGGAGGGGAGCGAGGGGCTCCCAGTGCTCCCAGTATGGAACCAGTGCCCCTCCCAGTGCTCCCAGTATGGAACCAGTGCCCCTCCCAGTGCTCCCAGTATGGAACCAGTGACCCTCCCAGTGCTCCCAGTATGGAACCAGTGCCCCTCCCAGTGCTCCCAGTATGGAACCAGTGACCCTCCCAGTCCCTCCCAGTCCCTCCCAGTCCCTCCCAATCCCCTCCCAGTCCCTCCCAATCCCCTCCCAGTCCCTCCCAGTCCCCTCCCAGTCCCCTCCCAGTCCCTCCCAGTCCCCTCCCAGTCCCTCCCAGTCCCCTCCCCAGCCCCTCCCAGTCCCCTCCCAGTCCCCTCCCAGTCCCTCCCAGCCCCTCCCAGTCCCCTCCCAGTCCCCTCCCAGTCCCCACCACTCCGATCAGGTAGGGGCTCCCGGCGTCCCCCAGTAAGTGGGACACGAGGATCTGCAGCGCCTCGGCCGTCGCCCGGCGGGTCGGAGCCACCACGTACTAAAAGGAAAGGGGGGGTGGGGTGTCTATGACGGCATCGTGACGTCATCATGACGTCACGATGACGTCATAGGGCCCCCCCCCCTATATACCAGGAGGATGTCGGCTGACACGGCCCAGTTGAGGGACAGGAGGGTCTCCCCCAGGAAGATGAAGACCTGGAGTGGGGGGAGGGGCGGGGTGGGGGGTGGAGGAGGGGTGGGGGAGGGGTGGGTGATGTCAGGTGACCCCCCTGCCTGCCCCTCCCCCTCCCCTTTAGCCCCTCCCCCCACACTACCCACCCCTCCCCCCACCCCTATTCTCTTCTCCCCCACCCCCTGTGGCTCCTCCCCCCCCACCCATGACCGCCCCTCCCCCACCTTTAGCCCCTCCCCCACATCTTTCCACCCCCTCCCCCACCTCTAGCCCCTCCCCCTCCATCTTTAGCCCCTCCTCCAACCTCTGTAGCCCCTCCCCCCACCCTCATAGCTCCACCCCCATACCTCTAGCCCCTCCCCCATCCCCTACCGTAGCCCCTCCCCCACCCATATCCGCTCCTCCCCCACCCCTTGTCACCCCCTCCTCCACTCCCTTCAGCCCCTCCCCCATCCCCTTTAACCCCTCCCCCACCCCTTATGACCCCTCCCCCACCCCATGTAGCCCCTCCCCCTCCCATTTTATCCCCTCCCCCACCCCCTTAGACCCCCCTCCATTGCCCCTCCCCTACCCTACCAGCCCCTCCCCCACCCCTTTAACCCCTCCCCCACGCCCTTTACCCCCTCCCCCCACCCCTTTAGCCCCTCCCCTCCCCTCCCCCACCCCTATCCGCCCCTCCCCCACCCCTTATGACCCCTCCCCCACCCCCTTCAGCCCCTCCCCCTCCATCTTTAGCCCCTCCCCCACCCCTGCAGCCCCTCCCCAGCCCCTACCATAGCCCCTCCCCCACCCCCTTTATCCCCTCCCCCACCCACTGTGGCCCCTCCCCCACCCCTATCCGCCCCTCCCCCACCCCTTATGGCCCCTCCCCCACCCCTTCAGCCCCTCACCCTCCATCTTTAGCCCCTTCCCCACCCCCTGTGGCCCCTCCCCCACCCCTGTAGCCCCTCCCCCACCCCCTTTAACCCCTCCCCCACCCCTGTAGCCCCCCCCCCTCGCCCCTCCCCCCCTCACGTAGGCGGCCCCGGGCCGGGCGGGGGCGCTGATCAGGGCGAGCAGCAGGCAGGGGGCGGAGCCCAGCGCCCCTCCCCCACACAGCAGCGCGTCGGCGCGGGGGAGAGGGGGCGGAGCCGGCGCGAGAGCTCCGCCCCCAGCCCCACCCCCAGCGCCCCCGACAGGCAGGTCACCGCCCCGAACAGCAGCCTGGGGGGGAGGGGAGGGGGAGGGGTTGGCATGGCAACGGCCCGCCCCTCCCCCACGCTAACGGCCACGCCCCTCCCCCACCCCCTCTAGCCCCTCCCCCACCCCCTCTAGCCCCTCCCCCATCCCAAAAAGGCCCCTCCCCCACCTCCTATAGCCCCTCCCCCCACCCCATAACCCCTCCCCACCCAACATCACCCTCCTCACCCCTCCCCCACACCCTCTAGGCCCCTCCCCCACCCTAACAGCCCCGTTCCCCATCCCCAAACAGCCCCTCCCCCACCCATATCTGCCCCTCCCCCACCCTCTGTGGCCCCCCCGATCCCCAAACAGCCCCTCCCCCACCGCCTCTAGGCCCCTCCCCCACCCTCTGTGGCCCCTCCCCCATCCCCAAACAGCCCCTCCCCCACCCCCTCTAGGCCCCTCCCCCACCCTCTGTGGCCCCTCCCCCATCCCAAAACAGCCCCTCCCCCACCCATATCCGCCCCTCCCCCTTCAGCCCCTCCCCCACCCCCTCTAGCCCCTCCCCCACCCCATAAGCCCTCCCCCACCCCTATATCATCCTCCTCGCCCCTCCCCCTCCCCCTTCAGCCCCTCCCCCACCCCATAACCCTTCCCCCACCCCCTCTAGGCCCCTCCCCCACCCCTCTATCCCCTCCCCCACCCATATCCGCCCCTCCCCCACCCCCTTTAAGCCCCTCCCCCACCCCTCTATCCCCTCCCCCACCCCCTGTACCCCCTCCATCCCCTCCCCCACCCCCTTTAGCCCCTCCCCCCCCTCCCCCCCCCCCAATAAAGACTCACGCGTCGTTGTCATGGCAACGCCCCCCGCGGGCAGGGCGCCCCTCCCCCCGCCGCCCGGCAGCGCCCCAGGAAGGCCGGAGCCCAAAGGGCCAGAGCGCCCGACACGAAGGTCACAGCGGTGACCCCCAGGGTGGAGAGGGACAGGCTGCGGCTGGGGGAGGGGCGGGGGGGAGGGGTCAGGGAGGGCGGCACGCCCCTCCCCCACCCCAAAAAACCCCGCCCCAAACCCCCCCGGGGGGGATTTCCCCTCCCCTGCCTCAGTTTCCCCTCCCCTGCCTCAGTTTCCCCTCCCCTGCCTCAGTTTCCCCTCCCCCCCAACGGGTAAGTCCACTCTCCTGCCCCTCCCCCACCCCTACCAGCCCCTCCCCCACCCCAAAAAACCCCGCCCCAAACCACCCCCGGGGGGGATTTCCCCTCCCCTGCCTCGGTTTCCCCTCCCCTGCCTCAGTTTCCCCTCCCCCACCCTTCATTTCCCCTCCCCCCAATGGGTAAGTCCCATGCCCTGCCCCTCCCCCCACCCCATGACCACCCACCCCACCCCTCCCCCCACCCCGAACCCCCCCCCCCAACCCCCCCAGGGATGCTTTCCCTTCCCCTGCCTCAGTTTCCCCTTCCCCACTGGATAAGACCCCTGTCCTGCCCCTCCCCCACATCCCATCTGCCCCTCCCCCACCCCTTTATCCTCCCCTCTCCCTACACATCGCCCCCTCCCCCACCCATCTGCCCCTCCCCCACCCCATATATCCCCTCCCCTACCCTACCAGCCCCTCCCCCACCCCCTCTGCCCCTCCCCCACCCCTGTCCGCCCCTCCCCCACCCTACCAGCCCCTCCCCCACCCCCTCTGCCCCTCCCCCCCTTGTGACCCCTCCCCCTCCTCCCCCAGCCCCTCCCCCTCCTCCCCCAGCCCCTCCCCCCGCCCCTCCCCCCTCACTTCCGGGCCAGGCTCCTCAGGTCGTTGCCCCAGGAGGAGTGGGGGAGGGGCGCGTCGGGGGTCTCTCCAGCCCCCCCGGGGGGGTCGGTCACCACGGTGACCAGCAGCACGACGGCCAGAGCGCCCAGGCCAGGGGTCACCTGGGGTCACGGGGTCACCGGGGGTCACGGGGTCACGAGGAGGTCAGGGAGGGTGGGGGAGGGGCGGGAGGGGGAGGTGTGAATGGGGGATTCATAGGGTGGGGGAGGGGAGGAGGTGGGGGGAGGGGCATGGAGGGGGTCAGGTGGGGTCACAGGGGGTCAACTGAGGTCACGGGGTCACAGAGGGGTCACAGAGGGGTCACGGGGTCACCGGGGGGGTCAGGGAGGGTGGGGGAGGGGCAGGGGGGGAGGTGTGAATGGGGGATTCATAGGGTGGGGGAGGGGAGGAAGTGGGGGGAGGGGGTCGGGTGGGGTCACATGAGGTCACCTTGGGGTCACCTTGGGGTCACGGGGTCACCGGGGGGTCAGGGAGGGTGGGGGAGGGGCGGGGGGGGGGGAGATGTGAATGGGGGGTTTCTAGGGTGGGGGAGGGGAGGAGGTGGGGGGAGGGGCCAGGAGTTGTCCCGGGGGGAGGGGCCGGGGGGTGGGGGAGGGGCGGGGCCGGGGTGGGGGAGGGGCCTCACCCGCAGGGCCCAGCGCCAGTCGGTCGCCAGGTCCTTGACCTTTGCCCCCACGATGTAACCCAGCCCGCTGGGGGGAGGGGCAGGGGGGTCAGGAGACCCTCCCCCACAGCCCCTCCCCCACCGCCTCCAGCCCCTCCCCCGTAGCCCCTCCCCCACCTCTCCACTCCCTCCCCCACCCCTGTATCCCCACCCCCGCAGCCCCTCCCCCTCCCCATATCCCCTCCCCCACCCCTCCATCCCCTCTCCCTCTCCCCCTCCCCACCCCCTTTATCCCCTCCCCTCCCCCTCTATCCCCTCCCCCTCCCCTCTCCCCTTCCCCCTCATCCCCTCCCCCTCCCCATATCCGCTCCCCCTCCCCTCCATCCCCTCCCCCTCCCCATATCCGCTCCCCCTCCCCTCCATCCCCTCCCCCACCCCCTTTATCCCCTCCCCCTCCCCTCCATCCCCTCCCCCACCCCCTTTATCCCCTCCCCCTCCCCATATCCGCTCCCCCTCCCCTCCATCCCCTCCCCCACCCCTTCCATCCCCTCCCCCTCCCCCGTAGCCCCTCCCCCGCCCCTCCCCCCCGCCCCCTCCCCCCACCTGCCCAGGGGCACGGCCAGGTAGAACCCCCCCAGCGCCCGGCTGCGGGCGGGGCCGCTGAACAGGTCGGCGATCAGGGTGGGGGCGACGGCGCTGTAACTGGCCTCCCCCACCCCCAGCAGCGCCCGGCCCAGCAGCAGCGCCCAGAACCGCTGGGGGAGGGGCAGGGGGAGGGGCGGGGGGAGGGGCCGTCACACGGGGCCCCAAACCCCCTGCCCCTCCCCCATTTGCTCCCCATCCCCCTATCTCCCCATCTGCCCCTCCCCCAACATCCCCTCCCCCCGTCTGACCCCCCTACCCCTCCCCCATCCCTTCCCCATCCCCCCCATCCCCCCATCTGCCCCTCCCCCAACATCCCCTCCCCCGTCTGACCCCCCTACCCCTCCCCCATCCCTTCCCCATCCCCCCCATCTGCCCCTCCCCCATCCCCTCCCCCCCATCTGACCCCCATCTGACCCCCCAGCCCCCCATCATCCCCCCCAGCCCCTCCCCCACCCCCCCACTGCCCCTCCCCCACCCTCCCAGCCCCTCCCCCACCCCCACTGCCCCTCCCCCACCCTCCCAGCCCCTCCCCCACCCCCACTGCCCCTCCCCCACCCCACATTTCCCCCTATAACTCCCCTCCCCCACCCCCGATCTCCCTCGAACCACCTCCCATCCCCCCCCATCCCCCCTCCCACCCCCCCAGCCCCTCCCCCACCCCCCCCCCCGGCCCCTCCCCCCACCTGAGGCGGGACGAAGCTGCACCCCAGGGTGACCCCGGCCCAGGTCCCGATCCCAAACACCAGCAGCCGCTTCCGGCTCCTCCGGTCGCCCAGGAACCCGAACACGGGGGCCAGGAGGAGGTAGCTGGAGATGAAGGCTGGGGGGGGGAGGGGCAGGTGGGGGCAGCGCCCCTCCCCCACCCCCTCAGACCCTCCCCCACCCCCTCAGCCCCTCCCCCAACCCACCCCCATCCCGCTCTCCCAGGCATAACAGTCTGGGAAGGGCCCCTCCCCCCACTCTCACACCGCCCCTCCCCCCACTCTTACCCCTCCCCCACCCCCTCAGCCCCTCCCCCACCCTCCCCCAACCCCCCTTATCCCGTTCCCCCAGCCATAAAAGAATGGGCAGCGCCCCTCCCCCACCCCCTCAGCTCCTCCCCCACCTGCTCAGCCCCTCCCCCACCCCCTTAGCACCTCCCCCACCCTCTCAGCCCCTCCCCCACCCCCTCAGCCCCTCCCCCACCCCCCCAGCCCCTCCCCCAACCCCCCTCATCCCACTCCCCCAGGCATAGAAGTCTGGGCAGGGCCCCTCCCCCCACCCCCTCCCCTCCCCCCAGGCCTCACATCACCCCTCCCCCACCCTGACCCTGCCCCTCCCCCACCTTCACACCCCCTTTATCTCCCCCTCCCCCACCCCTGATCCCCCCCAAACCCTCTCCTGCCCCTCCCCCACCCCATCACCCCTCCCCCACCCCCTTTTCCCCTTATATCACCCCTCCCCCCGCCCTTCCCCTCCCCCACCCTCTCCCTGCCCCTCCCCCACCCATAAGTCTGCATAGAGCCCCTCCCCCCTCCCCCCACCCGTACACGGGGGTCACAGCCCCTCCTGGCCCCCTGCCCCTCCCCCTACCCCTCCCCCACCCTCCCCCACCCCTCCCCCACCCCCCTTCCCCCCATATCTCCCCTCCCCCCCCATAAGTCTGCATAGAGCCCCTCCCCCCCTCCCCCACACCCATACATGGGGGTCACAGCCCCTCCTCCCCCCACCCCCTCCCCCCATGCCCCTCCCCCCACCCACCCCCGCCCCTCCCCCTCCCCCACCCCCTCCCTCCCTGCCCCTCCCCCTGCCCCTCCCCCCCCCCCCCACACCCATACACGGGGGTCAGGGCCCCTCCTGCCCCCTCCCCCTCCCCCCTCACCCCTCCCCCACCTGTCTGCCCCTCCCCCTCCCCTCCCCCACCCCCTCCCCCCGCCCCTCCCCCACCTGTCTGCAGCAGCCCGGAGGCTCCGTCTCCGATGCCGAAGAACGACTCCACCTCGGGCAGGACACCTGGGGGGGGGAGGGGCAGGGCCTGGGCACCCCCCCAGCGCCCCTCCCCCACCCCACACACAGACACCCCTCCCCCACCCCTCTTTTCCCCCCATATCTCCCCTCCCCCACCCCTCATCCCCCCCAAACCTCCCCCCATTCCCCCTCCAGTCCCTCCCCCACCCCCCCTCACCCCTCCCCCACCTCATCACCCCTCCCCCACCCCCTTTTCCCCCCATATCTCCCCTCCCCGCACCCCCAATCCCTCCCATTCCCCCTCCAGCCCCTCCCCCACCCCCTCCCCACCCCTCCCCACCCCCCTCACCCCTCCCCCACCCCATCACTCCTCCCCCCACCCCCTTTTCCCCCTGTACCTCCCCTCCCCCACCCCCTTATCTCCCCTCCCCCACCCCCAATCCCCCCATTCCCCTCCAGCCCCTCCCCCACCCCTCCCACCCCCTCCCCCACCCCCCACCGCCCCTCCCCCACCCACTGGCCAGCGTGAACCGGTCCATGTAGTTGAGCAGGTTGACGTAGCACAGGACCCCCAGGGTCAGGCCGGCCCGGGTGGGGGAGGGGCGGGGAGGGGGCGGGGGAGGGGCCGAGCTGGGGGAGGGGCCGCCCCTCCCCCATCCCCGGGGTCATCGGCCGGTTGCAGCACCGGCCCCGACGCCATCGGGCACCTGGGGGGGGGAGGGGTGAGGGGGGTGGGGGGAGGGGGAGGGGGTGGGGTAAAGGGGGGGAGGGGGATGGGAGGGGGGAGGGGTATGGGGGGAGGGGAGGGGATGGAGGGGGGGATTTGGGGGTAAGGGGGTGGGGGAGGGGAGGAAGGGAGGGGATGGGGGAGGGGAGAGGCAAGGGGGTGGGTGAGGGGTTAGAGGGAGTGGGGGAGGGGCAAGGGGAGGGGGTAAAGGGGGTGGGGGAGGGGATGGGGAGGGGGTGGGGGAGGGGTAGGGGCGTGGGGGAGGGGGAGGTGGGGGGGATGAGGGTGGGGGAGGGGTAAAGGGGGGTGGGAGGGGGGAAGGGAGGGGATGTGGGGTGGGGGAGGGGAACGGGGGGAGGGGGAGGGGACAGAGAAGGGGATGGGGGGTGGGGGAGGGGTAAGGGGTTGGGGGAGGGGGGTGCAGGGTACAGGCCCCTTAGGCCCCCTCCAGACCCCCCGGACCACTCAGACCCTCCCAGGACCCCCCCCAGCCCCCAAGAGGAGCCTGGGATCCCCCCAGACCCCCCTAAGCCCCCCTAGACCCCCCCCCAGGCCCCTCAGACCCCCCAGACCCCCTCTGGCCCCCCAACCCCCCCCAGGCCCCTCAGACCCCCCCCAGGCCCCCCCAGCCTCACAGACCCCCCCAGACCCCCCTGGCCCCCCCAACCCCCCCAGGCCCCTCAGACCCCCACCCCAGGCCCCCCCAGCCTCACAGACCCCCCAGACCCCCCGGGCCCCCCCAGTCTCACAGACCCCCCAGACCCCCCCCCCAAGCCCCCCAGGCCCCCCATGGCCCCCCATGGCCCCCCAGACCCCCCAAGCACACCCAGGCCCCCCCAGGCCCCTCAGACCCCCCCCAAACCCCCCCCCCAGGCCCCTCAGACCACCTCCAGACCCCCCTTGGCCCCTCCAGGCCCCCCCAGGCCCCTCCGGACCCCCCAGACCCCCCCAAGCCCCCCAGACCCCCCGGCCCCCCAAGCCCCCTAGAGCCCCCCAGGCCCCTCAGACCCCCCCAGACCCCCTGGCCCCCCAACCCCCCCAGACCCCTACGCCCCCCCGAGCCCCCCAGCCTCACAGACCCCCCCAGACCCCCCCTGGCCCCCCCAAACCCCCCCCCAGGCCCCTCAGACCTCCCCCAGACCCCCCCCCGCCCCCAGGGCCCCCCCAACCCCCACGTGACCCGGGCGGGTCACGTGACCCTCCTCACCCGCCGCCCCGGGCCCGACGCTGCCGCCGCGGCGCCCACGTGACCCCCGGGGGCTGGGTCTTCCGGTCATGTGACCTGCGCTGCTTCCACCACCCCCCCGCCCCCGGAAGTCCCGCCCCATTCCGGAAACAGCCAATCAGGGAGCGGGGGAGGGGCTGGGAGGGACTGGGAGGGGATTGGGAGGGACTGGGAGGGACTGGGAGGGACTGGGAGGGGATTGGGAGGCACTGGGAGGGACTGGGAGGGGATTGGGAGGCACTGGGAGGGACTGGGAGGGACTGGGAGGGACTGGGAGGCACTGGGAGGGGACTGGGAGGGGACTGGGAGGGACTGGGAGGGACTGGGAGGGGATTGGGAGGCACTGGGAGGGACTGGGAGGGACTGGGAGGGACTGGGAGGCACTGGGAGGGGACTGGGAGGGGACTGGGAGGGACTGGGAGGGACTGGGAGGGGATTGGGAGGGGACTGGGAGGGACTGGGAGGGACTGGGAGGGGACTGGGAGGGACTGGGAGGGACTGGGAGGGACTGGGAGGGGACTGGGAGGGACTGGGAGGGACTGGGAGGGACTGGGAGGGACTGGGAGGGGACTGGGAGGGGACTGGGAGGGACTGGGAGGGACTGGGAGGGGACTGGGAGGGGACTGGGAGGGACTGGGAGGGACTGGGAAGGACTGGGAGGGGATTGGGAGGCACTGGGAGGGACTGGGAGGGACTGGGAGGGACTGGGAGGCACTGGGAGGGGACTGGGAGGGGACTGGGAGGGACTGGGAGGGACTGGGAGGGGATTGGGAGGGGACTGGGAGGGACTGGGAGGGACTGGGAGGGGACTGGGAGGGACTGGGAGGGACTGGGAGGGACTGGGAGGGGACTGGGAGGGACTGGGAGGGACTGGGAGGGACTGGGAGGGACTGGGAGGGGACTGGGAGGGGACTGGGAGGGACTGGGAGGGACTGGGAGGGGACTGGGAGGGGACTGGGAGGGACTGGGAGGGACTGGGAGGGACTGGGAGGCACTGGGAGGGACTGGGAGGGGATTGGGAGGGACTGGGAGGGACTGGGAGGCACTGGGAGGGACTGGGAGGGGACTGGGAAGGAGTAGGAGGGGACTGGGAGGGACTGGGAGGGAGTGGGAGGGGATTGGGAGGGACTGGGAGGGACTGGGAGGGGACTGGGAGGCACTGGGAGGGACTGGGAGGGGACTGGGAGGGACTGGGAGGGGATTGGGAGGGACTGGGAAGGAGTGGGAGGGGACTGGGAGGCACTGGGAGGGACTGGGAGGGGACTGGGAGGCACTGGGAGGGACTGGGAGGGGACTGGGAGGGACTGGGAGGGATTGGGAGGGACTGGGAGGGGACTGGGAGGGACTGGGAGGGGACTGGGAGGCACTGGGAGGGACTGGGAGGCACTGGGAGGGACTGGGAGGGGATTGGGAGGCACTGGGAGGGACTGGGAGGGACTGGGAGGGGACTGGGAGGCACTGGGAGGGACTGGGAGTGGACTGGGAGGGACTGGGAGGGGACTGGGAGGGACTGGGAGGGGACTGGGAGGGACTGGGAGGGGGCTGGGGCGTTACTGGGAGGAGCCTTCATGATACTGGTCTCACAGTACTGGTGTTACTGGTGTTACTGGTGTTACTGGGGGCTACTGGAAGGTTACTGGTGTCACTGGGATCGTGGGACAGGGGGGTTACTGGTGCCACTGGGAGTTACTGGGAGTTACTGGGAGGTTACTGGGGGCTCACTGGGAGTTACTGGTGTTACTGGGGGTTACTGGGGGGCCACTGGGAGTTGTTACTGAGGCGTCACTGGTGTGACTGGTGGGTTACTGGTGTTACTGGGGGGTTACTGGTGTTACTGGGGGGGTTACTGGGGGGCTACTGGTTTCGCTGGGGGGTTACTGGTGTTACTGGGGGGGTTACTGGTGTTACTGGGGGGTCACTGGGAGTTACTGGTGGGTTATTGGGGGGCTTACTGGTCTCCCTGGTGGGTTACTGGTGTTACTGGTGGGTCCCTGGGAGTTTCTGGGGGGTTACTGGGGGGTACTGGGAGTTACTGGGGTGTCACTGGTATTACTGGGAGCTACTAGGGGGTTACTGGTGGGTCACTGGGAGTTACTGGGGGGGTACTGGGAGTTACTGGGGGGTTACCAGGGGGTTACTGGGAGTTACCAGGGGGGTACTGGGGGGTTACTGGGAGTTACTGGGGGGTACTGGGGGGTTACTGGGGTGTCACTGGTGTTACTGGGGGGTTACTGGTGTGACAGGGGTGTTACTGGGAGTTACTGGGGGAGTACTGGTGTGACTGAGGGGTTACTGGGGGGTTACTGGGGGGTTACTGGTGTGACTGGTGGGTTACTGGGAGTTACTGGGAGTTACAGGGGGGTTACCAGGGGGTTACTGGGAGTTACTGGGGAGGTACTGGGGGGTTACTGAGGTGTCGCTGGTGTTACTGGGGGGTTACTGGGAGTTACTGGGGGGGTACTGGGGGGCTACTGGGAGTTACTGGGAGTTACTGGGGGGTTACCGGGGGGTTACTGGTGTGACTGGGGGGGTACTGGGGGAGTACTGGGAGTTACTGGGAGTTACTAGGGGGGTACTGGGGGGTTACTGGTGTGACTGGGGGGTTACTGGGGGGTCACTGGGGGGGTTACTGGGAGTTACTGGGGGGTACTGGGGGGTTACTGGAGGGTACTGGGGGGTTACTGGTGTGACTGGGGGGGTACTGGGGGGTTACTGGGAGTTACTGGGAGTTACTGGTGTGACTGGGGGGTTACTGGTGTGACTGGGGGGGGTACTGGGGGGTTACTGGTGTGACTGGGGGGGTTACTGGGGGTTACTGGGGGTTACTGGGAGTTACTGGAGGGTACTGGGGGGTTACTGGTGTGACTGGGGGGGTTACTGGTGTGACTGGGGGGTTACTGGGGGGGTACTGGGGGGTTACTGGTGTGACTGGGGGGTTACTGGTGTGACTGGGGGGGTTACTGGGGGGTTACTGGTGTGACTGGGGGGTTACTGGGGGGTTACTGGGGGGTTACTGGTGTGACTGGGGGGTTACTGGTGTGACTGGTGGTTACTGGGGGGTTACTGGTGTGACTGGGGGGTTACTGGTGTGACTGGGGGGTTACTGGGGGGTTACTGGGGGGTTACTGGTGTGACTGGGGGGGTTACTGGTGTGACTGGGGGGTTACTGGGGGGGTACTGGGGGGTTACTGGTGTGACTGGGGGTTACTGGTGTGACTGGGGGGGTTACTGGGGGGTTACTGGTGTGACTGGGGGGTTACTGGGGGGTTACTGGGGGGTTACTGGTGTGACTGGGGGGTTACTGGTGTGACTGGGGGGTTACTGGGGGGTTACTGGTGTGACTGGGGGGTTACTGGTGTGACTGGGGGGTTACTGGGGGGTTACTGGGGGGTTACTGGTGTGACTGGGGGGTTACTGGGGGGTTACTGGGGGGTTACTGGTGTGACTGGGGGGTTACTGGGGGGTTACTGGTGTGACTGGGGGGTTACTGGTGTGACTGGGGGGGTTACTGGGGGGTTACTGGGAGTTACTGGGAGTTACTGGTCTCCCTGGTCCCCGCGGGCGCCTCGTGGCCGGGGGTGGGGGAGGGGTGGGGGGTTGGGGTGGGGGAGGGGCGGCAGCAGCAGGTGCGGGGGGGAGGGGCCGGTCCCGGAATAGCCGCCGCCGCCGCCCCTCCCCCCACCCCGCGAGGCCATAAAAGCGCGCGCGGGGCCGCCCCCCCCCCCCAGACCCCCGCGAGCCATGGTGAGCGCCCCTCCCCCCACCAGAGACCCCCCCCCCCCCCCAAAAACCCCTCCCCCACCCCCCTCAGACCCCCCCAAACCCCCCTCCCAGACCCCCCCCGACCACCCCCTCCCCCCACCCCCTCCCCACGAGACCCCCCCCCCAACCCCCCTCCTGGACCCCCCCCCAAAATCCCCTCCCCCACCCCAGACACCCCCTGACCCCCCTCCCAGACCCCCCAAAACCCCCTCCCCCACCCCCTCAGACCCCCCCAAACCCCCCTCCCAGACCCCCCTGACCGCCCCTCCCCCACCCCCCTCACACCCCCCCCGACCCCCCCCCAAAATCCCCTCCCCCACCCCAGACCCCCCCCAACCCCCCCAGACCCCCCAAAACCCCCTCCCAGACCCCCCCAGACCGCCCCTCCCCCACCCCCCCCATGAGACCCCCCCAAAACCCCCCCCCACCCCCCCCCCCCCTAAATCCCCCCCCAACCCCCCCCCCAAAACCTCTCTGAGACCCCCCGGACCCCTCTCCCACCCCAGGCCCCTCCAAGACCCCCCCCAGACCCGCCCCTCCCCCACCTCCCGCCCCTCCCCCGCCCCAGACCCCCCTAAATCCCCCCAAATCCCCCCCAAACCCCCCCAACCCCCCCAAATCCCCCTCCAAACCACCCCTCCCCCACCCCAGACCCCCCTCCCCCCGACCCGCCCCTCCCCCACCCCAAACCCCCCAATCCTCTGCCCATCCCCCCAAAAACCCCCCCATTCCCCCCCAAATCCCCCTTAAACCCCCCAAAACCCCCTCCAAACCACCCCTCCCCCACCCCAGACCCCCCCCCCGCCCTGCCCCTCCCCCACCTCCTGCCCCCTCCCCCACCCCAGACCCCGCTAAATCCCCCTCTCCGCCCCCCAAATCCCCCCAAATCCCCCCCAATCCCCCCTAAACCCCCCAAACCACCCCTCCCCCACCCCAGACCCCCCACAGACCCGCCCCTCCCCCACCTACCGCCCCTCCCCCCACCCCAGACCCCCTAAATTCCCCCCAATCCCCCCCAAAACCCCCCCAAACCACCCCTCCCCCACCCCAGACCCCTCCCCAGACCCGCCCCTCTCCTACCTCCCGCCCCTCCCCCACCCCAGACCCCCCTAAATCCCCCCAAATCCCCCCAAATCCCCCCCAATCCCCCCCAAACCCCCTCCAAACCACCGCTCCCCCACCCCAGACCCCCCCCGCCCTGCCCCCTCCCCCACCTCCCGCCCCCTCCCCCACCCCAGACCCCCCTAAATCCCCCCAAATCCCCCCCAAATCCCCCCCAATCCCCCCTAAACCCCCCCAAACCACCCCCTCCCCCACCCCAGACCCCCCCAGACCCGCCCCTCCCCCCGACCCGCCCCTCCCCCACCCCAGACCCCCCTAAATCCCCCCAAATCCCCCCAATCCCCCTAAACCCCCCCAAACCACCCCTCCCCCACCCCAGACCCCCCCAAACCCCCTCCAAACCACCCCTCCCCCACCCCAGACCCCCCCAGACCCGCCCCTCCCCCCTGACCCGCCCCTCCCCCCCCAGGCCCCCAAGAAGGCGAAGCGCCGCGCGGCCGAGGGCAGCTCCAACGTCTTCTCCATGTTCGACCAGACCCAGATCCAGGAGTTCAAGGAGGTGGGGGGAGGGGCCACACCCCCTCCCCTCCCCCCACCCCCCAAAAACCCCCTGCCCCTCCCCTCACCCCACAGACCCTGCCCCTCCCCCCACCAGGGTCTGGTTACACCCCCCAATATGGGATGGAATTGGGTGGGGGGAGGGATGGGGGTGGGGGGATGGGCTCCTTCCAGGAGGCTCTGCCCCTCCCCCACACCTGCTCACCCCTCCCCCACCCCCCCTGCCCCTCCCCCCACCCCACAGACCCTGCCCCTCCCCCCACCCTGCCCCCTCCCCCACCAGGGTCTGGTTACACCCCCCATATGGGATGGAATGGGGTGGGGGAGGGGCCAGTTATACGAGACCCTGCCCCTCCCCCACACCTGCTCACCCCTCCCCCACCCCCCTTGGACACCCCCTCGCCCCTCCCCCACCCCGCCCCTCCCCCCACCTTACCCAGGGGCTCCATTATCACCCCAATGGGGGAGGATGGGGAGGGTTGGGGGGGTTGGGGGGGGATGGATCCCACCCAGGGGGTTGCACCCCTCCCCCACCCCTTGCTGACCCCTCCCCCCTCCCCGCCCCTCCCCCACCCCTCAGGCCTTCACCGTCATCGACCAGAACCGCGACGGCATCATCGACAAGGATGACCTGAGGGAGACCTTCGCCGCCATGGGTAGGGGGGCGTGGCCTCGGGAGGGGCGTGGCCTGAAGGGGGCGTGGTCTCTGGTGGGCGTGGCCGGGCTGGGCGGGGCTTAATTGGGCGGGGTTGTGGGGGGAGGGGGCCGAAGGAGGTGGGGGAGGGGGGTAATGGGTGGGTTGGGGGGTGATGGGTGGGGGGTAGAGGGGCGTGGTCTGAGGAGGGCGTGGTCTGGGGGCGTGGCCAGAGGAGGGTGGGGTCTTTGTGGGCGTGGCCAGGGTGGGTTGGGTTTAATTGGGCGGGGTTGTGGGGGGAGGGGCCAAAGGAGGTGGGGATGGGGGGAGGGGTGGGTAATGGGTGGGTTGGGAGAGGTGGGCGTGGTCAGAGGAGGGCGTGGCCAGGGTGGGAGGAGCATCAAAGGGGTGTGGCCAGCGTGGGCGTGGTCTAATTGGGCGGGGCTGTGGGGGGAGGGGCCAAAGGAGGTGGGGCTGGGGGGGGGGTAATAGATGGGATGGAGAAGGGGGGGCGTGGCCTAACGAGGGGTGGTGTGCAAAGGGGGCGTGGCCCGTGCGGGCGTGGCCCGTGTGGGCGTGGCCTGTGTGGGTGTGGTCTGGGGGGGGCAATGGGGTTGGGATGGGGGAGGGGGAGCTATGGAGGGGGGCGTGGCCTGAAGAGAGGTGGGCGTGGTCGAGAAGAGGGAGCGTGGTCAAGAGGGGGCGTGGCCAAGAGGAGGGGGCGTGGTCAAAGGGGCGTGGCTAAGAGGAAGGGGGCGTGGCTTGAGGGGGTTAATGGGGCTCAATGGGGGAGGGGGCGTGGGAGGGGGTGGGGCTTTTAAAGGGGGGCGTGGCCTATTGGGGGCGTGTCCTCACCCAGGGGGCGTGTCCTCACCCAGGGGGCGTGGCCTCGAGGGGCTGATAGAGCTCAATGGGGGGGGGGGGGGTGTGAGTCCAATGGGGGGGGGGGAGATTTAAAGGGGGTGGGTGTGGCCTATGGGGGGCGTGGTCCCGAAGGGGGCGTGGCCGATGAGGGGGCGTGTCCCTGCCCCTCCCCCCAGGCCGCCTGAACGTGAAGAACGAGGAGCTGGACGCCATGATCAAGGAGGCGTCGGGACCCATCAACTTCACCGTGTTCCTCACCATGTTCGGGGAGAAGCTCAAGGGTGGGACTGGGAGGGGACTGGGAGGGACTGGGAGGGACTGGGAGGCACTGGGAGGGACTGGGAGGCACTGGGAGGGACTGGGAGGGGATTGGGAGGGACTGGGAGGGACTGGGAGGGGACTGGGAGGGACTGGGAGGCACTGGGAGGGACTGGGAGGGGATTGGGAGGGACTGGGAGGGACTGGGAGGCACTGGGAGGGACTGGGAGGGGACTGGGAGGGGACTGGGAAGGAGTGGGAGGGGACTGGGAGGGACTGGGAGGGACTGGGAGGGGACTGGGAGGGACTGGGAGGGGATTGGGAGGGGACTGGGAGGGACTGGGAGGGGATTGGGAGGGACTGGGAGGGGACTGGGAGGGGACTGGGAAGGAGTGGGAGGGGACTGGGAGGGACTGGGAGGGACTGGGAGGGGATTGGGAGGGACTGGGAGGGGATTGGGAGGGACTGGGAGGGACTGGGAGGGGACTGGGAGGGACTGGGAGGCACTGGGAGGGACTGGGAGGGGATTGGGAGGGACTGGGAGGGACTGGGAGGCACTGGGAGGGACTGGGAGGGGACTGGGAGGGGACTGGGAAGGAGTGGGAGGGGACTGGGAGGGACTGGGAGGGACTGGGAGGGGACTGGGAGGGACTGGGAGGGGATTGGGAGGGGACTGGGAGGGACTGGGAGGGGATTGGGAGGGACTGGGAGGGGACTGGGAGGGGACTGGGAAGGAGTGGGAGGGGACTGGGAGGGACTGGGAGGGACTGGGAGGGGATTGGGAGGGACTGGGAGGGGATTGGGAGGGACTGGGAGGGACTGGGAGGGACTGGGAGGGACTGGGAGGGGATTGGGAGGGACTGGGAGGGACTGGGAGGGGATTGGGAGGGACTGGGAGGGACTGGGAGGGGACTGGGAGGGGACTGGGAAGGAGTGGGAGGGGACTGGGAGGGACTGGGAGGGAGTGGGAGGGGATTGGGAGGGAGTGGGAGGGGATTGGGAGGGACTGGGAGGGGATTGGGAGGGACTGGGAGGCACTGGGAGGGACTGGGAGGTGTGTAAGGGGTAACTGGGAGGCACTGGTGTAACTGGGAGCCCCCCAGGCGCTGACCCCGAGGATGTCATCATGGGGGCGTTCAAGGTGCTGGACCCCGACGGGAAGGGATCCATCAAGAAGAGCTTGTGAGCACTGGGAGGCACTGGGAGGGACTGGGAGGGCACTGGGAGGCACTGGGAGGGGATTGGGAGGCACTGGGAGGGGACTGGGAGGCACTGGGAGGGACTGGGAGGCACTGGGAGGGGATTGGGAGGCACTGGGAGGGACTGGGAGGGACTGGGAGGGCACTGGGAGGCACTGGGAGGGACTGGGAGGGCACTGGGAGGGGATTGGGAGGGACTGGGAGGGACTGGGAGGGGACTGGGAGGGGACTGGGAGGCACTGGGAGGAGCTGGGAGGGGACTGAAGGGGACTGGGAGGGACTGGGAGGGGATTGGGAGGGGACTGGGAGGGACTGGGAGGCACTGGGGGTGTTATACTGGGAGCACTGGTCCATACTGGGAGCACTGGTCCCTGTGTCCCCCCCAGCCTGGAGGAGCTGCTGACCACCCAGTGCGACCGGTTCACCCCCGAGGAGGTGAGGGACCCCCGGGACCCCCCAAAACCCCCCAGACCCCCCGGGACCCCCCCAGAACCCCCCAGACCCCCTCAGGGACCCACAGACCCCCCAAAACCCCCAGGACCCCCCAGACCCCCCAGGGCCTCCCAGGACCCACGGGACCCCCCCAGACCCCCCAAAATCCCCTTTAGACCCCCGGGACCCCCCAAAACCCCCCGGACTCCCCCAGACCCCCCCAAACCCCTCAGGACCCCCCAAAACCCCCCCAGACCCCCTTTAGACCCCCCAAAACCCCCTTTAGCCCCGCCCAGACCCCCTTTAGACCCCCTTAGACCCCCTCAGACCCCCCCAGACCCCCCCAATTTTGGGGTCCCCCCCCAGATCAAGAACATGTGGGGCACTTTGCCCCCAAAACCCCCTTTAGACCCCCCAAAACCCCCTTTAGCCCCCCCAGACCCCCTTTAGACCCCCTTAGACCCCCTCAGACCCCCCCAGACCCCCCCAATTTTGGGGTCCCCCCCCAGATCAAGAACATGTGGGGCACTTTGCCCCCCAAAACCCCCTTTAGACCCCCCAAAACCCCCTTTAGCCCCCCAGACCCCCTTTAGACCCCCTTAGACCCCCTCAGGGACCCCCAGACCCCCCAATTTTGGGGTGCCCCCCCCAGATCAAGAACATGTGGGGCACTTTGCCCCCCAAAACCCCCTTTAGACCCCATAAACCCCCTTTAGACCCCCCAAAACCCCCTTTAGCCCCCCCAGACCCCCTTTAGACCCCCCTAGACCCCCTCAGGGACCCCCAGACCCCCCAATTTTGGGGTGCCCCCCCAGATCAAGAACATGTGGGGCACTTTGCCCCCAAAACCCCCTTTAGACCCCATAAACCCCCCTTTAGACCCCCCAAAACCCCTTTAGCCCCCCCAGACCCCCTTTAGACCCCCCTAGACCCCCTCAGGGACCCCCAGACCCCCCCAATTTTGGGGTCCCCCCCCAGATCAAGAACATGTGGGCCGCCTTCCCCCCGACGTCGCCGGCAACGTCGACTACAAGAACATCTGCTACGTCATCACCCACGGGGAGGACAAGGAGGGGGAGTGAGGGGGACCCCCCCCCAATTTTGGGGGACCCCCCCCCATTAAGGGGGTTTGGGGTCCCCCCCATCCCCCTCCCCCCAGTTTTTGGGGTCGGGGAATAAAAAAGTCGCTTTTTTTTGGGGTGTTTTTAATATTTTTGGGGGGGGGGGAGGGGAAAAGGGGGGTGGGTGGGGGGGGGTCCCGGGGGGGTTGTGGGGGGGGGTCCCAGGGTGGGTTGGGGGCCCCAGGGGGTGTTTTGGGGGGTCCAAGGGGGGTTTTGGGGGGGGGCAGGCAGAGTATGTTGGGGGTCCCAGGGTGGGTTTTGGGGGTCCCAGGGGGTGGATTTGGGGGGGGGGGGGGGCAGGGTGGCTCTAGGATTTGATTTGGGGAAGGGGGTGGTTTGGGGGGGGTCCCAGGAAGGGGGTTGGGGGTCCCAGGGGGTGGATTTGGGGGGCTGGGAGTATGTTGGGGGTCCAGGGTGGGTTTTGGGGGTCCCAGGGGGTGGATTTGGGGGGGGAGGGGCTATGTTGGGGGTCCCAGGGGTTGGATTTTGAGGGGGGTCCCGGGGTGGGGTTTGGGGGGGGTCCCAGAGGGGGTCTGGGGGTGTCTGGGGGGGGTCTGGGGGGGTTGGAGGGGGGGGGAGGGAGTTGGGGGTCCCAGGGGGGTTTTGGGGGTCCCAGGGGTTGGATTTTGAGGGGGGTCCCAGGGGGGGTTGGGGGGGGGTCCCAGGGTGGGTTTTGGGGGTGCTGGGGGTCCCAGGGGGATTTTGGGGGGAGGGTCCCAGGGAGGGTTTTTGGGGGGGGGGTCCCAGAGGGGTTCTGGGGGTCCCAGGGTGGATTTTGGGGGGGGTCCCAGGGGGGTTTGGGGGGGGTGTCTCAGAGGGGTTCTGGGGGTCCCCAGGGTGGATTTTGGGGGGGGTCCCAGGGTGGGGTTTAGGGGGTGCTGGGGGTCCCAGGGGAGATTTGGGGGGGGGTCCCAGAGGGGTTCTGGGGGTCCCAGGGTGGATTTGGGGGGGGGGGTGTCCCAGGGGGGTTCTGGGGGGGTGGGTGGGATTTGGGGTCCCAGGGTGTGTTTTGGGGGGTTCAGGGGAGGGTCCCAAGGTGGGGGAGGAGGGGGTGTGAGGCCCCCTCCCCTCTGTATTTTGGGGTGCCCCCCCCCCCCTCCCCTCAGCACCCCGGGGGGGCAGCAGGCGCAGGGCGAAGTCCAGGGCGGGGGCGCTGTGGGTCAGGCACCCCAAAGACACCACGTCCAGGGGGGACCCCAAGAATTGGGGGAGGGTCTGGGGGGTGATCCCCCCGCTGGCCTCCAGCAGCACCCGGGGGTGGGCGGCCCGCAGGGACCCCGCCACCTCCTGCAGCTCCTGGGGGGGGGGGGACCCCAAAGTCACACATTGGGGTACCCTCCCCCCACACCCCCAACCCCCCCCCAGGGTGGGTTTGGGGGGGGGGGGAGGGGAAAAGGGGAGGGGGGATGGGGGGGTGGGGGAGGGGTCTCCAGGGTGGGTTTGGGGGGAGGGAGGGAGGGGGAGGGGGGAGGGGGGACACCCCCAAAGTCACACATTGGGGTCCCCTCCCCCCACCCCACCTTGGGGGAAGATTGGGGGGGGGAGGGGAAAAGGGGAGGGGGGATGGGGGGTGGGGGTGGGGGAGGGGGTGATGGGAGGGGGGAGGGGTCTCCAGGGTGGGTTTTGGGGGGGGGAGGGGAAAAGGGGGGATGGGGAGGGGATGGGGGGGAGGGGGGAGGGGGGAGGGGTCTCTAGGGTGGGTTTGGGGGGGGGGGAGGGGAAAAGGGGGGGGAGGAGGGGGATGGGGGGAGGGGGATGGGATGCGCCCCTCCCCCCCCCCAACCTGGGGGCTGAAGTTGTCCAGCAGGATGACGTCAGCACCGGCCGCCGCCGCACGCGCCGCCTCGACCCCTGACCCACATTCCACCGTCACGCGCCGGGTGAACCCCCCGCCCGGCGCGCGGCCGCCACCACCTGGGGGGGGGGAGGGGGAGGGGGAGGGGAGGTCACATCCCACCCCCACCCCCCATCCACCCCCCACCCCCCCCAGAGCTCTGCCCAACCCCCCCACCCCTCCCCCACCCCCTCCCCCACCCCCCCCCCGCCAGCTCAAGGGTCACCCCTCCCCCTCCCCCCCCAAAATGGTCTCTTCCCCCCCCCCCTTCCCCCCACCAGTGGGTTCCCCTCCCCCCACATAGGGGGGTCCCCACCCCCACCCCAAGCTCCCCACCCCCCCAACCCCCCCAAACCCCCCCCAAACCCTCTCCAAACCCCCAAAACCCCCCAAAACCCCTCAACCCCCTCAAAACCCCCCAAAACCCTCCCAAACCCCTTCCAAAGCCCCCCAAAACCCTTCAATCCCCCCAAAACCCACCCAACCCCCCAAAACCCCCTCAAACCCCCTCAAAACCCCCCCAAACCCCTCTCAACTGCCCCCAAAACCCCTCAACCCCCCCAAAACCCCCTCAAACCCCCCTCCAAACCCCCCAAAACCTCCTCAACCCCCCTCAAACCCTCCCAACCCCCCCCCAGAATCCCCCAAACCCCCTCAAACCCCTCCCAAGCCCCCCAAAACCCCCCTCAACCCCCCTCAAACCCTCCCAAGCCCCCCCAAACCCCCCCAAAACCCCTCAACCCCCCCCCAGAACGCCCCCAACCCCCCCAAATCCCCCAAAACCCCCCTGAATCCCCCCAAAACCCTCTCAACTGCCCCCAAACCCCCTCAAAACCCCCCCAAGCCCCCCCAACCCCCACCCAAACCCCCCCAAACCACCCCAAAACCCCCCAACCCCCCCAAATCCCCTAAAACCCCCCCAAAACCCTCCTAAACCCCCCTGAACCCCCCCAAAACCCTCTCAACTGCCCCCAAAACCCCTCAACCCCCCCAAACCCCCTCAAAACCCCCCCAAGCCCCCCCAACCCCCACTCAACCCCCACCCAAACCCCCCCAAAACCCCCCAACCCCCCCCCAAATCCCCTAAACCCCCCCCCAAAACCCTCCTAAACCCCCCCAAAACTCCTCAACCCCCCCAAATCCCCTAAAACCCCCCCAAAACCCCCCAAACCCCCCCCCCAAATCCCCTAAAACCCCCCCCAAAACCCTCCTAAACCCCCCAAAACTCCTCAACCCCCCCAAACCCCCCCACCCCCCCAACCTCCTCGAGGGGGGCCCCGGCCGCCAGCAGGTGGTTGTCCTTGATCATCAGCAGCCCCCCCGCGTCGTGGCGGTGGGGGTCGGCCCCCCCGACCCTCAGGGCGTACTTCTCGGCCAATCGGAAGCCGGGCGTGGTCTTGCGGGTCCCGGCCACCACCCCCCCCACCCCAAATCCTTGGCCACCCTTACGGCCCCCCAGGCCTGGGTGGCCACCCGCTGCAGCGGCCCAGGACGTTGAGGGCCACCCGCTCGGCCCGCAGCATGGAGCAGGCCGGGCCTTCCACCTCGGCCACCACCGTCCTCCCTGGGGGTAACCGGGCCCCTTCGGGGAGCACCCAGGTCACCCTGCACCCCTCTTCCTCCCAAACGGCCTGGGCGAAGGGGGCCCCAGCCAGCACCCCGGGGGTCTTGCAGAGGAGCTGAGCTCGGGCCTGGGCCCGGCCCACCACCAAGGCCGCGGGGTCAGGGGATGGGGAGTCTTCGTCCAACCAGGCCCGAGCCAGGGAGCGGAGTTGGTGCTGGGGGAGGAAGGCCCACAGGTCCGGGGGGGAGGAGGAGGAGGAGGAGGAGGAGGAGGAGGAGGAAGAGGAGGAGGCGGCCATGGAGCCTGTAGGGGGCGTAGAGAGGAGGGGAGGGGGATCAGAGTGGCACCGGGGTCATAGAGATGGGGGGGAAGGGGGCCAGGGTGGCACCAGGGTCATAGAGATGGGGGAAGGAGGCCCAGAGTGGCACCAGGGGAACAATAGAGGGGGAAGAAGAGACCATGGGGCACCATAGAGAGGGGGAAGAGGGGCCAGGGTGGCACCAGGGCCCAGGGGCACCATAGAGTGCTGGGAAGAGGGGCCAGAGTGGCACTGGGGCCATAGAGGGGGAAGAAGGGACCATGGAGCACCATAGAGAGGGGGGAAGAGGGGCCAGAGTGGCAGTGGGGCCATAGAGAGGGGGGGGAAGGGGCCAGAGTGGCATCAGGGCCCAGGGGTACCATAGAGATGAGGGGAGGGGGGATCAGAGTGGCACCGGGGTCATAGAGATGGGGGAAGGGGGCCCAGAGTGGCACCAGTGGAACCATAGAGGGGGAAGAAGAGACCATGGGGCACCATAGAGAGGGGGGAAGAGGGGCCAGGGTGGCACCAGGGCCCAGGGGTACCATAGAGTGCTGGGAAGAGGGGCCAGAGCGGCACCGGGATCATAGAGAGGGGGGGAAGGGGGCCAGGGTGGCACCAGGACCATAGAGGGGGGAGGGAAGAGGGGCCAGAGTGGCACCAGGGCCATGGGGGGTGGGGGGAAGAGGGGCCAGAGTGGCACCAGGGCCATAGAGAGGGGGGAAGAGGGGCCAGAGTGGCACTGGGGTCATAGAGATGGGGGAAGGAGGCCTAGAGTGGCACCAGGACCATAGAGAGGGGGAAGGGGGCCAGGGTGGCACCAGGACCATAGAGGGGGGAAGGCAGGCCAGAGTGGCACCAGGGGGACCATAGAGAGGGAAGAAGGGACCATGGGGCACCATAGAGGGGAGATGAGGGGCCAGAGTGGCACCAGGGCCATAGAGAGGGGGCGAGGGGGGTCAGGGTGGCACCAGGACCCCAGAGGATCATAGAGATGGGGGGAGGGGGGAGAGGGGCCAGAGTGGCCCCAGGGGGACCAGAGATGTGGGGGGAGGGGAGGGGGGGGGGAGTCCCACAGATGTGGGGGGAGGGGAAGGGGGGGGCAGGGGGGGTCCCAGCCCCAGAGATGTGGGGGGAGGGGAAGGGGGGTCCCCAGCCCCACAGAGGTGGGGGGAGGGGTGGGGGGGGGGTCCCAGCCCCACAGATGTGGGGGGAAGGGAAGGGGGGTCCCCAGCCCCACAGAGGTGGGGGGAGGGGCGGTGGGGGGGGTCCCAGCCCCACAGATGTGGGGGAAGGGAAGGGGGGTCCCCAGCCCCACAGATGTGGGGGGTCGGGGGGGTCAGAGCAGCCCCACAGCCCCTCCCCCCACCCCCCACCCCCCCCCCCCACCCCCAGGGTCCAAAGTCCTCCAGCCATTGGCCACGTCTCACCCCCCTCCCCCTCCCCCTCCCCCTCCCCCCCCCCCCCCCCAGCAGCGGGACACCCCCCCCCGCCCCTGACCTGCGGCGCTGGTTGTGGGGGGACGGGGGGAGGGGCGGCTCGGGGACCCCCCCAAATAAAGGCACCTTGGGGGGGAGGGGCCAACCCATCGCCCCACCCCCCACCCTCGCTCTGATTGGCCAGTTCCACACGTGGCCCCGCCCCCTCCCCCACCCCCTCCCCCAATGAACGAGGCAGGAGCCGGGGGGGGGGTTGTTTTTGGGGGTGGGGGGAGGGGTGGTGGGGGTGGGGGGAGGGGGTGGGGCTGGGGGAGGGGTGGGGGGTCCCCCCTTTATTGGCAATAAATAAGGGGCGCCCGGGGGGGGGGGAGGGGGAGGGGGAGGGGGAGGGGGGGTGGGGGGAGGGGCTGAGCACCTCCTTGGGGTGGGGGAGGGGTGGGGGTGAGGGTGGGGGAGGGGGGTGGGGGAGGGGTCACTTCCGCTTCTTCCGGGTGTCCTCGGTGTCGGCTGGGGGGAGGGGGAGGGGGGAGGGGGGAGAGATGACGTCATGATGATGTCATAGGGTGGGGGGGGTGACAGTCCCTCCCCCCTCCCCCACACCCCCATCCCCCCATCCCCTCCCCTCCCCCCCCCCAGGTCCCATCAGCGCCCATCCCCCACCCTGGGACTGCGAGTCCTGAGGGGGGAGGGGGAGGGGGAGGGGGGTGACAGGAGGGACACGGGGTGAGATGGGTGACAGGTGACAGGGGGGTGACGGGGTGATAGGGGGTGATATGGGTGACATGGGTGACAGGGGGTGACAGGTGACGGGGTGACAGGGGTGATGGGGGTGACACAGGCGCCAGGGGGTGACAGAGGGTGATGGGGTGACATGGGTGACAGGTGACAGGGGGTGACACAGGTAACAGGTGACAGGGGTGACAGGGGGTGACACAGGTGACACGGGGTGACAAGGGGTGACAGGTGACAGGGGGTGACACAGGTGACATGGGTGACACGGGTGACACGGGGTGACAAGGGGTGACAGAGGGTGACAGGGGTGACATGGGTGACAGGTGACAGAGGGTGACACAGGTAACAGGGGGTGACAGGGGTGACACAGGGTGACACAGGTGACACGGGTGACAAGGGGTGACACAGGTGACATGGGTGACAGGGGGTGCCAGGGGTGACACAAGGTGACACAGGTGACAGGGGTGACACAGGTGACACGGGTGCCAGGGGGTGACAGGGGTGACATGGGTGACAGGTGACAGGGGGTGACATGGGTGACACAGGTGACATGGGTGCCAGAGGGTGCCAAGGGTGACATGGGTGCCAGGGGTGCCAGGGGGTGACACAGGGTGACACAGGTGACAGGTGACACGGGTGACACGGGTGACACAGGTGCCAGGGGTGCCGGTACCTGTGGTGGCGCCGGGACCCGTCAGGCTGAGGGGACGAGATGGGACGTGAGAGGGGGGAGGGGAGATGGAGGGGGGAGGGGACAGTGGGGGGGAGGGGACGTGGTGATGGGGAGATGGAGATGGGGGAGGGGAGATGGGGACAATGGAGGTGACAATGAGATGGGGGAGGGGACAGTGAGGGGGGGAGGGGACAGTGAGGGGGGAGGGGACATGGAGATGGTGGGGGAGGGGACATGGAGATGGGGGAGGGGACAGTGAGGTGGGGGAGGGGACAGTGAGGGGGGAGGGGACATGGAGATGGTGGGGGAGGGGACCAGGACAGGGTGATGGGGACAAGGGGACACTGGGGACAGGGCTCAGGGGAGGTCACCCCAGGGGTGGGGGAGGGGCAGTGACCCCAGGGGTGGGGGAGGGGCAGTTCCCAAAGGGTGGGGGAGGGGTGGTGATCACAGGGAGTGGGGGAGGGGATGTTCCCAGGAGTGGGGGAGGGGAGGTTCCCCAGGGGAGATGGAGGGCGGGTGACCCCAGGGGTGGGGGAGGGGAGGTTCCCAGAGGGTGGGGGAGGGGGCGGTGACCCCAGAGGGTGGGGGAGGGGAGGTTCCCAGAGGGTGGGGGAGGGGAGAGATGACCCCAGGGATGGGGGAGGGGAGGTTCCCAGGGGGAGATGGAGGGCGGGTGACCCCAGGGGTGGGGGAAGGGATGTTCCCATGGGGTGGGGGAGGGGCGGTGACCCCAGGGGGTGGGGGAGGGGAGGTTCCCATGGGGTGGGGGAGGGGGGCAGATGACTCCACGGAGTGGGAGGGGAAGGTTCCCAGGGGGAGATGGAGGGCGGGTGACCCCAGGGGTGGGGGAAGGGATGTTCCCATGGGGTGGGGGAGGGGCGGTGACCCCCAGAGGGTGGGGGAGGGGCGTCGTCCTCACCCTCCAGGTAGTTCCTGGCCAGGAACTTGAGCGCCTCGTCCAGCAGGATGACGGGGAAGGAGATGCGCAGCACCACCAGCCAGTGCGACAGGTCCAGGGGGGTCAGCTTGAAGATCATCTTGGGGGGGGTGGGGGGAGGGGCGAGGGGGGGGTGGGTGAGGGGTTCCCCCTCACCCCCCACCCCCTCGCCCCTCCCCCCGCCCCTTGTGGGGTCACCCCCCCTCCCCCACCCGCTGGGAACATCGCTTCTCTCACCTATTGGGGTCGCTGCCCCTCCCCCACCCCGTGGGAAACTGCCCCTCCCCCCACCCCCTGGGGTCACCACCCCTCCCCCACCTCGTGGGAAGATCCCTTCCCCCACCCCTGGGGTCACCCGCCCCTCCATCTCCCCCTGGGAACCTCCCCCTCCCACTCCCTGGGGTCATCTCCCCCTCCCCCACCCTCTGGGAACCTCCCCTCCCCCACCCCCTGGGGGTCACCACCCCCTCCCCCACCTCGTGGGAAGATCCCCTCCCCCACCCCCTGGGGTCACCCGCCCCTCCATCTCCCCCTGCGAACCTCCCCTCCCCCATCCCTGGCTCACACACTGGGGTCAGTGCCCCTCCCCCACCCTCTGGGAACTGCCCCTCCCCCACCCCTGGGAACAGCCCCTCCCCCACCCCTATGGGAACTTCCCCTCCCCCACCCCCTGGGGTCACCTCCCCTCCCCCAATCCCTATGAACCTCCCAATGGCCACGCCCCCTCCTCCGTGGCCACGCCCCCACCGCGACCACACCCTCCCCTGGCCACGCCCCCTCGTTTGGCCACGCCCCCTAGTGCACACAAACCCCCCCCTCTGGCCACGCCCCCTCCTGGCCACGCCCCCTCCCTTGACCACGCCCCTCCCCTGGCCACAACCCTCCTTGTCATGCCCTCTCCTTGGCCACACCCTCTCCCCCTGGCCACGCCCCCTCCATTGACTACGCCCCCTTCCTGACCACGCCCCATCTCTTGACCACGCCCCCTCCTGACCACGCCCCCTCCCTTGACCACACCCCCTCCCCTGGCCACAATCCTCCTTGCCACACCCCCTCATTTGACCACGCCCCCTCCTGACCACACCCCACCCCACTGACCACGCCCCCTGTTGCCCACACCCCCTCATCTGCCACCCCCCTCCCCTGGCCACGACCCTCCTTGCCACAACCCCTCATTGGGCCACGACCCCTCCTGACCACACCCCACCCCCTGACCACGCCCCCTCCTGACCACACCCACTCCACTGACCACGCCCACTCCCCTTGGCCACACCTCCTCATTGACCACCCCCCTCCCCACGACCCTCCTTGCCGCACCCCCCTCCCTTTGCCACACCCCCTCATTTGGCCACGCCCCTTCCCTTGGCCCCGCCCCTCCTGACCACACCCCACCCCCCGACCACGCCCCCCTCTTGACCACGCCCCCTCCCTTGACCACACCCCCTCCCCTGGCCATGATCCTCCTTGCCCCCCCCCCCATTTGCCCACGCCCCCTCCCTTGACCCCGCCCCATGACCACGCCCCCTCCTGGCCACGCCCCCTCCTGGCCACGCCCCCTCCTGGCCACGCCCCCTACCGGCAGCGGGTCGACGTAGAGGATGACGAAGTGCAGGGACATGGAGAGGCCGATGGAGCCGACCAGCCAGACGTTGACCCAGGGCGGCATCCGCAGCAGGGACTGGTTCTCAGACAGGCTGTGGGGAGGGGAGGAGGGGGTCAGGGGGTCAGGGGGGACAGGGGGGGATGGGGGGGACAGGGGGGACAGACGGACAGGGGGACAGACAGACAGACGGACAGGGGGACGGGGGGACCAGCCAGACGTTGACCCAGGGCGGCATCCGCAGCAGGGACTGGTTCTCAGACAGGCTGTGGGGAGGGGAGGGGGTCAGGGGGGTCAGGGGGGACAGGGGGACAGGGGGACAGGGGGACAGACGGACAGGGGGACAGACAGACGGACAGGGGGACGGGGGGACAGGGGGATGGGGGGGACACAGGGATGAAGGGGGGATGAAGGGGATGAAGGAGGAGGTGGAGGAGGTGATGCTGCTGCTGAGGAGGAGGAGGAGGAGGGAGGGGAGGAAGGTCCTGCTGCTGCTGCTGCTGATGATGATGATGAGGGGGAGGAAGGCCCTGATGATGAGGAGGGAGGGGAGGAAGGCCCTGCTGCTGATGCTGAGGAGGAGGATGATGCTGATGATGATGCTGAGGAGGGGAGGAAGGCCCTGCTGATGCTGAGGAGGAGGAGGAGGGGAGGAAGGCCGTGCTGCTGGTGAGGAGGAGGAGGAGGAGGGGAGGAAGGCCGTGCTGCTGGTGAGGAGGAGGAGGAGGAGGGGAGGAAGGCCGTGCTGCTGGTGAGGAGGAGGAGGAGGAGGGAGGAAGGCCGTGCTGCTGGTGAGGAGGATGAGGAGGGGAGGAAGGCCGTGCTGCTGGTGAGGAGGAGGAGGAGGGGAGGAAGGCCCTGCTGCTGCTGCTGATGATGATGATGATGAGGAGGAGGAGGAAGGCCCTGCTGCTGCTGATGATGATGATGAGGAGGAGGAGGGTGGGAGGAAGGTCGTGCTGCTGGTGAGGAGGAGGAGGAGGGGAGGAAGGCCCTGCTGCTGCTGCTGATGCTGCTGAGGAGGAGGAGGGTGGGAGGAAGGCCGTGCTGCTGGTGAGGAGGAGGAGGGCGGGAGGAAGGCCGTGCTGCTGCTGCTGCTGCTGCTGCGGATGAGGATGAGGATGAGGAGGAGGAGGAGGAGGAAGAGGAGCCGTGCTGCTGGTGAGGAGGAGGAGGAGGAGGGGAGGAAGGCCGTGCTGCTGGTGAGGAGGAGGAGGAGGGGAGGAAGGCCCTGCTGCTGGTGATGATGAGGAGGAGGGCGGGAGGAAGGCCATGCTGCTGATGCTGATGCTGCTGAGGATGAGGAGGAGGAGGAGGGCGGGAGGAAGGCCCTGCTGATGCTGCTGAGGATGATGATGAGGAGGAGGGTGGGAGGAAGGCCCTGCTGCTGATGATGATGATGATGAGGATGAGGATGAGGATGATGATGAGGAGGAGGAGGAGGAGGAAGGCTGTGCTGAGGATGAGGATGATGATGAGGAGGAGGAGGAGGAGGAAGGCCCTGCTGCTGCTGCTGCTGCTGCTGATGATGATGATGATGATGAGGATGATGATGATGATGATGATGAGGAGGAGGAGGAGGAAGGCCCCTGCTGCTGCTGCTGCTGCTGATGATGATGATGATGAGGAGGAGGAGGAGGAGGAGGAGGAGGAGGGGGAGGAAGGCTGTGCTGAGGATGAGGATGATGATGAGGAGGAGGGCGGGAGGAAGGCCCTGCTGATGCTGCTGAGGATGATGATGAGGAGGAGGGGAGGAAGGCTGTGCTGAGGATGAGGATGATGATGAGGAGGAGGAGGAGGAGGAAGGCCCTGCTGCTGCTGCTGACTGATGATGATGAGGAGGAGGAGGAGGAGGAGGAGGGAGGAAGGCCCTGCTGCTGCTGCTGCTGCTGATGATGATGATGATGAGGAGGAGGAGGAGGAGGAGGAGGAGGAGGGGAGGAAGGCCCTGCTGCTGCTGCTGCTGAGGAGGAGGAGGATGAGGAGGAGGAGGAGGAGGAGGAGGAGGAAGGCCCTGCTGCTGCTGATGATGATGAGGATGAGGAGGAGGAGGAGGAGGAGGAGGAGGAGGCGTTGCGTGCCTGTTGAGCGCGTTGCACATCTCGATGGTGACCAGCACCGACAGCGCCATCGTCATCGGCACCGGAGACTCGAAGGTGTCGCAGTCGAGACCCGCGAAGTCGGCGTTGTGCTCCGAGCACTGCATGAAGTGGGTCTGGGGGGCGGGGGGGGATGGGGGACAGGGGGGGGTCATCGGGGGGATGGGGGACAGGGGGATGGGGGGGGGACAGGGGGATGGGGGGACGGGGGGATGGGGATGGGGGTCACCAGGGGGATGGGGGGAGGGGGGACAGGGGGGAGGGGGGACGGGGGGATGGGGGTCATCAGGGGATGGGGGACAGGGGGATGGGGGGGACAGGGGGATGGGGGGGACAGGGGGATGGGGGGTCATCAGGGGATGGGGGGACAGGGGGGAGGGCAGGACAGGGGGGAACAGGGGACAGGGCGGGGACAGGGGGATGGGGGGACAGGGGGGTGGGGGGGACAGGGGGAGAGGGGGGACAGGGAGGGACAGGGGGGAAAGGGGGAGAGGGGGGATGGGGGGACAGGGGGGGACAGGGGGGGACATGGGGGGTCATCAGGGGGATGGGGGAAAAGGGGGGATGGGGGGATGGGGGTCACCAGGGGGATGGGGGGAGGGGGGACAGGGGGAGGGGGGACAGGGGGATGGGGGGGGACAGGGGGGGCAGGGGGGAGGGGGGACAGGGGGGACAGGGGGGGATGGGGGGATGGGGGGGACAGAGGAGGACGGGGGGGTCACCAGGGGACAGGGGGGGACAGGGGGGATGGGGGGGTTGGGGGGACAGGGGGGAGGGGGGACAGGGGGGATGGGGGGAGAGGGGGACGGGGGGGTCAGGGGGATGGGGGGGACAGGACAGGGGAGGACAGGGGGATGGGGGTCACCGGGGGAGAGGTCCCCATTCCCCCCAGTGCCCCCCAGTCCCCCCAATGTCCCCAATGTCCCCATTCCCCCCAGTGCTCCAGTCCCCCAGTGCCCCAGTCCCCCAGTGTCCCCAGTGCCCCCAGTGTCCCCAATCCCCCAGTGCCCCCAGTATCCCCAGTCCCCCCCAGTCCCCCCAGTGCCCCCAATGTCCCCCAGTCCCCCCAATGTCCCCAATGTCCCCAGTGTCTCCCCAGTCCCCCCCAGTGTCTCCCCAGTGCCCCCAGTGCCCCCAGTGCCCCCAGTGCCCCCAGTCCCCCCATTCCCCCCAGTGTCCCCAGTCCCCCCAGTGCCCCCAATGTCCCCCAGTCCCCCCAATGTCCCCAATGTCCCCATTCCCCCCAGTGTCTCCCAGTGTCTCCCAGTGCCCCCCAGTCCCCCCAGTCCCCCCAGTCCCCCCACTCACCAGCTGGTGGTAGCTGACGTTGGGACCATCCTCAGCGTAGAGGAACCACCAGGCTGCTGCCCCCACGGTGGCGGCACCCACGTACCCTGGGGGGGGGGGAGTAGAGGGGGGACACAGGGTGAGGGGTCACCCCCAAAGGGGGGGGGACACCCGCCCCCGAGGCTGCTGGGTGACAAGGGACCAGCCTGGAGGAGCTGAGATGCCACCCTGGGGGGGTGTGGGGGGTCTATGAGGTGCCACCCTTGGGGGGTGGGGGGGTCTATGAGGGTGCCACCCTGGGGGGGGGTGGGGGGGTCTATGAGGTGCCACCCTTGGGGGGTGGGGGGGGTCTACGAGGTGCCACCACCTTGGAGGGGGGTCCAGGGAGCTGCTCCCCACCCCCTGAGGGTCCTGAGGGTGCTGAGCTGGTGGGGGGATGGGCGGGGGATGGGCGGGTGGTTGTGGGAGGGGGGGATGGGTGGTTGGGTGGTGAGGTGGGGGGGGGTGGTGGGGCTCAGTTGGGTGGGGGGTTGGTTGGGTGGGTGGTTGGTTGGGGGGTTGGTTGGGTGGGGGGTTGGTTGGGGGGTTGGTTGGGTGGGGGTTGGTCAGTCGGGTGGTTGGGTGGTTGGGTGGGTGGTTGGCAGGTTAGGGTGTTGCTTGGTTGGGTGGGTGGGGGGATGGGTGGGTGGTTGGGTGTTTGTGTGGGTGGGTGGTTGGTTGGTTGGGGGGTTGGTCAGTCGGGTGGTTGGTTGGGTGGTTGGTTGGGTTGGGTGGTTGGGTGGGTGGGTGGTTGGTCAGTTGGGTGGTTGGGTGGTTGGTTTGTTGGGTGGGGGGTTGGTTGGGGGTTGGTCAGTCGGGTGGTTGGGTGGCAGGTTAGGGGGTTGTTTGGGTGGTTGGTTGGTCGGGTGGTTGGTTGGTTGGCATGTTAGGGTGGTGGTTGGGTGGGTGGGTGGGTGGTTGGCAGCTTAGGGTGTTGCTTGGTTGGGTGGTTGGTTGGGTGGTCAGTCAGGTGGTTGATTGGCAGGTTAGGGTGTTGGTTGGGTGGTTGGGGGGATGGGTGGTCGGTTGGGTGGTTGGTTGGGTGGACGGATGGGCGGTTGTTTGGCAGCTTAGGGTGTTGGTTGGTTGGGTGGGGGGATGGGAGGTTGTTTTTCGGGGGGAGGGTGTTGTCTCACCCCCGATGGCCAGGTATCGGAAGAAGAGCCAGCCGCTGATGAGCGGCTCCTTGGGGCTGCGGGGGGGCTTGTCCATGATGTCCAGGTCGGGGTTGAAGCCCAGGGCCGTGGCCGGCAGCCCGTCCGTCACCAGGTTCACCCACAGCAGCTGCACCGGGATCAGCGCCTCGGGCAGCCCCAGCGCCGCTCGTCAGGAAGATGCTGGGGGGGGGGGGATTTAGGGGCGGGGGGGGAGGGGAAAGGGGGGTGGGGGTATGGAAGGGGGAGGTGAGGGAGGTCAGGATTCGGGGGGATGGAGGAGTCAGCGGGGGATGGGGATTGGGGGGTAAGAGGGATGGGGACATGGAAGGGGGGAGGGTGAGGGAGGTCAGGATTGGGGGGGATGGAGGAGTCAAGGGGTCAGGGAGGGGATGGGGGGGAAGGGGGGATGGGGGGGTCAGGGAGGGGATAGGGGGAAAGGGGGGATGGGGGGGTCAGGGGGGATGGGGATGGGGGGAAAAGAGGGGATGGGGGGGATGGAGGAGTCAAGGGGGGATGGGGATGAGAGGGGAAAGGGAGGATGGGGGGGATGGAGGAGTCAAGGGGGGATGGGGATGGGGGGGATGGGGGGGTCAGGAGGGTCAGGAAGGGATGGGGGAAAGGGGGATGGGGACATGGAAGGGGGAGGGAGGTCAGGATTGGGGGGGATGGAGGAGTCAGCGGGGGATGGGGATTGGGGGGTAAGAGGGATGGGGACATGGAAGGGGGGAGGTGAGGGAGGTCAGGATTGGGGGGGGATGGAGGAGTCAAGGGGTCAGGAGGGGATGGGGGGGGAAGGGGGGATGGGGATGGGGGTAAAGGGGGATGGGGACATGGAAGGGGGGTCAGGAGGGGATGGGGGGGAAAGGGGGAGTGGGGACATGGAAGGGGGAGGGAGGTTCAGGATTAGGGGGGATGGAGGAGTCAAGGGGGTCAGGAGGGGATGGATGGGGATGGGGGGGATGGGGGGGTCAGGGGGTCAGGAGGGGATGGGGGCGGAGGGGAGGAGTCAAGGGGGTCAGGAGGGGATAGGGGGGTCAGCAGGGTCAGGAAGGGATGGGGGGCTAACTGGTCTGGAGGGGTCTAAACTGGTCTAAACTGGTCTGGATGGACCTAAGCTGGTCTGAACTGGTCTAAACTGGTCCGGACGGACCTAAGCTGGTCTAAACTGGTCCGGATGGGTCTAAACTGGTCTGAACTGGCCTGGATGGGTCTGAACCGGCCTGGATGGACCTGAACGGGTCCGAACTGGTCCGGATGGACCTGAACCGGTCCGAACTGGTCCGGATGGGCGTGAACCGGTGTGTAAGGAAAGGGGGGTGGCTCGTGAAGGGGGGCCCTCACCAGACGACCTCCCCACGTTGGAGGAGATGAGGTAGCGGATGAACTGCTTCATGTTGTTGTAGATGGCGCGTCCTTCCTCCACCGCCGCCACGATGGTGGAGAAGTTGTCGTCCGCCAGCACCATCTCCGAGGCCGTCTTGGCCACCGCCGTGCCCGAGCCCATGGCGATGCCGATCTCCGCCTTCTTCAGCGCCGGAGCGTCGTTCACCCCGTCGCCCGTCTGGGGAGGGGGAGGAGGGGGAGGAGGAGGAGGAGGAGGAGGAGGGAAGGAAGGAGGAGGAGGAGAGGAGGAAGAAGAGGGGAGGAGGAGGAGGAGGAGGAGGAGGAAGAAGAGGAGGAGGAGGAGGAGGAGGAGGAGGAGGAGGGGGAGGAAGAGGAGGAGGAGGAGGAGGAAGAAGAGGAGGAGGAGGAGGAGGAGGAGGAGGAGGAGGAGGAGGAGGAGGAGGAGGAGGAGGAAGAAGAGGGGAGGAGGAGGAGGAGGAGGAGGGGGGAGAGGAGGAGGAGGAGGAGGAAGAAGAGGAGGAGGAGGAGGAGGAGGAGGAGGAGGAGGAGGAGGAGGAGGGAAGGGGGAAGGAGGAGGAGGAGGAGGAGGAGGAGGAGGAGGAGGAGGAGAGGAGGAGGAAGAGGAGGAGGAGGAGGAGGAGGAGGAGGGGGAGGAGGAGGAGGAGGAGGAGGAAGAAGAGGAGGAGGAGGAGGAGGAGGAGGGGGGGGGAGGAGGAGGAGGAGGAGGAGGAGGAGGAGGAGGGGGTGGAAACCCCCAGGACCGCGTCAAACTTGTGGTAGACACCCAAAAACCCAGGGTAGAGGGGTGGTGGGGACCCAAAAACGTGTTAGACACCCAAAAAACAGGTTAGACACCCAAAACCCAGGTCAGAGGGGTGGTGGGGACCCAAAAAACGTGTTAGTCTCCCAAAATCCACGTCAGATGGACTGGGAACCCCCAAAACCCACGTCAGAGGGGTGGTGGAGACCCAAAACCCAGGCCAGAAGGCCGATGGGCCCCCAAAACCCAAGTCAGAAGGCCGATGGGCCCCCAAAACCCAAGCCAGAAGGCCGATGGGCCCCCAAAACCCAAGTCAGAAGGCCGATGGGCCCCAAAACCCAGGCCAGAGGGCCGATGGGCCCCAAAACCCAAGTCAGAAGGCCGATGGGCCCCCAAAACCCAAGCCAGAAGGCCGATGGGCCCCCAAAACCCAAGTCAGAAGGCCGATGGGCCTCCAAAACCCAAGTCAGAGGGCCGATGGGCCTCCAAAACCCAAGTCAGAGGGCCGATGGGCCCCCAAAACCCAGGCCAGAAGGCCGATGGGCCCCCAAAACCCAGGCCAGAAGGCCGATGGGCCCCAAAACCCAGGCCAGAAGGCCGATGGGCCCCAAAACCCAGGCCAGAGGGCCGATGGGCCCCAAAACCCAAGTCAGAGGGCCGATGGGCCCCCAAAACCCAGGCCAGAAGGCCGATGGGCCCCCAAAACCCAGGCCAGAAGGCCGATGGGCCCCCAAAACCCAGGCCAGAAGGCCGATGGGCCCCCAAAACCCAGGCCAGAAGGCCGATGGGCCCCAAAACCCAGGCCAGAGGGCCGATAGGCCTCCAAAACCCAAGGCAGAGGGCCGATGGGCCCCCAAAACCCAGGCCAGAAGGCCGATGGGCCCCAAAACCCAGGCCAGAGGGCCAATAGGCCTCCAAAACCCAAGGCAGAGGGCCGATGGGCCCCCAAAACCCAGGCCAGAAGGCCGATGGGCCCCCAAAACCCAAGTCAGAGGGCCGATGGGCCCCCAAAACCCAGGCCAGAAGGCCGATGGGCCCCCAAAACCCAGGCCAGAAGGCCGATGGGCCCCCAAAACCCAGGCCAGAAGGCCGATGGGCCCCCAAAACCCAGGCCAGAAGGCCGATGGGCCCCAAAACCCAAGTCAGAGGGCCGATGGGCCCCCAAAACCCAGGCCAGAAGGCCGATGGGCCCCAAAACCCAGGCCAGAGGGCCGATGGGCCTCCAAAACCCAGGCCAGAAGGCCGACAGACCCCCCCCCCAAGGCCCCCAGGCCCTCACCATGGCGGTGATCTCGTCGAAGGACTGGAGGAACTCGACGATCTTGGACTTGTGGGTGGGCTCGACGCGGGCGAAGCAGCAGGCCCGGCGGCAGGCCTCGCGCTGCTCGGCGGGGGGGAGGTCGTCGAACTCGCGGCCCGTGTGAGGCCCGGCCCGTCACCTCCTCGTCCTCGCTGAAGATGCCGATGCGGCGGCAGATGGCGATGGCCGTGCCCTTGTTGTCCCCCGTGATCATGATGACGCGGATGCCGGCGTCGCGGCACAGCCGGATGGAGCCCATCACCTCCTTGCGGGGCGGGTCCAGCATCCCCACGCAGCCCACGAAGGTCAGGTCGGTCTGGGGAGGAGAGGTTGGGGTGGGGGTGGGGGGGTGGGGGTGGGCGTCACTTGGCTATGTGGGACCGGGGACCCCCGAGAAGGTCCCATGGAGACCCCCAAGAAGGTCCATGGAGACCAGAGACCCCTGAGAAGGACCAGGGACACCTGAGACCCCCAAGATGGCCCAGGGAGACCCCCAAGAAGGTCCATGGAGACTCAAGAGCCCCATGGAGGTCCATAGAGGAGACCAGAGACCCCCGAGAAGGTCCAGGGACACCTGAGACCCCCAAGAAGGCCCATAGAGGAGACCAGAGACCCCCGAGAAGGTCCATAGAGACCCAAGACCCCCCAGGAAGGCCCATAGAGACCCCCAAGAAGGTCCAGGGAGACCTGAGACCCCCAAGAAGGCCCATAGAGGAGACCAGAGACCCCCAAGAAGGTCCATAGAGGAGACCAGAGACCCCTGAGAAGGTCCAGAGAGACCTGACACCCCCGTGAAGGTCCATAGAGACCCAAGACCCCCCCAAGAAGGTCCATGGAGCCCCTCAACTCCCCCCAACCCCCCTCCCCGACCCCCCTCCCAACCCACCTCGTACTCGGCGAATTTGGTGGAGTCCTCCAGGACCATGTCCTCCTTCTTGGGGGGGTGTCGCGGGTGGCCAGGGCCAGGCAGCGCAGGGTGTCCCTGCCCGTCCCCCACTCCTTGATCACCGTCAGGATCTTCTCCTTCACCGGCGGCGTCAGCGGCACCCGCGTGGTGCCCACGCGCACGTAGCTGCACCGGTCGATGACGCCCTCGGGGGCACCCTGGGGGGGGGTCACGGGGTGGTCATGGGGTGGGGGTGGTCACAGGGGGGTCACAGGGTGGTCACAGGGTGGTCATGGGGTGGGGGTGGTCACAGGGTGGTCACAGGGGGGTCATGGGGGGTCATGGGGGGGTTACGGAGGGGTCACAGAGGGGTCATGGGGTGGAGGAGGTCACAGGGGGGTCACAGGGGGGTCATGGGGTGGGGGATGGGGTGGGGGTGGTCACAGGGTGGTCACAGGGGGGTCACAGGGGGTCATGGGGGTGGGATGGGGTGGGGATGGGAGGGGTCCTGGGTGGGTGGTTGGGGTGGGGAGGGGGATGGGGTGGTCATGGGGTGGTCACAGGGGGGTCACAGAGGGGTCATAGGGGGGTCACAGGGTGGTCATGGGGTGGTCATGGGGTGGGGGATGGGGTGGGGGTGGTCACAGGGTGTCACAGGGGGGTCACGGGGGGGTCACAGGTGGGTGCTGAGGTGGGGAGGGGGATGAGGTGGGGATATGGGGGGGGGGTGGGATGGGGAGGGGGATGGGGTGGTCACAGAGGGGGGGTTAGGGGGGAGGGGGGCTCACCTTGACGAACATCTTGTTGCCCACGGCGGCGCGCGAGGCCTTGGCCGGGGAGCAGTACACAGACATGGACTTGCGGTCCCGGGAGAACTCCAGGGTGAACTCCTTCTTCATCAGCTGCTTGATCACCTGGGGGGGCAGGGCAGGGCGCTGGGGGGCAGGGGGGACACCCAGGGGGAAGGGGGGACACCCAGGGGGGAAGGGGGGCACCCAAGGGGGCAGGGGGGCACCCAGGGGGCTGTGGGGACACCCAGGGGAAAAGGGGGGCACCCAGGGGGCAAGGGGGGCACCTAAGGGGGAAGGGGGACACCCAGGGGGCAGGGGGGACACCCAGGGGGGAAGGGGGGCACCCAGGGGGGAAGGGGAGGGGGCTGGGGGGCAGGGCGGACACCCAGGTGGGAAGGGGGACACCCAGGGGAAGGGGGGGCACCCAGGGGGGAAGGGGGGACACCCAGGGGGCAGGGGGGACACCCAAGGGGCAGGGGGGACACCCAGGGGGCAGGGGGACCCCTTGCCCCAAGGGTGGGGGCTGGGTGGGGGTCAGGGGGACCCTTTACCCCAAGGTTGGGGGTCAGGGTGGGGTCAGGGCAGGGTCAGGGTCTGGGTGTGGTCAGGGGGGAGGGTGGGGGAGGGAGATCAGGATGGGGGAGAGGGGTCAGGATGGGGGAGGGGGGTGAGGGTGGGGGAGTGGGGGGTCAGGGTGGGGGAGGGGGAGGGGGTGAGGGTGGGGGAGGGGCGACTCACGGCGTTGCAGGCGTTGGCGCGCTCGACCTTGGAGAGGCTGCGCACGTCGGTGCTGAACACGTTCATCTTCTCCACCAGGCACGTCAGCGCCGTCTCCGTGGCCTCCCCCACCTTCTCATAGACCCCCTTGGACTGGGGGGGGGACAGGGGGGTGTCACCGGGGGTGGGGGGGCAGGGGGACACATGGGGGGTGGGAGAATGGGGGGGTGGTGGGATACGGGGGGACAGGGAGGGACACGGGGGGTGGGGGGACAGGGGGACTCCGTGGCCTCCCCCACCTTCTCATAGACCCCCTTGGACTGGGGGGGGACAGGGGGTGTCACCGGGGGTGGGGGGGCAGGGGGACACATGGGGGGACAGGGGGTGGTGGGGGATGGGGGGACACGGGGGTCACTGGGGGTGGAGGGGATAGGGAGGGTCACAGGGGGTGGGGGGACAGGGGGGACTCCGTGGCCTCCCCCACCTTCTCATAGACCCCCTTGGACTGGGGGGGGACGACAGGGGGGTGTCACTGGGGGTGGGGGGGGCAGGGGGACACATGGAGGGACAGGGGGTGGTGGGAGACAGTGGGACATGGGGACACCATGGGGGGTGAGGGGACAGGGGGGACTCTGTGGCCTCCCCCACCTTCTCATAGACCCCCTTGGACTGGGGGGGGGACAGGGGGTGTCACCGGGGGTGGGGGGGGCAGGGGGACACATGGGGGGACAGGGGGTGGTGGGACACGGGGTGTCACCTCATTGTAGTCCAGGGAGGAGTCGTTGCAGAGGGTGGGGATGTCACAGGGGGGTGGGATTGGGGGGGCTGGGTGGGACAGGGGGGCTGTGGGGGGGTGTTGGGGGGCTGTTTGGGGGGGACACAGGGGTGTCACCTCGTTGTAGTCCAGGGAGGAGTCGTTGCAGAGGGCGCAGATGGTGGCCAGTTCCACCAGCCCGTCGTACTGCCCGGCCTTCACGTGCTTCTCCTGCTTCAGCCTTGGGGGGGGGGGACACACACCATTGGGGGGGGGGGGGTTTGGGGGGGACACACCCCTAAGGAAGCCCTGAAGTCCCCAAGAAACCCCTGAGGTCCCCCAGGAAGCCCTGAGGTCTCTAAGGAACCCCTGAAGTCCCCCAGGAAGCCCTGAGGTCCCCAAGAAACCCCTGAGGTCCCCCAGGAAGCCCTGAGGTCCCCAAGAAACCCCTGAGGTCCCCCAGGAAGCCCTGAAGTCCCCAAGAAACCCCTGAGGTCCCCCAGGAAGCCCTGAGGTCCCTAAGGAACCCCTGAGGTCCCCCAGGAAGCCCTGAAGTCCCCAAGAAACCCCTGAGGTCCCCCAGGAAGCCCTGAGGTCCCTAAGGAACCCCTGAGGTCCCCCAGGAAGCCCTGAAGTCCCCAAGGAAGCCCTGAGGTCCCCCAGGAAGCCCTGAGGTCCCCAAGAAACCCCTGAGGTCCCCCAGGAAGCCCTGAGGTCTCTAAGGAAGCCCTGAGGTCCCCCAGGAAGCCCTGAGGTCTCTAAGGAAGCCCTGAGGTCCCCCAGGAAGCCCTGAAGTCCCCAAGGAAGCCCTGAGGTCCCTAAGGAACCCCTGAGGTCCCCCAGGAAGCCCTGAAGTCCCCAAGGAAGCCCTGAGGTCCCCAAGGAAGCCCTGAGGTCCCCAAGAAACCCCTGAGGTCCCCCAGGAAGCCCTGAGGTCTCTAAGGAAGCCCTGAGGTCCCCCAGGAAGCCCTGAGGTCCCCAAGAAACCCCTGAGGTCCCCCAGGAAGCCCTGAGGTCCCCAAGGACCCCCTGATGTCCCCTTGGGTGGCCCAAGGACCCCCTGACGTCCCCAAGGAGCCCCTGGTGTCCCCACCACGTCCCTCTGGGTGCCCCACCCCCCCTCCCAGCCTCTCCTGGGTACCCCGAGCACCCCTCCCACCCCCCAACCCCCCATCCCCTGGTTGCTCCGATGTGTGTCCCCCCCCGGGGACGCGTGTGTGCCCCCTCCCCCCACCCCCCTCCCCCCAGGGGGTCCCAAAACTCACACGTCCCCCTCTGGGGCGTAGGTGGAGCCGGTGATGGAGAACTCGTTGAGGGAGCAGATGTCACCTTCCACCTTGTCCACGATGAACATCTGGGGGGAGGGGGGACAGGAGAAGGGTCAGAGGATGGGGGGACCCCCAGGGGACATCGGGAGGGGGGATGGGGGGACCCCAGGGGACATCGGGATGGGGGTGGGTTGTGGGACACTGGGATGGGGGGGATGGGGGACATCAGGATGGGGGGGTATGGGGGGAGGACACCCAGGGGACACCAGGAGGGGGGGATGTGGGACACCGGGAAGTGGGGGGGGGATAGGGGACCCCCAGGTCACCCCTGGGTCCCTGGTGGGGTCCCTGGGGACCTTAAGCTGCCCATGGGGCTATCAGGGGGTCCTTGGGTCACCCTGGGTCCCTGGGGACCTTAAGCTACTCTTGGGGGTATCAGGGGGTCCTTGGGTTACCCTGGCTCCCTGGTGGGGTCCCTGGGGACCTTGAGCCACCCGTGGGGGTATCAGGGGGTCCCTGAGGACCTTAAGCTACTCTTGGGGGTATCAGGGGGTCCTTGGGTCACCCTGGGTCCCTGCTGGGGTCCCTGGGGACCTTAAGCTACTCATGGGGGTATCAGGGGGTCCCTGGGGACCTTAAGCTACTCCTGGGGGTATCAGGGGGTCCTTGGGTCACCCTGGGTCCCTGGGGACCTTGACCCACCCATGGTGCTATCAGGGGGTCCCTGGGGACCTGGAACCCCCCGTGGGGGTATCAGGGGGTCCCCTCCCCTCCCCCCCAGCTGACCTTGCAGACCGACATCTGGTTGGTGGTGAGGGTGCCGGTCTTGTCGGAGCAGATGACCGAGGTGCAGCCCAGGGTCTCCACCGAGGGCAGGCTGCGCACGATGGCGTTCTTCTTGGCCATGCGCCGCGTGCCCAGCGCCAGGCAGGTGGTGATGACGGCTGGCAGCCCTGAGGGGACACCACGGGGACACCACGGGGTCAGGGGGGACACTGAGGGGTCAGGGGGGCACCACAGAGACACCATGGGGACACCACGGGGTCAGGGGGACATCCCGTGCCCAGCGCCAGGCAGGTGGTGATGACGGCTGGCAGCCCTGAGGGGACACCGCGGGGACACCACGGGGTCAGGGGGGACACTGAGGGGTCAGGGGGGCACCACAGAGACACCATGGGGACACCACGGGGTCAGGGGGACACTGAGGGGTCAGGGGGCACCACAGAGACACCATGGGGACATCCCGTGCCCAGCGCTAGGCAGGTGGTGATGACGGCTGGCAGCCCTGAGGGGACACCATGGGGTCAGGGGGGACACCATGGGGACACCACGGGGTCAGGGGGCACCACAGGGACCCCATGGGGACACCACGGGGTCAGGGGGACACTGAGGGGTCAGGGGGACATCCCATGCCCAGCGCCAGGCAGGTGGTGATGACGGCTGGCAGCCCTGAGGGGACACCGTGGGGTCAGGGGGGCACTGAGGGGTCAAGGGGGACACTGAGGGGTCAGGGGGGCACCACAGAGACACCACGGGGACACCACGGGGTCAGGGGGGACACCATGGGGACACTGAGGGGTCAGGGGGGCACCACAGAGACACCATGGGGACACCATGGGGACACTGAGGGGTCAGGGGGACACTGAGGGGTCAAGGGGACACTGAGGGGTCAGGGGGACACCATGGGGACATCCCGTGCCCAGCGCCAGGCAGGTGGTGATGACGGCTGGCAGCCCTGAGGGGACACCGCGGGGACACCACGGGGTCAGGGGGGACACCACGGGGACATTGCAGGGCCACAGGAAGCCATGGTGGCCACCAAAGCCCATGTAGGGCCACGTTTGGCCACTGCAGACCCACCCAAGCCCATCTAGGACCACGGATGGAGACTGTAAAGCCACCTGAGACCACATTTGGCCACCACCAGCCCATCTAGGACCACTGCAGACCCACCCAAGCCCATCTAGGACCACGTTTGGCCACCGTAGACCCACCCAAGCCCACGTGAGAGCCACCACCAGCCCACGTAGGGCCACTGTAGACCCACCCAGGCCCATCTAGGACCACGTAGGGCCACCACCAGCCCTTGTAGGACCACTGTAGACCCACCCAAGCCCATCTAGGACCACGTTTGGCTACCACCAGCCCATCCAGGACCACTGTAGACCCACCCAAGCCCACGTAGGGCCACCACCAGCCCATCTAGGACCACTGTAGACCCACCCAAGCCCATCTAGGACCACGTTTGGCCACCAAAGCCCATCTAGGACCACGTTTGGCCACCGTAGACCCACCCAAGCCCATGTAGGGCCACCATGAGCCCATCTAGGACCACTGTAGACCCACCCAAGCCCATCTAGGACCACCGTCTTGGCCACCAAAGCCCATCTAGGACCACGTTTGGCCACCGTAGACCCACCCAAGCCCACGTAGGGCCACCACCAGGCCATGTAGGACCACGGATGGAGACTTAAAGCCTACTGAGACCGTGTAGGGCCACCAGGAGCCCATCTAGGACCACTGTAGACCCACCCAAGCCCATGTAGGGCCACCAGGAGCCCATCTAGAACCACTGCAGACCCACCCCACCCACCCCAACTCCCCCCAGACCTTCTGGGATGGCAGCCACGGCCAAGGCCACGGCGATCTTGAAGTAGTAGATGGCCCCCCGGATCCAGGAGCCGCCGTGGACGGGGTCGTTGAAGTGGCCGATGTTGATGAGCCAGACGGCCACGCAGATGAGGGAGATGACCTTGGAGAGCTGCTCCCCGAACTCGTCCAGCTTCTGCTGCAGGGGGGTCTTGTCCTGCTCCGTGGCCGCCATCTCGTCCCGGATCTTCCCGATCTCCGTGTTCACCCCCGTGGCCACCACGATGCCCACGGCTTTGCCAGCACCGATGTTGGTGCCCTGGGGGGGGGGTGGGTGGGGTGGGTGGTGGGGAGGGGGGAGAAGAAAGAAGGTGGGGGGGGGGGAAAAGAAAGGAGGGGGAGGGGTGGAGGAGAAGGTGGGGTGAGGTGGGGTGGGGTGGGGGGGATGGGGGGGAAAGAAGGGGGGAGAGGGGTGGGGGGAGAAGGTGGGGTGAGACAAGGGGGGGAAAAGAAAGAGGGGAGGGGGAAAAGAAGGGGGAGGAGGGGAAGTGGGGCGGGGGGAGGGGGGAGGGGGAAGGAGGGGGGAAGGAGGGGGAGAGGGGTGGGGGTGAGGTGGGGTGAGGTGGGAAGAAAGGGGAGGGGGAGGAAGGAGGGGGAGGTGACAGGTGACAGGTGACAGGGGGTGACAGGGGATGACAGGTGACAGGGGGTGACAGGGGGTGACTGACAGGGGGTGACAGGTGACAGGGGGTGACAGAGGGTGACAAGTGACAGGTGCCAGGTTACAGGGGGTGACAGGTGACAGACAGGTGACAGGTGGCGGGTGACAGGTGACAGGTGACAGGTGATAGGGGGTGACAGGTGACGGGTGACAGGAGGTGACAGGTGACCGGTGACAGGTGACAGGGGGTGACAGGTGACGGGTGACAGGTGACGGGTGACAGGTGACGGGTGACGGGTGACAGGAGGTGACAGGGGGTGACAGGTGGCGGGTGACAGGTGACAGGTGATAGGGGGTGACAGGTGACAGGTGACAGATGACAGGGGTTGACAGGTGACAGGTGACAGGTGACAGGGGGTGACAGGTGGCGGGTGACAGGTGACAGGTGATAGGGGGTGACAGGTGACAGGTGACAGATGACAGGGGTTGACAGGTGACGGGTGACAGGTGACAGGTGACGGGTGTCTCACAGAGAACAGCATGTTCTTCTTGTCCTGGTTGACAGCGCGGGGGTCGGGCACCGGCTCCGTGTGCTTGATCACCGACACCGACTCGCCTGGCACCAGTGACACCAGTGACTCCCAGTAACACCCACTGACACCCCCAGTGACACCAGCAACCCACCCACCGGCCCCCCAGTGACACCAGTGACTCCCAGTAACACCCACTGACACCCCCAGTGACACCAGCAACCCACCCACCGGCCCCCCAGTGACACCAGTGACTCCCAGTAACACCCACTGACACCCCCAGTGACACCAGCCACCCACCCACTGACCCCCCAGTGACACCAGTGACTCCCAGTGACACTCCCAGTGACACCAGCAACCCACCCACTGACCCCCCAGTAACACCCAGTGACACCAGTGACTCCCAGTGACTCCCAGTGACACTCCCAGTGACACCCAGTGACCCCAGCAACCCACCCAATGACACCCCAGTGACACCAGTGACTCCCAGTAACCCCCAGTGAGCCACCCAGTGACACTCCCAGTAACCCCCAGTGAGACACCCCGTGACCCCCAGTGACACCAGTGACTCCCAGTAACCCTCAGTGACACCAGAGAACCACCCAGTGACCCCCAGTGACACTCCCAGTGACACCAGTGACCCCCACTGACCCCCAGTGACACCCCCAGTGATCCCCAGTGACTCCCAGTAACCCCCAGTAACTCCCCCAGTGACAGCAGGGACACTAGGGGCACCCCCAGTGTCCCCAGTACTCCCAATTTGGCTCCCAGTTACCCTCCCAGTGCCCCCAAGCCTCCTCCCAGTGCTCCCAGTACCTCCCAGTGCTCCCAGTCCCTCCCAGTGCTCCCAAGGCTCCTCCCAAGTGCTCCCAGACTGGCGCCAGCGCTCTCAGTGCTCCCAGCCCCGCTCCCAGTTCATCCCAGTGCCCCTTCCAGTCCCTCCACCCCTCCCCGTCCCCCGCCCAGTCCCTCCCAGTGCCTCACCAGTAAGGATGGACTGGTCCACCCGCAGCGTCGTCGACTTGATGGAGATGATGCGGATGTCGGCCGGGACCTTGTCTCCCACTGCGGGGGCGGGGTGGAAACTGGGGTTACTGGGAGCACTGGGGGGGTGTCACTGGGGGCTCCTGGTGCTTACTGGGGTGTGCTGGTCTGTACTGGTTTTGGGGGGTTCCTGGGGTGTCCCCAGCAGCACCGGACCCCACGTGACCCCTGCATGACCCTGTGACCCCTGCGTGACCCTGTGACCTCTGTGTGACCCCATGACCTCTGTGTGACCCCTCTGTGACCTTGTGTGACCCCCCGTGACCTTGTATGACCCCACCTGACCCCCTGCGCCCATGTGACCCCTGTGATGCCACGTGACCCCTGTGACCTTGGATGACCCCATGTGCCCTCACATGACCCCCTGAGCCCCCTGTGACCCCAGATGACCCCTGGATGACCCTGGATGACCCCTGGATGACCCCCGATGACCCCTGGATGACCCCCATGTCCCTGGATGACCCTATATGACCTCATATGACCCTTGTATGACCCTGTATGGCCTTGTATGACCCCGTATGACCCCTGTGACCCCGTATGACACACCCCCCACCCGCCACCTCGGCGCTGTCCCCCGGCACCAGGTCCCTGTGACCCTGTGACCCCATATAACCCCTGTATGACCCCGTATGACCCCTGTATGACCCTTGTATGACCTCATATGACCCTTCTATGACCCTGTATGACCCTGTATGACCCCAGATGACCCCCCTCACCCGCCACCTCGGCGATGTCCCCCGGCACCAGGTCCCTGTGACCCCATATAACCCCTGTATGACCCCATATAACCCCTGTATGACCCCATATGCCCCTGTATGACCTCATATGACCCTTGTATGACCCCTTTATGACCCTGTATGACCTTGTATGACCCTGTATGACCCCCCTCACCCGCCACCTCGGCGATGTCCCCCGGCACCAGGTCCCTGTGACCCTGTGACCCCATATAACCCCCGTATGACCCCTGTATGACCCTGTATGACCCTGTATGACCCCAGATGACCCCCCTCACCCGCCACCTCGGCGATGTCCCCCGGCACCAGGTCCCTGTGACCCCATATAACCCCTGTATGACCCCATATGCCCCTGTATGACCCTTGTATGACCATGTATGACCTCATATGACCCCTGTATGACCCTGTATGACCCCGTATGACCCCAGATGACCCCCCTCACCCGCCACCTCGGCGATGTCCCCCGGCACCAGGTCCCTGTGACCCCATATAACCCCTGTATGACCTCATATGACCCTTGTATGACCCTGTATGCCCCCGTATGACCCTGTATGACCCTGTATGACCCCGTATGACCCCAGATGACCCCCCTCACCCGCCACCTCGGCGATGTCCCCCGGCACCAGGTCCCTGTGACCCTGTGACCCCATATAACCCCCGTATGACCCCTGTATGACCCTGTATGACCCTGTATGACCCCAGATGACCCCCCTCACCCGCCACCTCGGCGATGTCCCCCGGCACCAGGTCCCTGTGACCCCATATAACCCCTGTATGACCTCATATGACCCTTGTATGACCCTGTATGCCCCCGTATGACCCTGTATGACCCTGTATGACCCCGTATGACCCCAGATGACCCCAGATGACCCCCCTCACCCGCCACCTCGGCGATGTCCCCCGGCACCAGGTCCCTGGCCTTGATGCGCTGCACGGCCTTGCGGTCGGCCCGATAGACCTTCCCCATCTCGGGCTCGTACTCCTTCAGCGCCTCGATGGCGTTCTCCGCGTTCCGCTCCTGGGGGGGGGTCAGGGGGGCGTTGGGGGGTCATGGGGGGCATTGGGAGGGAGATGGGGGCATTGGAGGGGGTCAGGGGGGCGTTGGGGGGCTCATGGGGGGCATTGGGAGGGAGATGGGGGCATTGGTGGGGAGATGGGGGCATTGGTGGGGTTGGGGGGGGCATTGGGGGGAATTAGGGGCAGGGGGGGCAAGGGGGGCATTGGGGGGAGATGGGGGCATTGGAGGGGGTCGGGGGGCGTTGGGGGGTGAGGGGGGGCATTGGGGGGGTGATGGGGGCATTGGAGGGGCCGGGGGGGCATTGGGGGGTGATGGGGGGCATTGGGGGGGTGATGGGGGCATTGGAGGGGCCGGGGGGGGCATTGGGGGGGTGATGGGGGGCACTGGGGGGTTGGGGGGGGCATTGGGGGGAGTTAGGGGCGGGGGGGGGGGGGGGCCAGGAGGAGCATTGTTGGGGTTTGGGGGGTATTGGGGGGGGAATTAGGGGCAGGGGGGGCCAAGGGGGGGTATTGGGGGGGGCATTGGGGGGAATTAGGGGCAGGGGGGGCATTGGTGGGGTGATGGGGGGCATTTGGGGGGAGATGGGTGGCATTGGGGGGGTGAGGGGGGGCATTGGGGGGAAATTAGGGGCAGGGTGGGGCCAGGGGGGGTATTGGGGGGGGTATTGGGGGGGGGGTGTTTAGGGGAGGGGGGGGCCAGGAGAGGCATTGGGGGGGTGATGGGGGCATTGGGGGTGTCCCCCCCATATATACCTCCCTCCCCCCAATGTCCCCCCCCCTCATGTCCCCCCAGTGTCCCCCCCATTATCCCCCTCCCCCCTTCAATGTCCCCCCCCCCTCATGTGTCCCCCCAGTGTCCCCCCATATATACCCCCTCCCCCCTTCAATGTCCCCCCAACCCCTCATGTCCCCCCCACCAATGTCCCCCCCACCCCTCATGTCCCCCCCCAATGTCCCCCCCATAGATCCCCCTCCCCCCAATGTCCCCCCCAATATCCCCCCTCCCCCCACCCCTCGTGTGTCCCCCCCGTGTGACCCCCCTGCCCCCCTCACCCCCCAATGCCCCCCCCTCACCTGCCAGACCCCCACCACGGCGTTGGCCACGAGGATGAGGAGGATGACGAAGGGCTCCACGAAGGCCGTGATGGTCTCCTCCCCCTCCTCGAACCAGGCCAGCACCTGGGGGGGGACACACACAGGGGGGGGCGGGGGGCAGGGGGACATGGGGGGGGGCAGGGGGGCAGGGACATGGGGGGGACAGGAGGGACAGGGGGGGACATAAGGGGGAACATGGGGGGGGGACAGGGGGGGACATGAGGGGGGACAGGGGGACATGGGGGTGGCAGGGGACATGGGGACACGGGGGGGACAGGGACATGGGGGGGCAGGGGGATGGGGGGGAATGGGGGGGACATGGGGGGGGACAGGGGGGGATATGAGGGGGGGACAGGGGGACATGGGGGGGGGGACAGGGACATGGGGGGGCAGGGACATGGGGGGGGCAGGGGGGACAGGGGGACATGGGGGGGGCAGGGGGATGGGGGGGGATGGGGGGGACATGGGGGGGGACAGGGACATGGGGACATTGGGGGGGATGGGGGGGGACAGGGGGGGCAGGGACAGGGGGGACATGGGGGGGGACAGGGGGGACACACAGACACCGGGGAGGGGGGCAGGGGGAGGGGAGGGGGATGGACTCTCAGCGTGGGGGAGGGGTGACCCCCAGCTGTTCCCCTGCCCCTCCCCCCAGCGTTCCCCAGGACCCCCCAGCCCCTCAGGACCCCCCCCAGCCCCCCCAGCCACCCCACCCCCCAGGACACTCCCCCAGCCCCTCAGGACCCCCGCCCAGGCCCCCTCAGCCCCCCCCACAGCCCCTCCCAGACCCTCAGGACCCCTCCCAGCCCCTCAGGACCCCCCCAGCCCCTCAGGACCCCCCCAGCCCCTCAGGACCCCCCCCCAGGCCCCTCAGCCCCCCCACAGCCCCTCCCAGCCCCTCAGGACACCCGCCCAGCCCCTCAGGACCCCCCCCCAGGCCCCCTCAGCCCCCCCCCACAGCCCCTCCCAGACCCTCAGGACCCCCCCAGCCCCTCAGGACCCCCCCCAGGTCCCCTCAGCCCCCCCCAGCCCCTCCCAGCCCCTCAGGACCCCCGCCCAGCCCCTCAGGACCCCCCCCCCAGGCCCCCTCAGCCCCCCCCCCAGCCCCTCCCAGCCCCTCAGGACCCCCGCCCAGCCCCTCAGGACCCCCCCAGCCCCCCCAGCCCCCCCAGCCCCCCACCCCCCAGGACACTCCCCCAGCCCCTCAGGACCCCCCCCAGGCCCCCTCAGCCCCCCCCACAGCCCCTCCCAGACCCTCAGGACCCCCCCAGCCCCTCAGGACCCCCCCCAGCCCCCCCAGCCCCCCCAGCCCCCCACCCCCCAGGACCCCCCCAGCCCCTCAGGACCCCCCCAGCCCCTCAGGACCCCCCCCAGGTCCCCTCAGCCCCCCCCCAGCCCCTCCCAGCCCCCAGGACCCCTCCCAGCCCCTCAGGACCCCCCCCAGCCCCTCAGGACCCCCCAGCCCCCCCCCACTCACGAAGCTGATGCAGGCGGCCAGCAGCAGGATCCGCACCAGTAAATCCTCGAACTGCTCCACGACCAGTTCCCAGAGGGACTTCCCTGGGGGGGAGGGGCGGGGGGGAGGGGGCACGGGGGGAGGGGGTGGGGGTGGGGGGGGGGGGGGGAGGGGGGGGAGGGGGGGGGGGGGGGTGGGGGGGGGGAAATGGGGGGTGGGGAAGAGGGGGAAAAGGGGGGGAGGGGCGTATGGGGGGAGGGGGCACGTGGGGGTGGGGGGAGAGGGGGGGGGGATGGGGGGAGGGGGGAAATGGGGGGTGGGGGAGGGGGAATGGGGGGAAGGGGGGAGGGGCGTGTGGGGGGAGGGGGCACGGGGGGAGGGGGTAGGGGTGGGGGGTAAGGGGTGGGAGGGGGGAAGATGGGGGGAGGGGGGAAATGGGGGTTGGGGGGGGAAGAGGGGGAAAAGGGGGGGAGGGGCGTGTGGGGGGAAGGGGGGAGGGGGAAGGGGGGAGGGGCGTGTGGGGGGAGGGGGCATATGGGGGTAGGGGGGAAAGGGGGGAGGGGGAAGGGGGGAAATGGGGGGGAAGAGGGGGCAAAGAGGGGGTGGGGGGCGATGGGGGGGGGGATGGGGGGGGATATGGGGGGGGGGGATGGGCATGAGGGGCACGGGGGGGGGTGGATCCAGGGGGGAGAAGGGGGGGGACAGGGGGGATTTGGGGGGCGGGGATGGGGGGGCGATGGGGGGGGGGGGGGTTTGGGGGTCAAAGGTCACGGGGATGGGCACCCCTCCCCCCACCCCTCCCCCCATCCCAGCGGCGTCACTCACCCTCCTCAGCCGGGAGCTCTGGGGGGGGGGGGGAGATGGGGGGGGGTCAGGGGGGTCAGGGGCTGCTCCCCCAAAATACAGCCCCCCCCCCCCCAAATACAGCCCCGACCCCCCCATTTCCCCCCTGACCCCCTCAATCCCCCCAAACCTGTCCCTCTGACCCCCCCAGACCCCCCCAGACCCCCCCAGACCCCCCCAGACCCCCCCAGACCCCCCCACATCCCCTGACCCCCCCAACCCCCCCAGCCCCCCAACTCACCCTGGTTCCCCCCACCCCCCTTTCCCATCCCCCCATTCCCCCCAACCCCCCCGTCCCCTCGACCCCCCCAAACCCCCCCAGACCCCCCCAGCCCCCCCCTCACCCTTGTTCCCCCCATCCCCCCTTTCCCATCCCCCCATTTCCCCACTGACCCCTCAATCCCCCCAAACCTGTCCCTCTGACCCCCCCAGACCCCCCAAACACCCCCAGACCCCCCCCCGTCCCCCAGCCCCCCCCAGCCCCCCCACACTCATCCTTGTGCCCCCCACCCCCCCTTTCCCATCCCCCCAATTCCCCCCAAACCCCCCTGTCCCTCTGACCCCCCCAAACCCCCCGTCCCCCAGCCTCCCCCAACCCCCCCCCACTCACCCTCGTTCCCCCCATCCCCCCATTTCCCACCCCCCTTTCCCATCCCCCCTTTCCCCCCTGACCCCCCAATCCCCCCAACCCCCCTGTCCCCCAAACCCCCCCAGACCCCCCCAGCCCCCCCCACTCACCCTTGTGCCCCCCATCCCCCCTTTCCCATCCCCCCATTTCCCCCCGACCCCCAAATCCCCCCCAAACCCCCTGTCCCTCTGACCCCCCCAGACCCCCCCTGTCCCCTCGACCCCCCCAGACCCCTCCAGCCCCCCAGCCCCCCCACTCACCCTTGTGCCCCCCACCCCCCCTTTCCCATCCACCCATTTCCCCCCAAACCCCCCTGTCCCTCTGACCCCCCCAAACCCCCCCAGACCCCCCCCCCCCCCCCCAGCCCTCCCCCAACTCACCCTTGTGCCCCCCATCCCCCCTTTCCCATCCCCCCATTTCCCCCTGACCCCCAAATCCCCCCAAACCCCCCTGTCCCTCTGACCCTCCCAGACCCCCCAAACCCCCCCAGACCCCCCTGTCCCCTCGACCCCCCCAGACCCCTCCAGCCCCCCCAGCCCCCCCACTCACCCTTGTGCCCCCCACCCCATCTTTCCCATCCCCCCCATTTCCCCCCTGACCCCCCAATTCCCCCCAAACCCCCCTGTCCCTCTGACCCCCCCAGACCCCCCCTGTCCCCCAAACCCCCCCAAACCCCCCCAGCCCCCCCCCAACTCACCGTTGTGCCCGTACTTCTCCAGGCTCCTCTTGACCTGCTCCGGGGAGAGCCCCACCCCCTCGGTCACCCCAAAATAAGCCAGGCATTCCTCCACCGTCTTGGCGTGGGCGTTCTCCATGGCGACCCCCCCCCCAAAATAGATCGACACCCCCCCCAAAAAAACCCCCCTGAGACCCCCCCAAAAAATCCCCCTTCCGGAAAAATCGAGCCCCTAAAGGGACCCCCCTAAAATTGACCCCCTAAAATTGACCCCCCAAAATTGACCCCCCTATAGGGAACCCTTAAAGGGAACCCCTAAAATTGACCCCCCTAAAATTGACCCCCCTAAAGGGAACCCCTAAGGGAACCCCTAAAATTGACCCCCCTAAAATTGACCCTCCTATAGGGAACCCCTAAAGGGAACCCCTAAAATTGACCCCCCTAAAGGGAACCCTTAAAGGGAACCCCTAAAATTGACCCCCCTAAAATTGACCCCCCTATAGGGAACTCCTAAAGGGAACCCCTAAAATTGACCCCCCTAAATCTGACCCCCAAAAAGGGAACCCTTAAAGGGACCCTCTAAAATTGACCCCCTAAAGGGAACCCCTAAAACTGACCCCCTAAAAGGAACCCTTAAAGGGAACCCCTAAAATTGACCCCCTAAAGGGAACCCCTAAAACTGACCCCCTAAAAGGAACCCTTAAAGGGAACCCCTAAAATTGACCCCCCTAAATCTGACCCCCCCAAAAACTGACCCCCTAAAGGGACCCCCTAAAATTGAGCCCCCTAAAGGGAACCCCTAAAGGGAACCCCCTAAATCTGACCCCCCTAAAACTGACCCCCCCAAAAACTGATCCCCTAAAGGGACCCCCTAAAATTGAGCCCCCTAAAGGGACCCCTAAAACTGACCCCCCAAAAACTGGCCCCCTAAAGGGACCCCCTAAAATTGAGCCCCCCTAAAGGGAACCCCTAAAGGGACCCCCCTAAAACTGACCCCCCAAAAACTGACCCCCTAAAGGGAACCCCTAAAGGGACCCCCTAAAATCGACCCCCTAAAAACGGACCCCTTAAAGGGGGAACCCCCCAAAAAAAACCCCCAAGCCCAAAGTTTGGGGGGGGGGAGGGGGGTTTGTCAGGATGGGGGGAGGGGCGGGGGGGAGAGACCCCAGCAGAAATCGGGGGGCTCCCCAAAAAAAAGAGGGGGGGGGCCTGAGGGTGGGGGAGGGGAAAAGATCCGGGCGCCCTCAGGGGGGTCGATGCGGGGGCTTATGAGGGGCCACCCCCGCCCCTCCCCCCACGCTGACCCCTCCCCTCCCCCTCCCCCTCCCCCCTCCCCCCCCCCAAGGTTATTTCTGGCTGTGATTGACAGGAAGGGCTGGGGGTGCCCCTCCCCCCACCCCCTCCCCCCACCCCACAGATGTCCCTGGGTGCCCCCCCCCCCCCCAACCCCTGCCCCTCCCCCACACCCCTCCCCCCCCCCCGAAACTGGATCCGGGTAAACAGGGATTGGGTGTCTGGGGGGGGGGGAGGGGAAGGGGGAGGGGGAGGGGGGAGGGGCAGGGTCGTGTCCTCAGAGTGGGGGTCACTCGGGGGACACCCCCCCCCCCGTGTCACCCCTTGGTGGGGGGGGGTGGGGGGGTCCGGTTACCTCAAAGCTGAGGGGGTGGGGGGAGGGGCAGAGCCTGAACCCCCCCCCCCAGCCCCCCAACAACCCCCCCCAAACCCCCCTCAGGGACTTGGGGGCTCAGAGCCCCCCCCTCAACTTCCCCCCGGCCCCCCAACAACTTGGGGGTCTCACCCCCCCCCCCAGACCCCCTCCCCCCTAAGCGACTTGGGGGGCTCAGACCCCCCCCCCAACCCCCCCCCCCAGCCCCATAGCAGTTTGGGGGGCTCAGACCCCCCCCCCCCTCAGAGACTTGGGGGGCTCAGACCCCCCCCCTAGACCCCCCACAAACCCCCCTCAAGCGACTTGGGGGTCCCAGCCCCCCACCCCCCAAGCCCCACAGCAGGTTGGGGGTCTCAGACCCCCCCCCCAACCCTCCCCCCAGCCCCCCTTCCACTTGGGGGTCTCAGACCCCCTCCCCCCAGACCCCCCTCAGAGACTTGGGGGTCTCAGACACACCCCCCCCCCCGCCAACTTGGGGGCTCAACCCCCCCCCCCCCAGCCCCCTTCCACTTGGGGGTCTCAAACCCCTCCCCCAAGCCCCCTCCCCCCCCCCCCAAATTATGGGGCAGCCCCATTTTTGGGGGGGGGAGGGGTATAGGGTGGGGGAGGGGCCAGGTCTGGCCTTTACCCTATATGGGGCGGCCGGAGTCAGGACCCCAAAATAGCCCCCGGGGGGGGGGTGGGGGGTGGGGGGAGGGGCAGGGGAGCAGCTGCACCACCCCCCCCCCCCAGTTTGGGGGGAGGGGGGAGGAGGAGGAGGAACCTGGCCCCGCCCCCCAACAGCTGCTACCCCTCCCCCCACCCCTCCAAAACAGGGTGCCCCCCCCCCACCCCCCCAAAAATAAGCCCCTCCCCCACAAATTGGGGGTCAGACCCCCTCCCCTCCCCCACCCCCCCCCCCCAATGAGAGGGGTGACCCTCCCCCTCCCCCTCCCCCCACCTTCATTTTGGGGTGGCCCCCCCCCCAAAATGGGGGGGGGGGCCACCCCAAAATGAAGGTGGGGGGAGGGGGGGTGCACCCCCGCCCCTCCCCCCACCCCCCCCCCAAAAATGAGGCAGAAAATTCGGGTTTTTGGGGTGGTTTTTTTTTTGTACAAACTGGAAATTTGGGGGGGGGGGGAGGGGGAGGGGTGGGGGGAGGGGCGGGACCCCCCCTCCCCCCCCCCAAAATGTAAACGGGGTAACCCCCTCCCCCCCTCTTTTTTGGGGCCCCTCCCCCCCACACCCCGTCGTCTTCTCCCCCCCCCGCCTTGTAGTGGGGGGAGGGGGTGGGGGGAGGGGGTGGGGTGGGGGAGGGGCTGCTGCTTCCTCTTCCTCTTCCTCTTCCTCTTCCTCGTGGCTGGGGGGGGGGGGATGGGGGGGTGGGGGAGGGGCGCTAGGGGAGGGGGTCGGCGCTGGGAGGGGGAGGGGGAGGAAGTGACGTCAGAGGAGGGGGAGGGGGAGGAAGTGACGTCAGAGGAGGGGGAGGGGGGCGTCCCGCCCCGCCCCCGCCCCCCCCCCCTTCTGTGACGTCACTTCCCCCGAGGTCACGCTCCCCCCTTCATGATGACGTCATTCCCCGAAGCCACGCCCCCCCCCCCCGATGACGTCATGCCCTCGGTGACGTCACAGCCCCGTGACCTCAGGTGCCCCCTATGACCTCACACCCCCTCCCCCCACTGTGACATCACCCCCACGACCGGTGACGTCATCCTCCACTCCATGACGTAACACACCCACCCCAGTGACATCATCCCCCCCCCCCCCCCGATGACATCATCACCCCGGTGACATCACCCCCCGCCGATGACATCACCACCCTCCTTGATGACATCACACACCCCCTTATGACATCACCCCCCACAAGGGCCACCACCCCCCGGGTGACACCCCCTATGACGTCACAACCCCTCCCCGATGACACCACACCCCCTGATGACGTCACCCCCCGTGATGATGTCACCCTCCCCCCACTAGTGCCCCCCCCAATAACCCTGTTGTCCCCCCCCCCCCCGGTGATGTCACCCCCCCCCCCCGATGACGTCATGATCGCTCCCTGGTGACGTCACGCCCTCAGTGATGACGTCACCCCCCCTGTGATGACGTCACACCCCCGGTGATGACGTCAGAGGCGCTCACAGGCCGTCGGGCTCCTCGGGGCTCCTGGGGGGGTCGGGGTCGGCCGAGGCGCCGCCGGGTCCTGGGGGGGAGGGGTTGAGGGGGGAGGGGGGATGGGGGAGGGTTTGGGGGGGATGGGGGAGGGGTTGGGGGGAGGGGGGGATGGGGGAGGGGTTGTGGGGGGGGTGTGCCTGTGAGCTGCTGTAAAGGGGGTGGGGTGACCCAGACCCCCCCAGACCCCTTCAGACCCCCCCAGACCCCTTCAGACCCCCCCAGACCCCCCAAAACCCCCCACACAGCTACATATATGACCACCTATGACCATGTATGACCATGTATGACCTTAGCATGTTGCCTGGGACCTCCTGTTAAGGGCGTGGGGTGACCCAGACCCCCCCAGCCCCCTTCAGACCCCCCCAGCCCCCTTCAGACCCCCCAGACCCCCAGGGACCCCCCAGACCCCCCAAAACCCCCCACACAGCTACATATATGACCACCTATGACCATGTATGACCTTAGCATGTTGCCTGGGACCTGCTGTTATGGCTGTGGGGTGACCCAGACCCCCCCAGACCCCTTCAGACCCCCCCAGACCCCCAGGGACCCCCCAGACCCCCCAAAACTCCACATACAGCTACATATATGACCACCTATGACCATGTATGACCCTATATGACCTTACCATGTTGCCTGGGACCTCTTGTTATGGGTGTGGGGTGACCCAGACCCCCCCAAGACCCCTTCAGACACCCCCAGCCCCCTTCAGACCCCCCCCAGCCCCCTTCAGACCCCCCCAGACCCCTCCCCCAGCCCCCCCAGCCCCCTCCAGCCCCCCTCCCCCCAGCTCCACGTATGACCAGGCGTGACGAGCCGTGTCCTTACCGTGTTGCCTGTGGGCTGCCACCACGTAGCCCAGGAGGGTGACGTCGGCGGCCCCCCGGACTCGAGGGGGATGGGGTGCACCCGGAAGTGCTCCAGCATCTCCAGGACGCTCTGGAACCAGAGGTGCTGGACCCGGCACTGGGCGGCCTCGGTCAGGGACAGGCGCAGGTGCTAAAGGGGGGGGGATATAGGGGGTTTGGGGGGTATAGGGGGTATAGGGGGGATATAGGGGGGTTTGGGGGGGTATAGAGGGGATATGGGGGGGATATAGAGAGGTTTGGGGGTATAGGGGGGTATAGGGGGGATATAGGGGGGTTTGGGGGGGTATAGGGGGGGTATAGGGGGGATATAGAGGGGTTTGGGGGGGTATAGGGGGGTATAGGGGGGATATAGGGGGGTTTGGGGGGGTATACGGGGGGTATAGGGGGGATATAGAGGGGTTTGGGGGGGTTTGGGAGGGATATAAGGGCGTTTGGGGGGGATATAAAGGGGTTTGGGGGGTTTGGGGGGGATATGGGGGGGTATAGGGGGGTTTGGGGGGATACAAGGTGGTTTGGGGGGGTTGGGGGGATATGGGGGGGTATAGGGGGTTTGGGGGGATACAAGGTGGTTTGGGGGGGTTGGGGGGGATATGGGGGGGTATAGGGGGGTTTGGGGGGGATACAAGGTGGTTTGGGGGGGTTGGGGGGATATGGGGGGGGTATAGGGGGATATGGGGGGGATATAGAGAGGTTTGGGGGGGTAAAGGGGGGATATGGGGGGATTTGGGGGGGTTTGGGGGGAATATGGGGGGATATAGGGGAGTTTGGGGGGTATAGAGGGGGTATAGGGGGGATATAGAGGGGTTTGGGGGGGTATAGGGGGGGTATAGGGGGATATGGGGGGGTTTGGGGGTGTGAGGGGGGATATGGGGGGTTTGGGGGTGTTTGGGGGGTACAGATCAGTTTTTGGGGGGGGGAGACAAGGACAGACAAAGGGGGGGAGGGGCACAGACACGGTCACACCCCATCCCCCCACCCCCATAGACCCCCCGTACCCCCAGATACCGCCCTGTACCCCCATAGACCCCCCGTACCCCCATAGACCCCCCGTACCCCCAGATACCGCCCTGTAACCCCCCGTACCCCCATATACCGCCCTGTACCCCCATAGACCCCCCGTACCCCCATAGACCCCCCGTACCCCCAGATACCGCCCTGTACCCCCATAGACCCCCCGTACCCCCATAGACCCCCCGTACCCCATATACCACCCTGTAACCCCCCGTACCCCCATATACCGCCCTGTACCCCCCGTACCCCCATATACCGCCCTGTAACCCCCTGTACCCCCATATACCGCCCTGTACCCCCATATACCACCCTGTAACCCCCTCGTACCCCCATATACGGCCCTGTATCCCCATATACCACCCCGTAACTCCCCCTATACCTCCATATACCGCCCTGTACCCCCATATACCACCCCATAACCCCCCCATACCCCCATATACCACCCTGTAACCCCCCTATACCCCCATATACTACCCTGCACCCCCATATACCACCCCGTAACCCCACTGTACCCCCATATACCGCCCTGTACCCCCCATACCCCCATATACCGCCCCGTAACGCCCCCTATACCTCCACATACCACCCTGTAACCCCCTCTAACCCCATATACAGCCTTGTACCCCCCCCCGTACCCTCATATACCGCCCCCGTACCCCCACATATCGCACCATACCCCCCCCAAATCCCCCCCAGACCCCCCCCCAAATCGTGTGTCCCCCCCCAACCTTGGCCTTGCCCTGGAAGTTGAAGGTCAGCACGTAGCCCCCACCCCCACCCCGTACCCCCATATAACGCCCTGCAACCCCACTGTACCTCCATATACCAGCCCGTAACCCCACTGTACCCCCATATACCGCCCTGTATCCCCCCCATACCCCCATATACCACCCCGTAACGCCCCCTATACCTCCACATACCACCCCGTAACCCCCCTCTAACCCCATATACAGCCTTGTACCCCCCCGTACCCTCATATACCGCCCCGTACCCCCATATATCACACCATACCCCCCCAAACCCCCCCCCAGACCCCCCCAAATCGTCCCCCCGTCCCCCCCACCTTGGCCTTGCCCTGGAAGTTGAAGGTCAGCACGTAGTCCCCCCTCCTGGTCTCGCTCTGCCGCACCAGGAAGACCCCGTGTCCCCCCGCCCCCCCGCCAGCACCAGCTGCGCCGCCCGCAGCCGGGACAGGGTCCCGTGGAACCAGGGGTACCCCGAAAGGGGGTGCTGGGGGGTGGCGGTGGCGGGGGGCCCGCCCCGGGGGGCGGCGAAGGGGGGGAGGGGCGTCGCTGGGCTCCTCGGCCTGGAACGGGAAGGGCCCTGCCAGGGGGAGGGGGGGAGGGGGTTAAGGGGGGAGGGGGAGGGATTTAGGGGGGTTGGGGGCTGGGGGGGTTTGGGGGGGATTTGGGGGGGGCCCTGTTGGGATTTAAAGGGGTTTGGGGGGCTTGGGGGGGCTGGGGAGGGGTGTACAGGGGGGTTTGAGGGGGTTTTGGGGGGGCACAGGGGGGTTTGAGGGGGTTTTGGGGGTGTACAGGGGGGTTGGGGGGGACTGGGGGTGTTAAGGGGGGCTGGGGGGATTTGGGGGGCCCTGTTGGGATTTAAGGGGGTTTGGGGAGCTTGGGGGGGCTGGGGAGGGGCGTACAGGGGGGTTTGAGGGGGTTTTGGGGGGGTACAGGGGGGCTTGGGGGGCTGGGGGGAGTTGGGGGACTGGGGGGGGCAATTTGGGGGTCTGGAAGGGGTCTTGGGGAGGGAGAAGGGGGAGGGGGAGCAGCCCCCCCAGACACACCCCCCCAACCCCCAATCCCCCCCCAACCCCCCCCCCAAGCCACAATCAACCCCCAGACCCCTAAATTCGGGGTGCCCCCCCCCAAATCAACCCCAGACCCCCAAAACCACATGCCCCCCCCCCAAATTAACCCTTAACCCCCAATCCCCCCCCCAAATTCGAGGTGTGCCCCCCCCCAAAACCCCTTAAACCCCCCTCCCAGCCCCCCCCCCCAAAATCGGGGTTCCCCCCCTGCCCCCCCCATACCTGCCCCGTCGGGGGGGGGAGGGGCGTGGGGGGGCCCTGGAGCTCCTCGAGGGGGACCCGGGGGGGCAGCTCGGGGGGGGGGGGCAGAGCGAGAGACCCCCGTAGGCACCTGGGGGGGGGGGGGGAGGGGGAGAGTGTTAGGGGGGATTTGGGGGCGGGGGGAAGGTTCGGGGGGGGGTTAGGGGGGTTCTGAGGGGGATTGGGGGGATTTTGGGGGGTCTAGGTGGGGTTTGGGGGGGTCTGGGGGGATTTGGGGGGGGCACGGCGTCTTGGGGGGGTCTCAGGGGGGATTTTGGGGGGTCTAGGGGGGTTTGGGGGGGCTGAGGAGGATTTGGGGGGGGCACGGCGTCTTGGGGGGGTCTCAGGGGGGATTGGGGGGGTTTTGGGGGGTCTAGGGGGGTTTGGGGGGGTCAGGGGGGTCTTGGGGGGCTCTGGGGGGATTTGGGGGGTCTGAGGGGTGGTCTTTGGGGGGGGTGGGGTGTGTTTGGGGGGGGTCGGGGGGTGGGGGTCACGGAGGGGGTTGGGGGTCTTCGGGGGGGGTTTGAGGGGGGTCGGGGGGTTTGGGGGGGTCAGGGGGGATATTTAGGGGGGGGGATATTTGGGGGGGGATTTGGGGGGGTATTTAGGGGGGATATTTAGGGGGAGGTATTTGGGGGGGGTATTTTGGGGGGGGCATTTAGGAGGGGGATATTTAGGGGGGAATATTTCGGGGTGGGGGGGTCATTTGGGGGGGCTATTTCAGGGTAGGGGGGTATTTTAGGAGGGGGCCATTTAGGGGGGTATTTTTGGGGTGGGGGGGTATTTTGGGGGGGGGTCATTTAGGAGGGGGATATTTGGGGGGGGATATTTCGGGGTGGGGGGGTCATTTGGGGGGGATAATTCGGGGTGGGGGGGTATTTTAGGGGGGTCATTTAGGGGGGTATTTAGGGGGGGTCATTTAGGGGGGTATTTAGGGGTGAGGGGGGTCATTTGGGGGGGATATTTCGGGGTGGGGGGGTATTTTAGGGGGGATATTTCGGGGTGGGGGGGTATTTTAGGGGGGTCATTTAGGGGGGGATATTTAGGGGTGGGGGGGATATTTAGGGGGCGAATATTTTGGGGTGGGGGGGTCATTTGGGGGGGATATTTCAGGGTGGGGGGTATTTTAGGGGGGATATTTCAGGGTGGGGGGGTATTTTAGGGGGGTCATTTAGGGGGGATATTTGGGGGGGATATTTTGGGGTGGGGATAATTAGGGGGGTATTTAGGGGGGTTATTTAGTGGGGGGTATTTAGGGATGGGGGGGTCATTTAGGGGGGTATTTGGGGGGGTCATTTAGGGGGGGTATTTAGGGATGGGGGGGGTCATTTAGGGGGGTATTTAGGGGGGGGGGGTATGCATCCCACCCTGTGCCAGCCGCTCGCTGCTCTCCTCCTCCCTCTCCATCCCTTCTGGGGGTCCCGGGTTGTTCCCTTCCCCCTTCAAGAGGAAACAAGGGGGGGGGGGGAAAAGGATGGGAAAGGGGGGGCAAAACTCACCCCAACCCCCCAAACCCTCCGAGGGAGGGAAGGGGAAGGGAAAAGGGGGTGACCCCTTAATTTTGGGGGGGGGTGTCTCACCCAGGGGGGTCGATGCAGTCGCCAAGAGCTGCCAACCAGCCCGAGAGCTGCCGGGGGTCGGCGGCTTCCAGGAGGTACTGGGTGCCCCCCTCCAGCTGAGGGGGGTAGGTGGGGGGGAAAGGGAAGGGGGTTTTAAATAGGGGAGGGGCTCCCCTAAAAGCCCCCCCTCTTTAATTAAGGTGGGTTAATTAACCTGCCTGGATAACGAAGGCGTTGGGGCGGTCGGGGGTCTCCAGGGGGGTAGCGAGGCGAACGGCGACCAGGGAGGAGCAGGGGAAGCTCAGGTGGCATTTGGGGGCCTTGTTTTTGGGGGGGGGGGGGTACAAGGGGGTAAGGGGGTGTTAAGGGGTGGGGGAGGGGGTGGAGGGAGGTTTGGGGGGGTGGGAAAAGGGGGGGGGTTAGGGGGGGGAGAAGCCTGAAAAAGGCTCCTCCTCCCCCACTCATCAGGATAAATCTGCCCCTCCCCCCCCAAGGGTGCTACCCCTCCCCCACACACGTGGAAAGGGGGAGCCCCTCCCCCCCCAAAACCCCCCAAAAACACCCCCACCCCCCCCAAACCACCCCCCAGCCCCCTCCCAAAAATCAACTCGCCCCCCCCCCAGCCCCACTCAAGCCCCTCCCCCACCCCCCCAAAGCCCCTCCCCCAAGACCCCCCCTAAACAACCCCTCCCCCCACAGGCCCCCCAAAGCCCCTCCCCCCGCCCCCCCCAAACCACATCCTCCCCCCAAAACCCCTCTCCCCACCCCCCTCCAGCCCCTCCCCCACCACCCCAAAGCCCCTCCCCACCCCTCCAGCCCCCCCCCCAAACGACCCCCTCCACCCCAGGCCCCCCAAAGCCCCTCCCCCACCCCCAAGCCCCTCCCCCACCACCCCAAGCCCCCCCAAAACCCCTCCCCCACGCCCCCAGGCCCCCCTCCAGCCCCTCCCCCACCCCCTCAAAACACCTCCCCCACCCCCAGAACCCCTCCCCCCACCCCCCCAAAGCCCCTCCCCCCACCCCCCCACCCCCCCCCACACCCCCCCCTCACCTTGGGGGGCAGGTAGAGCTCCAGCCCGTCCCCCTCCCCCCCTTGCGCAGGAGGAGGCGGCAGCGGCGCCAGCGATTGGCCGCCGGTGACGTCACAGGGGGCGGGGCCGTCGCGACGACGTCACCGGGGGGCCGGCTATGACGTCATCGCCCCCCGCCATCAGGTTGAGGATCCCCTCCCGCTTGGCCCCGCCCCTCCCCCGCCGCAGCCGCTGGCACCAGCGCTCGGCGGTGACGTCAGAGGGCGGGGGGGGAGGGGCCTCGCTCTCCCTCCACCCCCCGCCCCTCCCCCCACCACCCTCCCCGCCCCTCCCCCACCCCCCTCCACCTCAGGATCCCCCGCACGCTCCGCCCCACCCCCCGCAGGGAGAAGCGCTTCCGGGGCTTGGCTTTGGGGGGAGGGGGCGGGGGGAAGGGTGGGGGAGGGGTGGGAATCCCCCGCCCCTCCCCCGCCCCTCCCCCACCTATGGAGCGCCGGGGTAGGGGAGGGGGTGGCCGGGGGAGGGGCCCGGAGGACTCGCTGCCGCTACGGGAGGGGGAGGGGCAAGGGGAAGGGGGTGGGGGAGGGGCGGGGGGGAGGGGCGGTGGGAGGGGGAGGGGAGGAGGAGGAGGAGGAGGAGGGGGGGGGCGGTGGGGGGCGAGGCCCAGGAGGCGGCGGGGGGCGGGGGGGAGGGTGACGTCATCGGCGGGGGGGTGGCGTTGGAGCTGACGTTGGCGCCGCCGGGGGTGACGTCACGGGGCTGGGGGGTGACGTCACGGGGCGGGGCGATGACGTCACGGGGCGGGGCGATGACGTCACCGGGGGAGGCTGTGACGTCACGGGGGCAGGGTGTGACGTCATCGGCAGCGGCGGCGCGGCGGGGGTGGGTGATGATGTCACAGGGTCGGCCTATGAAGGCCCCGGGGCGGGCGATGACGTCACCGGGGCGGGCGATGACATCACCGCGGTGGGTTGTGACGTCACTGGGGCGGGATATGACGTCATCACGGCGGGGAACGACATCAGCAGGGCAGGCTGTGACGCTGACGCGATGGGTTGTGACGTCACCGTGGCGGGCGGTGATGTCACTGGGACGTGCTGTGACGTCACCAGGGCAGGTCATGGTGTCACCAGGGTGAATGATGACGTCACCGGGGCGAGCCATGACGTCACCAGGGCAGGCTATGACGTCACCAGGCCGTGTCACGGTGTCACCAGAGCGGGTTATGACGTCATCAGGTTGGGTCACGATGTCACCGGGGCGTGCTATGACGTCACCAGGCTGGGTCATGACATCACCGGGTCGCACCGTGATGTCACCAAGTCCAGTCACGACGTCACCAGGTTGCACTATGACGTCACCAGGGCGGCTCATGACGTCACCAGGACGAAGGATGACGTCAGCAAGGCAGGTCATGGGGTCACCGGGGCGGGCTATGACGTCACCAAGCCGGGTCATGACATCACCAGGTTGCGCCATGACGTCACCAGGTCGGGCTGTGACATCACCAGGGCGTGCTATGACGTCACCAGGTCGCCCTATGATGTCACCAGGTCGGGTAATGACATCACCAGGGCATGTCGTGATGTCACCAGGTCGAGCTATGATGTCACCAGGTCGGGCTATGACGTCACCAGGTCGCCCTATGGCGTCACCAGGGCGTGTCATTATGTCACCAGGTCGCCCTATGATGTCACCAGGGCGTGCTGTGACGTCACCAGGTAGCACTATGACGTCACCAGGGTGGGTCATGGCATCACCAGGGCGCGTCGTGACGTCACCAGGGCGTATCATGACGTCACCAGGTCGCACTATGACGTCACCAGGGCGTGCTGTGACATCACCAGGGCGTGTCGTGACGTCAACGGGTCGCGCTATGATGCCACCAGGTCGGGCTATGACGTCACCAGGTCGTGTCGTGACATCACCGGGTCGCGCTGTGATGTCACCAGGTCGGGCTATGACGTCACCGCGCCGGGCCGTGACGTCAGCGGCGGCGCGCGCCACCTCGCTCTCGAAGTGCTGCAGGAAGGCGCGGGCGAAGCGGCGGGAGAAGGCTCCTCCGCCCCTCCCCCACCCCCCCGGCCCCTCCCCTCCCCCACCCCCGCCCCTCCCCCCCCAGCTGGGGGTGGGCGCTGACGAACGCCAGGTAACGGCGCGCGAAGTCGCGGGCGGCGGCGCGGGCGTGGCTCTCGCAGAACTCCCGCCACGCCCCCGGGGGGAGGGGCCGGGGAGGGGGGGAGGGGATGGGAGGAGCGGGGGAGGGGCTGGAGTTGGGGGAGGGGCTGAAGAGGGTGGGGGAGGGACCCCAAGGGGTGGGGGAGGGGCTGGGGAGGGTGGGGGAGGGGCCGGGAGGGGTGGGGAGGGGCTGAAGAGGGTGGGGGAGGGGCCGGGAGGGGTGGGGGAGGGGCGGAAGGTGGGGGAGGGGCCGGGAGGGGTGGGGGGAGGGGCTGAGGGTGGGGGAGGGGCATGGCTCTCGCCGAATTCCCGCCATGGCCCGGTGGGGGGAGGGGCTGGGGAGGGTGGGGGAGGGGCCCCTGGGGGTGGGGGAGGGGGCTAAAGAGGCTGGGGGAGGGGCTGAGAGGGGCGGGGGGAGGGGCTGGTGCTGCCGACGCCCCTCCCCCCTGCTCCCCTCCCCCCGCCGGCCCCTCCCCCTCCCCCCGCTGCCGCCGGCGTTCATGGTGGGGGAGGGGGCGGCGGGGGGGGCCCGGGGGGGGGCGCTGGGCACCTGGCGGGGGGGGGGGGAGGAGAGAGGGAGTGTTAATTAGGGGGGTAATTAATGGGGGTAATTAATTAATTGATTAATTAATCAACAATCCCCCCCACTCCCCCCCAGCACCACAAAACCCGCCCCAGGCCCCTCCCCCCCCCCCTCCCCCCCCCCCCCCCCCACCCCCAGCCCCCCAAGCCCCTCAGAGCCCCCCCATCACCCCCCCCCCACCCCCTCAGGCCCCTCAGGGCCCCCCCAGACCCCTCCCCATCCCCTCCCCCTAACCCCCCCCACACCCCCTCAGACCCCCCCCAGGCCCCTCAGAGCCCCCCAGGCCCATCCCCCACCCCTCCCCACCCCCCAGGACCCCCTAACCCCCAGCCCCCAGGCCCCCTCAGAGCCCCCGCCCCCACCCCCTCAGACCCCCCCCCAGGCCCCCCTCAGAGCCCCCCCCCCAGACCCCCTCCCCAGGGCCCCTCCCCATCCCCCCCCTAACCCCCCCACCCCCTCAGACCCCCCCCAGGCCCCTCTGAGCCCCCCCACCCCCTCCCCAGGGCCCCCCTCCCCCTAACCCCCCCCACCCCCCTCAGACCCCCCCCAGGCCCCTCAGACCCCCCCCCATCCCCTCCCCCCCCCCATTACCCACCATGGCGGCTCCGCGGGTCCCGAAGGCGTTTGGGGCTGGGGGGGGGCCCGGACACCCCCCCCTTCCTCCTCCTCCTCCTCCTCCTGCAGCCGCCACCGGGAGCGCCCCCCCCCCCCCCCCCCCCAAAAGCGAGCGCGCGCCGCCGCCGCTTCCGCTTCCGCCTCCCTCCCGCTTCCGCTTCCGGATCCAAGACCAGGAGCCGCTCAATCCACCCCACCAACCATAGAGACGGGGGCTCTCTCCATCCCCCCCCCCCCCCGGGGTTGGGGATAGAGCGGCGTCCCGGAAGGAGTAGGGAGAGAACCGGAAGTGGGTGCGGCCTAGCACCATAGAGGAGGCCGGGAGAGGCCTAGAGCGCCTAATGGGGGGGGTAGAGGCGGCCGGGGAACTAGTGGGGGGTGGGTGGGGTGGGGGGGGACGTCCCCCCCCCTTCGTTATCCCCAACCCCCGGGAGGGGAGGGGAGAGGGGGGGAAGCGAGGGTGGGGGGGGGGGGTGTATATATGGACGAGCCCCAACTGCGCATGCGCAGCGCTCCTTCAGCCCGACCCCCCCCCCCGCCAGAGTCAGCGCATGCGCAGAGCGAAAGGCGAAGCCGCCGCCGGGCAGAGCGCAGGGCGCATGCGCACAAGAGAGACACCGAGAAGGGGGCGTGGCCAAGCGGCTCAGCCGGGACTAGCCCAGCTCCCCCTCCTCCTCCCGCCTCACTGCGCATGCGCAGCGCCGCCGGCGCTGCGCATGCGCAGTGAGGCGGGAGGAGGGGGGGAGGGGGAGAGGGACTATTTTCTCTCAGCGGAAGCACCCCGAACCCCCTTTAACCGCCCCTCCCCCCTCCAAACCCCCTCCCTCCCCATCCCGGGGGCCGCCGCCGTCTCCTTCCGCCGCTTCCTCCCTCCATCCCCCCCTCCCCTCCTCACCACCCCTCCCCCCACCCCCCCTCCCCCCACCCCCCTCTCCCCACCCCCCTCCCCTCCCCTCCCCCCCCCCCCCCCCCCCTTTTTTCACCCGCTCCCGACGCCACCGGTCGCTCCAAGCGGCGGCGAACGATCCGTATCCCCCTTCCCCCCCCCTTCCCCCTCCCAGCCCCCTCCCCCACCCCCCCAAGACCCCCCCTCCTTCCCCCTCCCCTCCCCCCACCTTCTCCCTCCCCCCTCCCCCCCTCCCCGAGATGCTGAAGCAGCCGCTGGCTTCCCCTCCCCCCTCTCCCTCCCCTCCCCTCCCCCCACCTCCTCTTCCTCCTCCTTCCCCTCCCCCCACCCCCCTTCTCCTCCTCCGGAGCCCCCCAGAACCATCCCCCCCTCCCGGGCAGCCAGAGCCCTGGGGGGGGGAGGGGGCACGGTGGGGAAGGGGGAGGGGCTGGGGGGGGGGAGGGGCCGGGGGAAGCCCAGGGGGCAGGTAAGGGGGGGGGGGAAGGGGGAGGGGGGCTGTGGAGGGGGGAGGGGGATTAATGGGGGGCAGGAGGGGTTTTGGGGGGAGGGGGATTTGGGGGTCCTGGGGAGGGGGGAGGGGGGTTAATGGGAGGTTGGAGGTGGGGGAGGGGCTCCATGGGGGGCAGGAGGGGGGTGGGGGGAGGGAAGGGGGAGGGGAAGGGGGTTTGGGGGGAGGGGCAGGGGGTTTGGGGTCCTGGAGGGGGGAGGGGGTTTATTGGGGGTCCTGGGGGGGCATCCTTCCCCTCCCCCTCACCCCCCTCCTCCCCCCACAGAGCTCAGAACCTGGGGGGAAGTGCCCCTCCCCCACACCGGTGAGTGCTCCCCTCCCTCCCCTCCCCCTCCCCCTCCCCCCATCCCCTCCCCCATCCCCATCCCCCCCTTTGGGGAGGTGGGGGAGGGGCAGGGGGGCTGTATCTGTCCTCCCACCCCTCCCCCTACCCCTCCCCCCCCAGGGTGGGGGTTGGGCACTGGGGGTGCCCCCTCACCCCCCTCTTCCTTCTCCCCCCCCCAGCTCCTCGAGGGGGTTTATGGCAACTCCAGGATGCTGCACGTGCTGACGGCCGGGGTGGTGAGGGGGAGGGGCAGGGGGGTGGGGGAGGGGCAGGGGGTGGGGGAGGGGCAGGGGGGTGGGGGAGGGGCTATGGGGGGGTGGGGGAGGGGATGGGAGGGGTGGGGGAGGGGCTATGGGGGGGTGGGGGAGGGGCTGGGGGTGGGGGAGGGGATGGGAGGGTGGGGGAGGGGATGGGGGTGGGGGAGGGGATGGGGGGTGGGGGGAGGGGATGGGAGGGGTGCGGAGGGGATGGGAGGGGTGGGGGAGGGGATGGGGGGGTGGGGGAGGGGTTGGGAGGGGTGGAGAGGGGCTAGGGGGATGGAGGAGGGGATGGGAGGGGTGGGGGAGGGGATGGGAGGGGTGGGGGAGGGGCAGGGGGTGGGGAGGGGATGGGAGGGGGTGGGGGGAGGGGATGGGGATGGGGCTAGGGGGTGGGGGAGGGGATGGGAGGGGTGGGGGAGGGGCAGGGGGGTAGGGGAGGGGACAGGAGGGGTGGGGGAGGGGCAGGGGGGATGGGGGAGTGGGGGAGGGGCTGAGGAGAGGGTCTTACCCGGGGGGGGTGGGGGAGGGGCTCTGTGGAGCTGGCTGGGGGGTGCCTGTGGGGGTCTGGGGTCCCCATGAGGCTGAGCAGGACCCCCCTCCCCCTCCCCCCTCCCCCTCCCCTCCCCCCGCCCCTCCCCCCCCAGGGTTCCCGCTGTCAGGTTCGGGGTTCGCAGCGGCGGCGCCTTCGAGGGGATCTTCAAGACCCTCAGCCCAAAGGTGGGACCCCCCCTCAGCCCCCCCAAACCCCCTGAGCCCCCCAGACCCCCCCCGACCCCCCCAACCCCCCCAGACCCCCCCAAACCCCACTGAGCCCCCCCAAACCCTCCCGACCCCCCCAAACCCCCTCAGACCCCCCAGGCTCCCCCCTGACCCCCTGAGCCCCCTAGAGCCCCCCCTGAGCCCCCCCAAACCCCCTGGGACCCCCCCAGACCCCACTGGACACTGCAACCACCCCCCAGACCCCCTCAGAGCCCCTGAATCCCCCCCAGACCCCCCTGAGCCCCCCCAGACCCCCCCCCCGGACCCCCCTGACCCCCCAGATCCCCCCAAACCCTCCTGACCCCCCCAAACCCCACTGAGCCCCCCCAAACCCTCCCGACCCCCCCAAACCCCCTTCAGACTCCCCAGGCCCCCCCGCGACCCACCTGAGCCCCCCAGATCCCCCAGAACCCCCCCAAACCCCCTCAGAGCCCCCCCGACCCCCCCAAACCCCACTGAGCCCCCCAAACCCCCCCAGACCCCCCCCCTGACCCCCACAAACCCCCCTGACCCCCCCAGACCCCCCTGAGCCCCCCAGACCCCCCCGACCTCCCGAGCCCCCCCAAACCCCCCCAGACCCCCCAGACCCCCCCCTGAGCCCCCCCAAACCCACTCCGATCCCCCCAAACCACCGTGACCCCCCCAGGCCCCCCTCAATTCCCCCTCCCCCACCCCCAAATAACTCTTTTCTTCCCCTCCCCCACCCCCTTCCCCCCTCCCCCCACCTCCTTTCCCCCTCCCCCCACCCCCCAAATCATCCCCTTGCCCCTCCCCCCACCCCCTTTTCCCCCCTCCCCCACCCCCTCCTCCCCTCCCCCCACCCCCCTTTCCCCCTCCCCCACCCCCCAAATCCCCACCCCCTTCCCCCCTCCCCCACCCCCTTTTCCCCCTCCCCCACCCCCAAATCTCCCCTCCCCCACCCCCACCCACCCCTCCCCCCACCCCCAAATCACCCCCATCCCCCCCACCTCCTTTCCCCCTCCCCCACCCCCAAATCATCCCCTTGCCCCTCCCCCACCCCCTTTCCCCTCCCCCACCCCAAATCATCCCCTTGCCCCTCCCCCACCCCCTTCCCTCCCCCTCCCCCACCCCCAAACCTCCCCTCCCCCACCCCCCACCCACCCCCTCCCCCACCCCCAAATCACCCCCATCCCCCCCCACCTCCTTTCCCCTCCCCCACCCCCAAATCATCCCCTTGCCCCTCCCCCATCCCCTTTCCCCTCCCCCACCCCCAAATCTCCCCTCCCCCACCCCTCTTTTCCCCTCCCCACCCCCTCTTCTCCCCTCCCCCCACCCCCAAACCATCCCCTTCCCCCTCCCCCCACCTACCCCTCCCCACCCCCCACCCCCCCCCCCCAGTTCGAGCTGGCCCTGGACGCCGTCCACCGCCGCCCTCCCCCTTCCCCCTCCCTCCTTCCCCTCCCCCCACCTTAGCGGGTCAGGGGGGTTCCCTTTTACTCCCCACCCTCCCCCACCCTCCCACCCCCTCCCCCACCCCCGCAGCCCCTCCCCCACCCCCCCCCGGGCAGATCCTGGACACCGTCATCTTCCTCCCCCCGACGTCGTCCTCGTCCGCTTCCTCGACGTCCCCCTCGCCCAGGGTAAAGCCCCCTCCCCCCACCCCTCCCCCCACCCCTCCCCCCACCCCCTCCCCCTCCCCCACCCCCATCAACCCCCCCTTTTAATCACCTCTTTAATTAGACACCCCCCCAGCTCGCCCCTCCCCCCCCAGCCCGGCTCAACGGCGCCCAGAAGCTTCCCCTCCCCCACCTGGGACGGGCCCGATCCTGAGGTGGATTCCCAGCTGGTAATTAGCTTGGCCACGCCCCTTTAATTAATGAAGGGGTAAGGAGGGGCCTTAATGAGCTCGTTAACCCCCCTGTACGGCCAGGCCAATGGTTGGGATCAGCCCGGAACGTTCCGGAACAATCAGGAAACGCACGGCGGCCCCCGGGAGAGCTACGGGTATGGGGGAGGGGCTGGGGGGAGGGGGAGGGGCTATGGGGGTGGGGGGAGGGGCTATAGGGTGGGGGAGGGGCTGGGGGAGGGGCTATAGGGGTGGGGGAGGGGCTGGGGGAGGGGTTATGGGGTGGGGGAGGGGTTATGGGGTGGGGGAGGGGCTGGGGGAGGGGGTGGGGGGAAGGGTGGGGGAGGTGAGGTGGAGGGGCTGTGGGGGAGGGGCTGGGGAGGGGCTATGAGGGTGGGGGAGGGGCCATAGGGTGGGGGAGGGGCTATGTGGGAGGGGGAGGGGCTGGGGGAGGGGGGTGTGGGTGGGGGAGGGGCTTTGGGAGTGGGGGGAGGGGGTGGGGGGAAGGGTGGGGGAGGGGCTATGAGGTGGGGGAGGGGCTATGGGGTGGGGGAGGTGCCTGGGGGTGGGGGGAGGGGTCTGTTACCTCCCCTCCCCCACCCCCCTCATCCCCTCCCCCCTTCGCAGGGTGGAGGCGGCGCCGCGGGGGGAGGGGCCGGGGGTGGGGGAGGGGGCAGAGAAGAGGAAGAGGAAGAGGAAGAAGAGGAAGGAGAGCCCCGGGGGGGGAGGGGGCAGCCCCCGGCCCCCAGCAGCAGAGGGGGGAGGGGGAGGGGGGGGGAGGGGCCACCCGGCCTTACCCCGCCCCTCCCCCAACCCGGGGAGGCACCACCCCCACCCCCAGTGGGGGAGGGGCAAGGTAAGGGGGGTGGGGGGAGGGGTGGGGGGAGGGGCACAGACCCCTCCCAGTGCCTCCCAGTCCCTCCCAGTCCCTCCCAATCCCCTCCCAGTGCCTCCCAGTCCCTCCCAGTCCCTCCCAATCCCCTCCCAGTGCCTCCCAGTCCCTTCCCAGTCCCTCCCAGTCCCATCCCAGTCCCTCCCAGTCCCTCCCCAGTCCCCTCCCAGTCCCTCCCAGTGCCTCCCAGTGCCTCCCAATCCCCTCCCAGTGCTTCCCAGTCCCTCCCAGTGCCACCTACTCGATCCCCTCCCAGTCCAGCCCAGTCCCTCCCAGTGCCTTCGCAGTCGCCTCTCCCAGTCCCTCCCAGTGCCTCCCAGTCCCCTCCCAGTCCCTCCCAGTCCCCTCCCAGTGCCTCCCAATCCCCTCCCAGTCCCTCCCAGTCCTCTCAACCCCACCCCCTGACCCCCCTCTTCCCCCTCCCCCCCCAGGGAGAGCCGGTTCCCCCCGTTGCCCCAGCGGGTTCGGGGGGGGTGGGGGAGGGGTCTCCCTCGCTGCGGCCCCTCCCCCGGGGGGGCCCCACGCGCCCCGGGGGGGAGGGGCTCAGCGCCCCTCCCCCACCCCGCGGAGGAGCCGCCCCCCTCCCCCACCCTGAGCCGGGACTCAATGGAGGTGAGTGACCTGGGGTGGGGGAGGGGCGAGGGGGGTGGGGGGAGGGGTGGAGACCCCTCCCCCCGTGACCTCTGACCCCCCTCCCCCCCAGGACCCTCCCGTCTGTCCCCCAAATCCCAGCGCCCCCTGAGAGGGGGGAAGGGCAGCGGGGGAGGGGCAGCCACCCCCGGGGGTGAGTGGGGGAGGGGCTGGGGGGTGGGGGAGGGGCTCGGGGGGTGGAGTTGAGGGGGTGGGGGAGGGGCTGAGGGGGTGGGGGAGGGGCTGGGAGGTGGGGAGGTGGGGGGAGGGGGCTGGGGGTGGGGGAGGGGCTGGCAGGGTGGGGGGAGGGGATGGGGAAGGTTTTAAGGGGGTGGGGGAGGGGCTGTGGGGGTGGGGGAGGGGCTGGGGGGTGTGGGGAGGGGCTAGGGGTGGGGGAGAGGCTGGGGGAGGAGCTGGGGGTGGGGGAGGGGCTGATGGGGTAGGGGAGGGGCTGGGGGGTGGGGGAGGGGCTGGGGATGAGGCTGAGGGGGTGGGGGAGGGGCTGGGGGGCTGGGGGAGGGGCTGAGGAGGTGGGGGAGGGTCCAGAGTGGGGGAGGGGCCTGTCATTAACGCCCCCTCCCCCCTCCCCCTCCCCCCAGGAGGGCGCCTCTACCCCCCCCGCCCCCCAAACCCGCCGCCCCCTCCCCCCACCCCGGCTCCCCCCGCGACCCGCGGGGGGGGAGGGGCTTCTTCACCCCCTCCCCCCACCCCTTCCACCCCCCCCGAGCCTCCCCCTCGCCCCTCCCCCCACCCCAAGGAACCCCCAGAGACCCCCGGGAAAGGTGAGGGGGGGAGGGGAGGGGGAGGGGGCGGCCCCCCCGGCTTGAGGGGGGCTTGGGGGGGGTGGGGGTGGGGGAGGGGCTGAGCAGTGTCCCCCTCCCCTCCCCCACCCCCAGGGCTGCAGCCAGAGCTGGAGGAGCTGAGGAAATTTGGGGTGCAGTTCAAGGTGGGGGAGGGGCTGGGGGGGGTGGGGAGGGGTTAGAGGGGTGGGGGAGGGGCTGGGGGGTGGGGGAGGGGTTAGAGGGGTGGGGGAGGGGGAGGGAAGGGGATTTGGGGGGGTTCTTAAGGGGGGAGGGGCTGGGGGGAGGGGATAGAGGGGTGGGGGAGGGGCTGGGGGGTGGGGGAGGGGCCTGCAGTGGGGGAGGGGGGATGGGGGAGGGGCTCGAGGGGTGGGGGAGGGGTCTGCAGGGTGGGAGGGGGGTGGAGGGGGGAGGGGAGATGGGGGAGGGGCTAGTGGGGTGGGGGAGGGGGGAGGGAGGGGATTTGGGGGGGGCTCTTAAGGGGGGAGGGGCTGGGGGGTGTGGGAGGGGTCTGCAGTGGGGGATGGGGGGTGGGGGAGGGGCTAGCGGGGTGGGGGAGGGGTCTACAGTGAGGGAGGGGCTAGAGGGGTGGGGGAGGGGGAGGGAGGGGGATTTGGGGGGGGTTTCTTAAGGGGGGAGGGGCTGGGAAGGTGGGGGAGGGGCTCTAGGGGGTGTTCGGGGTGGGGGAGGGGTCTTTGGGGCTCTGACACCCCCTCCCCAGCTGGACCCCCTCCCCCCGGAGCCCTTTCCCCCGGCCCCTCCCCACCCAGGGGAAGCTCCGGGGGGTCCCCCCGAAAGCGGGGGGAGGGGCAGAGGAGAAAGGGGGAGGGGAGGGGCGACACCCCCAACGGCCCCTCCCCCCACCCCCCCGGGCAAAGGAGACGAGGGGGCGGTGACAGAGTGAGTGGGGGGAGGGGGCGGGGGGGGGAGGGGAGGTATGGGGAGGGGGAGGGGTGTTGGGGGAGGGGGAGGGGGAGTGGGGGATGGGGGTTGGGGGGAGGGGTGATGGGGGGAGGGGAGGGGTGTTGGGGGAGGGGAGAGGGGTGTTTGGGAGGGGGGAGGGGTGGATGGGGGAGGGAGTTGGGGGGGAGGGGTGTTGGGGGAGGGGAGGGGTGTTGGGGGGAGGGGACGGGGGTGGGGGAGGGGAGGGGTGTTTAGGGTGGGGGGAGGGGGTGGATGGGGAAGGGGGTTGGGGGGAGGGGTGCTTGGGGAGGGGGGAGGGATGTTGAGGGGGGAGGGGAGGGGGAGGGGGAGGGGAGAGGGGATGGGGAGGGGGGAGGGGAGTTTGGGGGGAGGGGAGGATGGGGGGAGGGGAGGTGGGGGAGGCGGAGGGGTGGTTGGGGGGATGGGAGGGGGGTTGGGGTGGGGGAGGGGCTCATTCTGGGGGCGGGGAGGGGCAGTTAAAGGGGGGATCCCCTCACCCCTCCCCCTCCCCCCGCCCCCCTCAGCCAGGTGAAGAAATCGACCCTGAACCCCAACGCCAAAGAGTTCCGGCCCCGGCAGGGCCCTGGTGAGGGGGGAGGGGCGGGGGGGTGGGGGGGGGGGCGGGGGGGTGGGGGAGGGGGTACAGAGGTGGGGGAGGGGGATGGGATGGGGATTTGGGGGGTGGTTCTGAAGGGGGGAGGGGTCTGTAGTGGGGGAGGGAGGATGGGGGAGGGGCGGGGGGGTGGGGAGGGGATTGGGGGGTGGGGGAGGGGCGGGGGGTGGGGGAGGGGATTGGGGGGTGGGGGAGGGGCGGGGGGTGGGGGAGGGGGGAGGGATAGGGATTTGGGGGATGGTTCTGAAGGGGGGAGGGGCTGGAGGGCTGGGGGAGGGGGTGGGGGAGGGGCTGGGGGGTGGGGGGAGGGGTCTGTAGTGGGGGAGGGAGGGTGGGGGAGGGGCTAGAGGGGTGGGGGAGGGGCTGGGGGTGTGGGGGAGGGGGTACAGAGGTGGGGGAGGGGGATGGGATGGGGACTTGGGGAGGGGGCTGGGGGGTGGGGGAGGGGCTCTAAATGTGGGGGAGGGGCTCTAAATGTGGGGGAGGGGAAGGGCTGGGGGTTGGTGGGGGAGGGGGGCTCTGGAGGGGTGGGGGAGGGGCAGGGGGTGGGGCTGAGGAGGTGGGGGAGGGGATTTGGGGGGTGGGGGAGGGGCACGGCGGGTCAGGGGGAGGAGCTTTGACTCCCCCCTCTCCCCCTCCCCCCTTCCCCTCCCCCTCCTTTCCCCTCCCCCCCCCCCTCAGAGCAAGCCCAGCGCCCCTCCCCCCTCCCCCGGCCCCCGCGCCCCTCCCCCTCCCTGGGGTGCTGGCGGCGCCGGGTGGGGGAGGGGCGGTTCTACGGGCCCCCCTACATCTCCTACATCCCCCAGCTCCACGTCGGCCCCTCCCCCATCCAGGTGAGACCCTCCCCCCACCCCCCTCCCCCACCCCCTGCCCCTCCCCCCAACTCCCCCCCCCCCCCGTGACCCCGCTCCCCTCCCCCACATCCCCTCCCCCCACCGCCCCTCCCCCCACATGGGTCTCACCCATACCCCTGGCCCGGCCCCTCCCCCCCACACCCCTCTCACCCCGCCCCTCCCCCTCTATACCATGCCCCTCCCCCCAAACCTCACCCCTCCCCCCTGAACCCAGCCCCTCCCCCACCCCCCTCTCACCCCGCCTCCCCCCCAAACCTCGCCCCTCCCCCACATCCCCCTAACCCCGCCCCTCCCCCCACAAACACACCCCCTCCCCCTGACCTTGCCCCTCCCCCGCACCCCTCTAACCCCTCCCCCTTTAACCCTCCCCTCCGCCCCTCCCCCTCCCCCTCCCCCGACCCCACCCCCTCCCCCACACCCTCTAACCTCACCCCTCCCCTCTAACCCTCCCCCCACTCCTCCCCCTGACCCCGCCCCTCCCCTCCCCTCCCCATCCCACCCCTCCCCCCTCCCCTCCCCTCCCCCCTGACCCCGCCCCTCCCCCCACAGCCCCCCCAGCTCTTCCCGTTTCCCGTCTCCGGGTCCCAGCCCAGCAAATTCCGGGGGCCAAAGGTGAGCGCCCCTCCCCACCCCACCCCACCCCACCCCCTCTCTGCCCCTCCCCCACCCCGTGGGAGGGCGTTTAGCCCCTCCCCCTTTATCTCACCCCCTCCCCCCACCCCCCCTCCCCCCAGGCTCCCTCCCCCCGCAGCGCTCGGAGCAGCACCCCTCCCCCGCCGCCGCCGCCGCCGCCGCCGCCTCCCCCACTGGCCGCCGGACCCCCCTTGGTGGCCGCCCCTCCCCCACCCTACTCGTCCTACATCTCCTACGGCCCCCAGCAATTCGGGGGCAGCCCCCCTCGTGCAGCCCCTCCCCCACTACCCCTCGCAGGTAACAAATAGGGTGGGGGGAGGGGCAGGGTGGGGGAGGGGCAAGGTGGGGATAATGGGAAGTTGGGGGGGGGGAGGGGCAGAATGGGGTGGGGGAGGGGTGGGAATGGGGGGAAGAGGCGAATCAGGGTGGGGGAGGGGTGAAAGAGGGTGGGGAAGGGGTGGGAAGGGGAGGGGGAGGGGTAGGAATGGGGGGGAGAGGTGAATCGGGGTGGGGGAGGGGCAGAACGGGGTGGGGGAGGGGTGGGAATGGGGGGAAGAGGTGAATTGGGGTGGGGGGAGTGAAAGAGGGTGGGGGAGGGGTGGGAAGGGGAAGGGGGAGGGGCAAATCAGAGTGAGGGAGGGGCAGAATGGGGTGGGGAGGGGCAGATTCGGGTGGGGGAGGGGTGGGAATGGGGGGAAAGAGGCGAATCAGGGTGGGGGAGGGGTGAAAGAGGGTGGGGGAGGGGCAGAATGGGGTGGGGGAGGGGTGGCAATAGGGGGGAAGAGGCAGAACAGGGTGGGGGAGGGGTGCATTGGAGTGGGTGAGGGGCAGAACGGGGTGGGGGAGGGGCAGAATGGGGTGGGGGAGGGGTAGATTCGGGTGGGGAGGGGTGGGAATAAGGGGGAAGAGGCGAATCAGGGTGGGGGAGGGGCAGAACGGGGTGGGGGAGGGGCAAAAGGGGGGGTGTTATGGTCACCTGACCTCTCCCCTCCCCCTCCCCCCATGCCCCTCCCCCCTCCCCCCAGCCCGTCTTCACCCCGATGCTCCCGGGGAGCCCCCGGCTCCTCCCTCGGGCGCCCCTCCCCCACCCGAGCAGCCGCCCCCCAGAGCCTCTACGGTGAGACCCTCCCCTCCCCCACCCCCTCCCCTCCCCCCACCCCCTCTCTAACCCCGCCCCTCCCCCCACAGCCGCCGTGCACCAGTCGTTCCCCCCCAGCTGCACCCCCAGCCCCCCCCCACCCCCACCGGGAGCAGCAGCCCCCAGCACCCCCTCCCCCAACCCCACGCAGGTACCCCCTCCCCCACCCCGGGGTGGTCTTTGGGGGGGGGGGGGAGGGGAAACCCCCTGATATTGGGAGGGGAGGGGCTGTGGGGGAGGGGCTAGAGGGGTGGGGGAGGGGAAGGGCTGGGGGGGTTGGTGGGGGAGGGGCAGGGCTCTAGGGATGGGGGAGGGGTCTGCAGTGGGGGAGGGGCTAGAGGGGAGGGGGAGGGGTTCTAGGGGTGGGGGAGGGGCTAGAGGGGTGGGGGAGGGGTCTGCAGTGGGGGAGGGGCTACAGGAGGTGGGGGAGGGGTTCTAGGGGTGGGGGAGGGGCTAGAGTAGTGGGGGAGGGGTCTGCAGTGGGGGAGGGGCTCTAGGGGTGGGGGAGGGGCAGGGCTGGGGGGTTGGTGGGGGAGGGGGGCTCTGGAGGGGGTGGGGGAGGGGCAGGGATCAGTGGACTTTGGGGGGGCGTAAAGGGGTGGGGGAGGGGCAGGGGGTGGGGGAGGGGCAGAATCCAACCCGGTTTTGGGGAGGGGGAGGGGGTGGGTATTGGTTGGGTGGGGGAGGGGTACAAATCCCCCCCTCCCCCCCCCAATGTGACACCCCCTCCCCCTTCCCCTCCCCCACCCCCAGGGGGGGCAGCCCCCCCATTTGGGGGGGGAGGGGCGCAGCCTCAGCAGAGCCTCTTCCACCCCGCCGCCCTCCCCCCCTCCCCCACCCCCTCCTCCCCCTCCCCCCTCCTCCTCCTCCCTCCTCCTCCTCCTCCTCCCCCCACCCGGAGCCCCCTCCCCCCAAAACCCTTCCCCCAGCCCCCTCCCCCCCGCCGCCCTCCCCCCGCCCCTCCCCCCCGCCGCTGTCTTCGCCCTGCACCAGAGTCTCCAGCACGGATTCGGCGTCACCCACGTGGGGCAGGTGGGGGAGGGGCGAAGGGGGGTGGGGGAGGGGCCGAGGGGGAGGGTCCGGGGGGTTGGAGGGGGGAGGGGTTGTTGGGGGGAGGGGGAGGGGATGGGGAGGGAGGAGGGATTATGGGGCAGGGGAGGGGCAAGGGGGGGTGGGGGAGGGGCGAGTGGGTGGGGGAGGGGCCAAGGGGGTGGGGGAGGGGCCTGGAGAGGTTGGAGGGGGGAGGGGGAGGGGTTGTTAGGGGGAGGGGATGGGGAGGGAGGAGGGGTTATGGGGTGGGGGAGGGGCGAGGGGGGATGGGGGAGGGGCCAAGGGGGTGGGGGAGGGGCGGGGGGTGGGGGAGGGGAGAGGGGAGGGGCGTGGGGAGTGTGTTGGGGGGAGGGGGAGGTGGTGGGGGAGGGGCGTTCCCAGGGAGGGGGAGGGGCATCCAGACGGGGGTGGGGGGAGGGGCTTGACCCCCCCTCCCCCTCCCCCTCCCCCCACCAGGCTCACGTGCAGCCGGGGCTCCCGGCCGCCCCTCCCCCCACCCGGGGTCCCCACCCCCCCCAGGTGATGCTGCTCCACCCCCCGCCCCTCCCCCCAGGGCCACGCCCCGGGGGGCGGCCCAGAGTGGGGTGGGGGGACCCTCCCCCCCAGCCCCTCCCCCTACAGCTACATCGGCCACCACCAAGGTGAGGGGGGGAGGGGCGGGGGGGGAAGGGGGGAGGGGGGTAATTTAGGGGGTGGGGGAGGGGCGGGGGGAGGGGCAGGGGATGGGGGAGGGGCAGGGGATGGGCGATGGGGGGAGGGGAGGGAGGGGTGGGGGGAGGGGGAACGGGGGGAGGGGCAGGGAGGGGAGGGGGAGGGGCAGGGTGGGTAATTTAGGGGGTGGGGGAGGGGCAGGGAGGGGGGAAGTGGGGGGAGGGGGGTGATTTAGGGGATGGGGGGAGGGGTGGGGGGAGGGGCAGGGGATGGGCGATGGGGGAGGGGCAGGGAGAGGGTTAGTTGGGGGGAGGGGCAGGGGATGGGGGAGGGGCGGGGGGAGGGGGAGATAGGGGATGGGGGAGGGGCTGTGGAGATGGGGGAGAGGCAGAGGGGTGTTGGGGGGAGGGGCAGGGGATGGGGGAGGGGCGGGGCGAGGGGGAGATGAGGGGCGGGGGAGGGGAAGGGATGTTGGGGGAGGGGCAGGGGTGGGGGATGGGAGGATGGGGGGGGGGGGAAGGAGGGAAGGGACCCTGTGTGGGGGGAGGGGCTGGGCTGACACCCCCCACCCCCTCCCCCCGCCCCTCCCCCCACCCCCCAGTCCAATCCCAGCAGCTGCCGTTCCACCCCCGGGGAACTGATGACGTCACCGCGGGTGGGGGGAGGGGCAGGAGAGGCAATACCCCTCCCCCTCCCTCCCTCCCTCCCTCCCTTCTTCCTCCTCCCCCTCCCCCAGCGAGGGTGGGGGAGGGGCAGGGGGGTGGGGGGAGGGGCAGGGGGGGAGGGGCGGTTCCAGCCCCCCCAAAAATTTCAATAAAACTCCAAAAAAATTAGTTAATTTAATTAATTAATTAGCGGGGGGGAGGGGCGGGGGGGAGGGGCCGGGGGGGGAAGGAGTGGGGGGAGGGGGAAGTTTTTCTCCCCCCCCACCCCAGTGGTGCCTTTCTCCTCCCACCTCTTCCCCTCCCCCCACCCCAGGGTGGTGCCTCTCTCCCCTCCCCCACCCCAGATAAGTGTGTTTCTCCCCTCCCCCACCCCAAGAAAGGGAGTCTCTCCCCTCCCCCACCCTGGGGACGTGTGTTCCGCCCCCTCCCCCACCCCAAGAAGGGGGTTCCCTCCCCTCCCCCACCCCAGGGTGGTACCTCTCTCCCCTCCCCCCACCCCAGACAAGTGTGTTCCTCCCCTCCCCCACCCCAAGAAGGAGGTTCCCTCCCCTCCCCCACCCCAGGGTGGTTCCTTCCTCCCCTCCCCCACCCCAAGAAGGGGGTTCCCTTCTCCCTCCCCCACCCCAGGGTGGTACCTCTCTCCCCCTCCCCCACCCCAAGAAGGGGGGTTCCCTCCCCTCCCCCCACCCCAAGAAGGGGGGTTCCCTCCCTCCCCCCACCCCAAGAAGGGGGGTTCCCTTCTCCCTCCCCCACCCCGGGGAGCTGTGTTCCTCCCCTCCCCCACCCTCTACCCCCAGGTGAGGCCCTGCTCGTGGGGGGAGGGGCGCAGGGTGCGGGTGACGACGCCGGTGCCGATGGTTCGGCCGCCGTCGCGCAGGGTGAAGCGTTGGCCGGGCGCCAGCACCATCGGTTGCCGTAGCAACAGCTCCAGGGAGGTGTCCTCCCCCGGCATCACCAGCGCCTGGGGGGGAGGGGGTCAGCTGTGGGGCAGCCGTGGGGCAGCTGTGGGGCAGCCGTGGGGCATCTATGGGGCATCTATGGGGCATCTATGGGGCAGCTATGGGGCAGCTATGGGGCAGCCATGGGGCAGCCATGGGGCAGCCATGGTGTCACCTATGGGGCAGCTATCGGGCAGCCGTGGGGCAGCCGTGGGGCAGTTATGGGTCAGCTATGGGACAGTCATGGGGCATCTATGGGGCATCTATGGGGCAGCCATGGTGTCATCTATGGGGCAGCTATGGGGCATCTATGGGTCAGTCGTGGGTCAGCTATGGGGCAGCCATGGGGCAGCCATGGGGCAGCCATGGTGCATCTATGGGCCATCTATGGGGCAGCCGTGGGGCAGCCATGGTGCATCTATGGGCCATCTATGGGGCAGCCGTGGGGCAGCTATGGGGCATCCATGGGACAGTCATGGGGCATCAATGGGGCAGCTATGGGACAACCGTGGGTCAGCCATGGGTCAGCTATGGGGCAGCTATGGGGCAGCTATGGGGCAGCTATGGGGCAGCTATGGGGCAGCTATGGGGCAGCCATGGTGTCATCTATGGGGCAGCCATGGGGCAGCTGTGGGGCAACCATGGGTCAGCCATGGGGCATCAATGGGTCAGCCGTGGGTCAGCCATGGGACATCCATGGGTCAGCCATTGGGCATCTATGGGGCATCTATGGGGCAGCCATGGGGCAGCTATGGGGCAGCTATGGGGCAGCTATGGGGCAGCCGTGGGGCAGCCGTGGTGCATCTATGGGCCATCTATGGGGCAGCCGTGGGGCATCTATGGGGCAGCCATGGGGCATCTATGGGTCAGTCGTGGGTCAGCTATGGGTCAGCCATGGGGCAGCCATGGGGCAGCCATGGGACATCCATGGGTCAGCCGTGAGACATCTATGGGGTAGCCACGGGGCAGCTATGGGGCAGCCATGGGGCAGCTATGGGGCAGCTATGGGGCAGCTATGGGTCAGCTATGGGATGTCTATGGGTCAGCTATGGGACATCTATGGGGCAGCCATGGGGCATCTATGGGGCAGCCATGGGTCAGCTATGGGGCAGCTATGGGTCAGCTATGGGGCAGCCATGGGTCAGCTATGGGGCAGCTATGGGTCAGCTATGGGGCAGCCATGGGTCAGCTATGGGGCAGCCATGGGGCAGCTATGGGGCAGCTATGGGACATCTATGGGGCATCTATGGGTCAGCTATGGGGCAGCCATGGGTCAGCTATGGGGCAGCTATGGGGCAGCTATGGGGCAGCCGTGGGTCAGGGGTACCTTGTCGGGCGGCAGCAGCAGGCGGCAGGCGATGTCCCAGGTGTGGGAGAACATGACGGGGCTGAAGTGCGACACGAAGGGCTTGTGGCGGCCGCCCTCCTGCGGGCTCAGGATGTACACCTGGGGGGCAGCCCCACACTTAGGGGGCAGCCCCACACTTAGGGGGCAGCCCCACAGCTTCGCCGTAGGGCGACGGACCGAGCATCCTATCCGGCTCCACATCTTGCCCCGCATCCCACCCTGCCCCACACATCCTGCCCCACAGCCCACCCTGCCCCACACATCCTGCCCCACAGCCCTGCCCTGCCCCACACATCCTGCCCCACATCCCACCCCACAGCTCCCCAGGTCCCAGCCCCCCACCCTGCCCCCCATGTCCCAGCCCCCCACCCTGCCCCACACCCTGCCCATCATATCCCAGCCCCCCCAGGTCCCAGCCCCACACCCTGCCCCACAGCCTGCCCCCCAGATCCCAGCCCCCCAGATCCCAACCACCCAGGTCCCAGCCCCACACCCTGCCCCACGTCTCTGCCCCACACCCCCCTGCCCCACACGTCCCAGCCCCCCACCCTGCCCATCATATCCCAGCCCCACCCCCTGCCCCACACCCCCCACACCCCCCACCCTGCCCCCCAGATCCCAGTCCCCCATATCCCAACCACCCAGGTCTCAGCCCCCCACCCTGCCCCCCACATCCCTGCCCCCCACGTCCCTGCCCCACACCCCCCTGCCCCACACCCCCCTGCCCCCCATGTCCCTGCCCCACACCCTGCCCTACACCCCCCACACCCCTCACCCTGCCCCACACATCCCAGCTCCACACCCTGCCCTACATGTCCCAGCCCCCCACCCTGCCCCACACCCCCCTGCCCCCCACGTCCCAGTCCCCCACATCCCTGCCCCACACCCCCCACACTGCCCCACACGTCCCTGCCCCACACATCCCAGCTCCACACCCTGCCCTACATGTCCCAGCCCCCCACCCTGCCCCACACATCCCTGCCCCACACCTCCCTGCCGCACACGTCCCTGCCCCACACGTCCCTGCCCCACACATCCCTGCCCCACACCCCCTGCCCCACAGGTCCCAGCCCCACCTGGGCCTCGACCTTGCTGTGGGCCTGCAGGGAGCCAGGCTGGCCCAGCACCATCCCCCTCCGCACGTCCTCGCGCTTCAGCCCCCTCAGCAGCGCCCCCACGTTGTCCCCGGCCTCCGCCCGCTCCAGGCTCTTGTGGAACATCTCGATCCCTGGGGGACACGGGGGGTGTGGGGCTGGGTTGTGGGGCTGGGCTGTGGGGATGGGCTATGGGGCTGGGCTGGGGGCTGGGCTGTGGGGCTGAGTTGTGGGGATGGGCTATGGGGCTGGGCTGGGGGGCTGGGTTGTGGGGCTGGGCTAGGCTGTGGGGCTGGGCTGTGGGGCTGAGTTGTGGGGCTGGGTTGTGGGGCTGGGCTAGGCTGTGGGGCTGGGCTGTGGGGCTGGGTTGTGGGGCTGGGCTGGGGGCTGTGGGGCTGGGCTGTGGGGCTAGGATATGGGGCTGGGGGGCTGGGCTGGGGGGCTGGGCTAGGCTGTGGGGCTGGGCTGGGGGGCTGGGCTGTGGGGCTGAGTTGTGGGGATGGGCTATGGGGCTGGGCTGGTGGGCTGGGGGGCTGTGGGGCTGGGCTGTGGGGCTAGGATATGGGGCTGTGGGGCTGGGCTGGGGGGCTGTGGGGTTGGGTTGTGGGGCTAGGATATGGGGCTGTGGGGCTGGGTTGTGGGGCTGGGTTATGGGGCTGGGTTGTGGGGCTGGGCTGGGGAGCTGGGCTGTGGGGCTGGGCTATGGGGCTGTGGGGCTGGGTTATGGGGCTGGGCTGTGGGGCTGGGTTATGGGGCCGGGTTGTGGGGCCGGGTTATGGGGCTGGGCTGTGAGGCTGGGTTATGGGGTGGGGCTGGGCTGTGGGGCCGGGTTATGGGGCCGGGTTGTGGGGCTGGGTTATGGGGCTGGGTTACGGGGGCTGCAGGTCAGTGTATGGGCCAGTCCCCGGGTCGCTGTGGGGCAGCCGTGGGTGGCTGTGGGTGGCTATGGGCCGCTGTGGGTCAGCTGTGGGTCACTATGGGGCAGCCGTGGGTCGCTGTGGGTCGCCGTGGGTCGCTGTGGGTCGCCGTACCGGTCACCACGGAGCGCAGGTGCCGGCCGTAGCCCAGCACTTCACACTCGTCGCCCTTGCGGATGGTGCCGCGTTCCAGCGTCCCCGTCACCACCGTCCCGCGGCCTGCGCGAGGGGCGGCGCTATGGGTCGCTGTGGGGCAGCCGTGGGGCAGCCGTGGCTCGCTATGGGGCAGCTATGGGGCAGCCGTGGGTCGCTATGGGGCAGCCGTGGGTCGCGGTGGGTCACAGTGGGTGACTATGGGGCAGCCATGGGTTGCTATGGGTCGCTATGGGGCAGCTATGGGGCAGCCGTGGGTCGCTATGGGGCAGCCGTGGGTCGCGGTGGGTCACAGTGGGTCACTATGGGGCAGCCATGGGTTGCTATGGGTCTCTATGGGGCAGCCGTGGGTCACGGTACCCGGGAAGGAGTGCTATGGGCCAGCCATGGGTCAGCTGTGGCTCGCTATGGGGCAGCTATGGGGCAGCTGTGGCTCGCTATGGGGCAGCCGTGGGTCGCGGTACCCAGGATGGAGTGCTATGGGGTAGCCATGGGGCAGCCGTGGCTCGCTATGGGGCAGCTATGGGGCAGCTGTGGCTCGCTATGGGGCAGCCGTGGGTCGCGGAACTCAGGATGGAGTGCTATGGGGCAGCCGTGGGGCAGCCATGGGTCGCTATGGGTCGCCGTGGGTCGCTATGGGGCAGCCGTGGGGCAGCCGTGGGTCGCTATGGGGCAGCCGTGGGGCACAGTACCCGGGATGGAGTGCACGGCCTCGATGGGCAGCAGGCAGGGCCGGTCCAGGTCGCGGGGCGGCAGCGGGATGTGGGTCGCTATGGGTCGCTATGGGTCGCTATGGGGTAGCTATGGGTCGCTATGGGGCAGCCGTGGGGCACAGTACCCGGGATGGAGTGCACGGCCTCGATGGGCAGCAGGCAGGGCCGGTCCAGGTCGCGGGGCGGCAGCGGGATGTGGGTCGCTATGGGTCGCTATGGGTCGCTATGGGGTAGCTATGGGTCGCTATGGGGCAGCCGTGGGGCACAGTACCCGGGATGGAGTGCACGGCCTCGATGGGCAGCAGGCAGGGCCGGTCCAGGTCGCGGGCGGCAGCGGGATGTGGGTCGCTATGGGTCGCTATGGGTCGCTATGGGGTAGCTATGGGTCGCTATGGGGCAGCCGTGGGGCACAGTACCCGGGATGGAGTGCACGGCCTCGATGGGCAGCAGGCAGGGCCGGTCCAGGTCGCGGGGCGGCAGCGGGATGTGGGTGTCGATGGCGTCCAGCAGCCGCAGCACCGGCTGCAGCCCCAGCTCGGGATCCCGGTCCTGGGGGGCACCGGGGTCAGTGGGGCTGGGGGGGATGGGGGCCCTGTGGGGCTGGGGGTCGCTGTGGGGCTGGGGGTCTCTAGGGGTCCCTGTGGGGCTGGGGGCTCTGGGGGGCCCTGTGGGGCTGGGGGGCTGGGGGTCCCTGTGGGGCTGGGGGTCTCTAGGGGTCCCTGTGGGGCTGGGGGCTCTGGGGGTCCCTGTGGGGCTGGGGGCTCTGGGGGGCCCTGTGGGGCTGGGGGTCTCTAGGGGTCCCTATGGATCTCTGTGGGTCTGGGGGGTCTCTCTCTAGGGGTCCCTATGGACCTCTGTGGGTCCCTGTGTATCTCTATGGGTTGCTGTGGGTCTCTATGGGTCCTTATGGGTCTCTAGGTATCTCTATGGGTCTCTATGGGTCTCTATGGGTCCCTATGGGTCCCTATGGGTCCCTATGTATCTCTATGGGTTTCTGTGGGTCCCTATGGGTCCCTATGGGTCTCTATGGGTCCCTGTGGGTCCCTATGGGTCTCTATGAGTTTCTATGGGTCCCTATGAGTCTCTATGTATCTCTATGGATCCCTATGAATTTCTATGGGTCCCTATGGGTCCCTATGGGTCCCTGTGGGTCTCTATGGGTCTCTATGGGGGGGTCTGGGGGTCCCCGTGGGTCTGACCTGGAGGGCGCAGAGCGCTGACCCCACGATGACGGGCGCGCGGTCGCCGTCGTAGCCCAGCTGCCCCAGCAGCTCCCGCACCTCCAGCTCCACCAGCCCCAGCAGCTCCGCGTCCCCCACGGCGTCGGCCTTGTTCACGAACACCACCACGTGCTGCACCCCCACCTGGGGGGAGGGGGGTGGGGGAGGGGAGAGGGAGGGGGGAGAGGGGGGAGAGGAAAAGGGAGGGGGAAGGGAAAGGGGAGGGGAAAGGGAGGGGGAGGGATGGGGGAGGGGAAAGGGAGGGGGAGGGGAGGGGGAGGGAGGGGGGGATGGGGGAGGGGAAAGGGAGGGGAGGGGGAGGGGAAGGGAGGGGAGGGGAGGGGAGGGGAGGGGGGGATGGGGGAGGGGGAGGGAGAGGAGGGGAGAGGAAAAGGGAGGGGGAGGGGAATGGGGAGGGGAGGGGAAAGGGGAGGGGGTGGGGAGAGGGAGGGGAAGGGAGGGGGAGGGATGGGGGAGGGGAAGGGAGAGGAGGGGAGAGGAAAAGGGAGGGGGAGGGGAAAGAGAGGGGAGGGGAAAGGGGAGGGGGAGGGATGGGGGAGGGGAAGGGAGGGGAGGGATGGGGGAGGGGGGGGATGGGGGAGGGGGAAGGGAGAGGAGGGGAGAGGAAAAGGGAGGGGGAGGGGAAAGGGAGGGGGAGGGGAGAGGGAGGGGAAGGGAGGGGGAGGGATGGGGGAGGGATGGGGGAGGGGAAGGGAGGGGAGGGGGGATGGGGGAGGGGGGAGGGAGAGGGGGGATGGGGGAGGGGAAAGGGAGGGGAGGGAGGGGGAGGGGGAGGGGAAAGGGGTGGGGGAGGGGAAAGGGAGGGGAGGGGGAGGGGGAGGGGGTGGGGGTGAGACACAGGGATGTGAGAATCACAGATTGCTCCTCCCCCATCCTCTCCCCCACCCCCCAGCCCCTCCCCCCACCCCCATAACCCCTCCCCAGCCCCTCCCCCACCCCCCCAGCCCCTCCCCCACCCCCATAACCCCTCCCCAGCCCCTCCCCCACCCCCCCAGCCCCTCCCCCACCCCCATAACCCCTCCCCAGCCCCTCCCCCAGCCCCACGGCCCCTCCCCCAGCCCCTCCCCCACCTGCCGAGCCAGCAGCAGGTGCTCCCTGGTCTGGGGCATGTTCCCGTCCGTCGCCGCCACCACCAGGATGACGCCGTCCAGGGGCGCCGTGCCCGTGATCATGTTCTGGGGGCGGGGCCAGGGGGGTCAGGGGGCGGGGCCAAGGGGTCAGGGGGCGGGGTCAAGGGTCAGGGGGCGGGGCCAGGGCTCGGGGGGCGGGGCCAGGGCTCAGGGTCTGGGGGTGGGGCCAGGGTCAGGGGCGCCGTGCCCGTGATCATGTTCTGGGGGCGGGGCCAGGGGGGTCAGCGGGCGGGGCCAAGGGGTCAGGGGCGGGGCCAGGGCTCGGGGGCGGGGCCAAGGGTCAGGGGGCGGGGCCGGGGGTCAGGGGGCGGGGCCAGGGGTCCCTATGGGTCTCTATGGGTCTCTATGGGTCCCTGTGGGTCCCTGTGGGTCCCTGTGGGTCTCTATGGGTCTCTATGGGTCCCTGTGGGTCTCTATGGGTCCCTGTGGGTCCCTGTGGGTCCCTGTGGGTCTCTATGGGTCCCTGTGGGTCCCTATGGGTCCCTGTGGGTCTCTATGGGTCCCTGTGGGTCCCTGTGGGTCTCTATGGGTCCCTATGGGTCCCTGTGGGTCTCTATGGGTCCCTATGGGTCCCTATGGGTCCCTGTGGGTCTCTATGGGTCCCTATGGGTCTCTATGGGTGTCTACGGGGCTGGGTCAGAGGTTGGTCCCCGGGGTCAGGGGTCAGTCCCTGGGGTCAGAGGTCACAGGTCAGGGGTCAGAGGTCACCTTGACGTAGTCGGCGTGCCCGGGGCAGTCGGTGTGGCCGTAGTGGCGCCGGGCCGTGCTGTACTCCACGTGGGCGGCGCTGATGGTGATGCCGCGGGCCCGCTCCTCGGGCGCCGAGTCGATCTCCTCGTAGCGCCGGAACTCGGCGCCCCCGCGGCCGACAGCACTGGGGGAGGGGTCAGGGGTCAAGGGTCAGGGGTCAGGGGAGGGGTCAGGGGTCAGGGAGACCCATCCCCCAACCCCCATCCCCCACCTCCCGCCCCCGCGGCCGACAGCACTGGGGGAGGGGCGGGGGAGGGGTCTGGCCCCTCCCTCTTTAGCCCCTCCCCCTCCAGCCCTGCCCCCTTTAGCCCCACCCCCCTCAGGCCCCTCCCTCTTTAGCCCTGCCCCCTTAAGCCCCGCCCCCTCAGGCCCCACCCCCTTTAGCCCCACCCCTCCAGCCCCTCCCTTGACCCCACCCCCTCCAGCCCCTCCCTCTTTGACCCCACCCCCTCCAACCCCTCCCCCTTTAGCCCCACCCCCTCCAACCCCTCCCCCTTTAGCCCCACCCCCTCAGGCCCCTCCCTCTTTAGCCCTGCCCCCTTCAGCCCCACTCCCCTCAGGCCCCTCCCCACTCCCTTCAGCCCCGCCCCCAGGCCCATCCCCCTAGCCCCGCCTCTCAGGCCCCTCCCTCTTTGACCCCACCCCCTCCAACCCCTCCCCGTTTAGCCCTTCCCCCTTTAGCCCATCCCCCTTTAGCCCCACCCCCTCCAGCCCCTCCCTCTTTGACCCCACCCCTTTCAGCCCCTCCCCTCTAGCCCTGCCCCCTCCAGCCCCCCTGCCCCGCCCCCTCAGGCCCCTCCCTAGCCCCACCCCTCTTCAGCCCCCCCCCTCAGGCCCCTCCCTCTCTTGAGCCCCACCCCCTCCAGCCCCTCCCCCTCAGGCCACTCCCTCTTTAGGCCCCTGCCCCCTCCAGCCCCGCCCCCGCCCCGCCCCCTCAGGCCCCGCCCCCTCAGGCCCCGCCCCCTCAGGCCCCGCCCCCCTCAGGCCCCGCCCCCCTCAGGCCCCGCCCCTCTCAGGCCCCGCCCCCCTCAGGCCCCGCCCCCACCGCGGGTGATGGCGGCCGTCAGGGTGGTTTTCCCGTGGTCGACGTGGCCGATGGTGCCGACGTTGACGTGGGGCCGATCCCGGACGAAGGAGCCCTTGGGGCGCCGGGGGGAGGGGCGGGGGGGCTGGGGGGAGGGGACAGGGGGAGGGGAGGAGGAGGGGGAAGGGAGGGGGAGGGGAGGGGAGAGGGAGGGGAGGAGAGGGGAGAGGGGGAGGGAGGGGAAGGGGGAAGGGAGAGGGATGGGAGGGGGAGGGAGGAGGGGGGAGAGGGGGATGGGGAGGCGCATGGAGGGGGAGGGAAGGGAGGGGGAGGGGAGAGGGAGGGGGAAGGGAGGGGGAGGGGAGGGAGAGGGAAGGGAGGGGGAGGGGCAAGGGAGGGGAGGGGCAAGGGAAGGGGAGGGAGAAGGGAGGGGAGGGGGAGGGAGGGGGATGGGAGGGGAGGGGGAGGGGAAGGGGAGATGAAGGAGAGAGAGGGGGAGGGGCTCAGTGAAGCAGCCTTTCTGCCCCCACCCTGCCCTTCCCCCCCCCCACAGCCCCTCCCCCACCCCCTGCCCCTCCCCCACCCCCTGCCCCTCCCCCCGCCCCTCCCCCCACCCCCTGCCCCTCCCCCCACTTACCTTGGCGGGGGCCAGGCGGCCGCAGAGAGCTGGGGGTGGGGGAGGGGAGCAGAAAGAGGGGGGAGGGGGGTGAGTGGGCTGGGGGGAGGGGCAGAGAGGGGGCTGGCCCCTCCCCCCCACCTTCCACCTCGACAAATAAAGGGGGGGTATCCCCAACCCCTCCCCCACCCCAACCCCTCCCCACCCCCCCAATTCCTGGTAATGGAGGGGAGGGAGGGGGTGGGGGGAGGGGGGTGGGGGAGGGGTAAAGGGGGTGGGGGAGGGGGCTGGAGCATCCCCGGGGGGGTCACGTGAGGGGGTTTTTGGGGGGGGGGGAGGGGGAGGGGGGTTGTTGGGACCCCTTGAGGGGGGTGGGGGGAGGGGCGAGAGGGGGTGGGGGAGGGGTAAAGGGAGTGGGGGGAGGGGGGACTGGGGGGGGGTGGGGGAGGGGCGGCGAGCGGATGAATGGCCATGGGGGGGGGTGGGGGGAGGGGCAGGGTGGGGGAGGGGCTGTTCCCCCTCCCCCTCCCCCCCCCCCGGAGCCTCGTGACCTTCACGCGCGCCCCAGGCGCTCGCCCCTCCCCCACCCCCCCTCCCCCTCCCCCCGCACGAGGGGAGGGTTTAGGGACCCCCCCACCCCCCCCAGCCCCTCCCCCACCCCCCCCCCGGTTCCCACCGGCCGCCGGTGCCCGGAGCGCGCGCAGCAGCGACATCACCCCCCACGCGCAGCAGCCACTTCCGCCGGAAGTTGCCCGCCCCTCGCCGGAAGTGGCCCGCCCCTCGCCGGAAGTGGCCCGCCCCTCGCCCGCCACTTCCGGTTCAGCACCGGAAATGCCTTCTACCCCGGGGGGGGGGGGAATGGGGCCGCTCTGGGCAACGAGACTCGGTGGCCTCGGAGGACCCAGAGAGGCGGCACCACAGAGACACCCCCAGGGACCCCCAGGGACCCCCTGAGCCCCCCAGGGACCCCCAGACTCCCCCAGACCCCCCCTGAGCCCCCCAAACCCCCCCAGAGCCCCACTGAGCCCCCCAGGGGACCCCCAGACCCCCCCTGAGCCCCCCAAACCCCCCCAGGGCCCCCCAGGGCCCCGCTGAGCCCCCCAGGGCCCCCAGGGGCCCCCTGAGCCCCCCAGGGACCCCTTAAGACCCCCAGACACCCCCCAGGGACCCCCTGAGCCCCCCAGACCCCCTAGGGACCCCTTGAGCCCCCCCAGACACCCTCAGACTCCCCCAGGGACCCCCTGAGCCGCCCCAGGGACCCCAGAGCCCCCCCAGGGACCCCCAAGGACCCCCCAGGGACCCCCTGACCCGTCCAGGGACCCCCGTAACCCCCCCAGGGCCCCCTTAATCCCCCCAGACCCCCCCCAGGAACCTCCTGAGCCCCCTAGACCCCCCCAGGGTCTCCCTGAGCCACCCTCAGACCCCCCCAGGGACCCCCTGGGACGCAGGACCCCCAGGGACCCCCAGACCCCCCCGGGGACCCCGGACCCCCAAGGACCCCCAGGGACCCCCAGACCCCCCCAGGGACCCCCAGACCCCCCGAGGACCCCCAGGGACCCCCAGACCCCTCCAGGGACCCCCTTAACCCCCCCAGGGCCCCCTGAGCCCCCCAAGACTCCCCCAGGGACCCCCTGAGACCCCCCAGGGCCCCACTGAGCCCCCCAGACCCCCCAGGGACCCCCTGAGCCACCCCAGGGCCCCCTGAGCCGCCCAAGACTCCCCCAGGGCCCCCAGACCCCCCAAGGACCCCCTGGGACCCCTCCAGGTGCCCTCGACCCACCCAACCCCCCCCAGTGACCCCCAGGACACCCCCAACCCCCCCAATACCCCCAGTGACCCCCAGGACCCCACAACACCCCCTCCAGACCCCCCAACCTCCCCAGACCCCCCAAGACCCCCCCCAAACCACCCCTCAGTGACCCCCAGGACCCCCCTAAACCCCTACCCAGACCCCCCCGACCCCCCCAGGACCCACACCCCCCCACCCCTCCCCCACCCTTCCCAGTCCCCCCATCCCCCACCCCAGTGACCCCCCTCAGGACCCAACTCCCCCCCACCCCCCAAGACCCCCCCAAGACCCCCAACCCCCCCCCCCATGACCCCTCCGTGACCCCAATCCCCTCCCCCACCCCCACCCCCCCTCGGGGTGGGGGGAGGGGCAGGGCTGCTTTTTTTGGGGGGCTCCTCCCGCCCCTCCCCCCACCCCGGATGGGCCCCGTCACGCTTGGGGGACCCCCGGAGGTGACGTCACGTCCTGGGGGGTTTTGGGGGGGGGGAGGGGGTGTTGTGGGGGGAGGGGCGATGGCGGCTCCCGCGCTCGTGCTGCTGCTGCTGCTGGGGGGGAGGGGGAGGGTTGGGGGTCGGGGGGCTCCCCCGCCCCTCCCCCACCTCACGAGGGGGGAACCCCCTCCCCACCCCCTCCCCCACCGGGGATTTGGGGACCCCACCGACCGGGGGGGGAGGGGAACCAGAGCGGGGGGGGGGCACGGAGCTGCTGCCCCCCGGAGGTAAAAGGGGGGGGATCTATGGGGCTGGGGGGGATCTATGGGGCTGGGGGGGATCTATGGGGCTGCAAAATCTATGGGGCTGGGTGGATCTATGGGTCTGGGGGGGATCTATGGGGTTTGGGGGGATCTGGGGGGCTGGGGCATCTATGGGGATGGGGGGGATCTATGGGGCTGGGGGGGATCTATGGGGCTGGGGGGGATCTGTGGGGCTGGGGGGATCTATGGGGCTGGGGGGGATCTGTGGGGCTGGGGGGGATCTGGGGGCTGGGGGGATCTATGGGGCTGTGGAGGATCTATGGGGCTGGGAGATGTGTGGGGCTGGGGGGATCTATGGGGCTGGGGGGGATCTATGGGGCTGGGGGGGATCTATGGGGCTGTGGAGGATCTATGGGTCTGGGGGGATCTGTGGGGCTGGGGGGATCTATGGGGCTGGGGGGATCTATGGGGATGGGGGGATCTGTGGGGCTGGGGGGATCTATGGGGCTGGGGGGGATCTATGGGGCTGGGGGGGATCTATGGGGCTGGGGGGGATCTGTGGGGCTGGGGGGATCTATGGGGCTGGGGGGGATCTATGGGGCTGGGGGGATCTGGGGGCTGGGGGGATCTATGGGGCAGGGGGGTGTTTTGGGGGGTCCCTGGGGGTCTCTGGGGTGGGGTGGGGGTGGGGCTGGGGGGGGGGTTGGGGTCCTGAGGGGGGGGGGGGTGGGGATTTTTGGGGGAGGTTGAGGGGGGTTTGGGGGGGGGTGGGGGTCCCCGATGACGTCATCCCCCCTCCCCTCCCCCCAGGCACGTGGCCGGCCGCGTGGGGCTGGGGGGGCCCGGTGGGGGCGGCGGCGGTGGGGTACGCTGCGCTGGGGGGGCGGTGCTGCTGGGGCTGAGAGGTCAGTGGGGGAGGGGCAACGGGGGGGGGGGGAGGGGCACCCTGGGGGGGGGGGAGGGGCACCCTGGGGGGGGGTGGTACCTGGGGGGAGGGGCACCCATGGGAGGGGGGGACCCATGGGGGGAGGGGCACCCATGGGAGGGGGCACACTAAGGGTGGGGGGAGGGGCACCCTGGGGGGCAGGGGCACCCATGGGAGGGGGGAAACCATGGGAGGGGGGTACCTGGGGGGAGGGGCACCTGGGGGGGGGTACCTGGGGGGAGGGGCACCCATGGGTGGGGGGGTACCTGGGGGTGGGGGGGGTGGGGCACCCATGGGAGGTGGGGTACACATGGGAGGGGGGAGGGGCACCCTGGGGGGGGAGGGGCACCCATGGGAGCGGGGGTACCCATGGGAGGGGGGAGGGGGTTGGAGGGCACACCAAGGCTGGGGGAGGGGCAGGGGGGTGGGGCACCCCCACCCCCCCTCACCCCCTCCCCCACCCATAGCCCTGCAGAGCCGGAAGCGCCGGCGGCGTCTGGGGGTCCCGAGCCAGAGGTGGGGGGAGGGGAGGGGATCTGGGGGGCTGGGGGGGATCTATGGGGCTGGGGGGACTCTATGGGGCTGGGGGTATCTATGGGGCTGGGGGATCTGTGGAGCTGGGGGATCTATGGGGCTGGGGGGATCTGTGGGGCTGGGGGGATCTATGGGGCTGGGGGATCTATGGGGCTGGGGGGATCTGTGGGGCTGGGGGGATCTATGGGGCTGGGGGGGATCTGTGGGGCTGGGGGGATCTATGGGGCTGGGGGGGATCTGTGGGGCTGGGGGGATCTATGGGGCTGGGAGAGAGATCTATGGGGCTGGGGGGATCTGTGGGGCTGGGGGGATCTATGGGGCTGGGGGGGATCTGTGGGGCTGGGGGGATCTGTGGGGCTGGGGGGATCTATGGGGCTGGGGGGGATCTGTGGGGCTGGGGGGATCTGTGGGGCTGGGGGGATCTGTGGGGCTGGGGGGATCTATGGGGCTGGGGGGGATCTGTGGGGCTGGGGGGGATCTATGGGGCTGAGAGAGATCTATGGGGCTGGGGGGATCTGTGGGGCTGGGGGGATCTATGGGGCTGGGGGATCTATGGGGCTGGGGGGGATCTGTGGGGCTGGGGGGGATCTATGGGGCTGAGAGAGATCTATGGGGCTGGGGGGATCTGTGGGGCTGGGGGGATCTGTGGGGCTGGGGGGGGATCTATGGGGCTGAGAGAGATCTATGGGGCTGGGAGGATCTGTGGGGCTGGGGGTATCTATGGGGCTGGGGGGATCTGTGGGGCTGGGGGGATCTATGGGGCTGGGGGATCTATGGGGCTGGGGGGATCTGTGGGGCTGGGGGGATCTATGGGGCTGGGGGGGATCTATGGGGCTGGGGGGGATCTGTGGGGCACTTATGGGGCAGCCCCTCCCCCCCAGGTTCTGCCGCCCCTCCCCCCCAGCAGCCCCTACGGGAACGTCCTGTGCCCCACGGCCGCCCCCCGTGAGTGCCCCTCCCCCCACCCCTCCCCCCTCCTCCTCCCCTGCCCCTCCCCCACCCTCAGCCCCACATCTCGCCCCTCCCCCCACAGGGAAACCCCCGGGGGACCCCCAGGAGGAGGAGGAGGAGGAGGAGGGGGGAGGGGGGCTACGAGCACCCCGACAGCGACACCGAGGGGCCGGGGGGTGAGTTGGGGGGCGGGACCCCTCCCCCTCCCCCCACCCCACTCACCCCTCCCCCACATCACTGACCCCTCCCCCACCCCGCTGACCCCTCCCCCACCCCACTCACCCCTCCCCCACATCACTGACCCCTCCCCCACCCCGCTGACCCCTCCCCCACCCCACTCACCCCTCCCCCACATCACTGACCCCTCCCCCACCCCGCTGACCCCTCCCCCACCCCACTCACCCCTCCCCCACATCACTGACCCCTCCCCCACCCCACTCACTCCCTCCCCCACATCACTGACCCCTCCCCCACCCCGCTGACCCCCTCCCCCACCCCGCTGACCCCTCCCCTCACCCAGCGACCCCTCCCCCACCCCACTCACCCCCTCCCCCCACTGCCCCCTCCCCCACCCCACAGACCCCTCCCCCCACCCCGCCGACCCCTCCCCCACCCCACTCACCCCTCCCCCCACTGCCCCCTCCCCCACCCCACTCACCCCTCCCCCACCCCCCTGACCCCTCCCCCCACCCCCTCCCCCCACCCCATTCACCCCCTCCCCCACCACTCTCACTCCTCCTCCCCTCACTGACCCCTCCCCCACGCCCTCACTCCCCCCCCCCACCGCACTGACCCCTCCCCCACCCCACTGGCCCCTCCCCCACCCCACTGACCCCCTCCCCCTCCCCCCCAGCCGCCTACGAGAACGACCCAGCCCGAAGCTCCGTCGGTAACGGCCCCTCCCCCACCCTGGGCTTTGGGGGAGGGGGAGGGTGGGGAGGGGGTGGTGGTGGGGGGAGGGGGATGGGGCACGTCCTCACCCCTCCCCCCACCCCATTCCCCGCCCCTCCCCCCACAGGCAGCTATGAGAACGGGCCGGGAGGCGCCTGGGGGGCAGGTAGGGTGTGGGGGGAGGGGCGGGGGGAGGGGGGAGGGGTGGGGGGAGGGGCTCCCACTGCTGACACACCCCCCACCCCCCTCTCGTGTCCCCTCCCCCCACCCAGGGTCCCAGCCCTACGAGGACATGGCCGGGGGGGATGGGCGCTGAGGATGGTGAGGGGGGAGGGGAAGGGTGGGGGGAGGGGGTGGGGTGGGGGAGGGGCGAGGGGGTGGGGGGAAGGGAGGGATCAGGGAGGGGGGATGGGGAAGGGAGGGGTGGGGGGAGGGGTGATGGGGGAGGGGCAATGGGGTGGGGGGAGGGGAGGGATCAGGGAGGGGGGATGGGGGAGGGGAAGGGTGGGGGGAGGGGCGGGTGGTGATGGGGAAGAGGGAGGGGTGGTGGGGGGAGGGGCGATGGGGTGGGGGAGGGGAGGGATCGGGGGGGGGGATGGGGGAGGGGCAATGGGGGAGGGGAAGGATGGGAGGAGAAGGATGGGGGAGGGGTGGTGGGGGAGAGGGGGGTGGGGGAGGGGTGGGATGGGGGAGGGGCAATGGGGGAGGGGAAGGATGGGAGGAAGGGGGATGGGGGGAGGGGTGGGATGGGGGAGGGGAAGGGTGGGGGGAAGGGCGGGTGGTGATGGGGAAGGGGGAGGGGTGGTGGGGGGATGGGGGAGGGGGGATGGGGGGATGGGGGAGGGGAGGGATGGGGGAGGGGCGATGGGGGGATGGGGGATGGGTGATGGGGGAGGGGAAGGATGGGAGGAGGGGGATGGGAGGAGGGGAGATGGGGGGAGGGGAGGGCTGGGGGGAGGGGCGCAGCCCCGACTCCCCCTCCCCCCCCCCCCAGACACCGGCTCCTATGAGAACATGGCGGCCACGCCCAGCTGAGCCCCTCCCCCACCCCCCGCTGCCCCTCCCCCACCCTTCTACCACCCTCCCCCCGCCCCTCCCCCACCCCCGCCCCTCCCCCACCCCCGCCCCTCCCCCACACGCTCCAGACGCTCCAGTAAACAAATTGTTTATAAAACCGGGGTCGACGCGGGGTCAGGGGTCACGGGGGGTCAGAGGTCACCCTGGTCCCGGGGTCACAGGGGTCAGAGGTCACCCCGGGTCACGGGGGGCAGGGGTCACCCCAGGCCAGGGGTCATGGGGGGCAGGGGTTGGCCTGGAGTCAGGTATCACCCTGGACCAGGGGTCAGAGGTCACCCTAGGTCGGGGGTCGTAGGGGTCAGAGGTCATCCAAGGTCACGGGCACCAGGGGTCAGAGGTCACTCGGGGCCAGGGCCACAGGGGTCAGAGGTCACAGGGGTCAGAGATCACCCCAGGTCAGGGGTGGCACGGGCCAGAGGTCACCCTGGGTCAGAGGTCCCAGGGTCAGAGGTCACCCCAAGTCAGGGGTCAGAGGTCACCCGGGGTTCAGGGCCCCAGGGGTCAGAGGTCACCCCAGGTCAGGGCTCCCAGCAGTCAGGCATCACCCCAGACCAGGGGCCGCGGGGGTCAGAGGTCACCCCGAGTCAGAGGTCACACAAGGTCATAGGCCACAGGGGTCAGAGGTCACCCCGGGTCAGGGGTCAGAGGTCAGCCGGGGGTCAGGGGTCAGGTGAAGGTCAGGGAGAAGGCCCGGTACCCCAGGTTGGTGAACACGTCCAGCTTGGGGCTGGTCCCAGCCACCGTCAGCACCTGCCAGAGGGCGGGGCCAGCGTCAGGGACACGCCCACACGCCCTGGCCACGCCCCCCACCCCCCTTTGGCCCCGCCCCCTCCCACCCCAGTCCCTCCATCCCCCTCCCTATTACCCCTTCCCTCTCAGGCCACACCCCTCTAGACCCCACCCCACCCACAGCCCCCACCCCTCTTCAGCCCCTCCTCAGGCCCCGCCCCCTCTGAGGCCCCGCCCCCTTGACCCCACCCCTTGCAGGCCCCGCCCCTCCCCTGCATCCCCATCCCCTTCAGTGCCCCCCAGCCCCTGCCAGAGGCCCCGCCCCCTCCGGAGACCCCGCCCCCCCACCGAAGCACCGCCCCTTTGAGGCCACGCCCCCGCCAAGCTCCACCCTCTCCCCCTCCAGCCCCCCCAGCCCTTGCCCGAGGCCCCGCCCCCTCCAAAGTCCTGTCCCCGAAGCCCCGCCCCTTTGAGGCCCCGCCCCTTTGAGGCCCCTCCCCTCCACCCCCATCCCTTTCAGCCCCCCAGCCCCTGCCCAAGGCCCGCCCCCTCCGAAGCCCCGCCCCTCCAAAGCCCCGCCCCTTTGAAGCCCCACCCCTGGGAGGCCCCTCCCCTCCATCCCCATCTCCTTCAGCACCCCCCACCCCCTGCCCGCCCAAGGCCCCGCCCCCTCCAAGGCCCCGCCCCTCTGAGACCTCTCTCTCACCGAAGCCCCGCCCCTTTGAGGCCCCGCCCCCTGGGAGGCCCCTCCCCTCCATCCCCTTCAGCCCCCCCAGCCCCTGCCTGAGGCCCCACCCCCTCCAAGGCCCCCCCCCGAAGCCGTGCCCCCTGAAGCCCCGCCCCTACAGAGCCCCGCCCCTTTGAGGCCCCGCCCCTCCAGAGCACCACCCCTTTGAGGCCCCACCCCCTCCAAAGCCCCGCCCCCCGAGGCCACCGCCCCTCCAAAGCCCCGCCCCCTTGAGGCCCCTCCCCTCCATCCCCATCCCCTTCAGCCCCTCCAGCCCCTGCCCGAGGCCCCACCCCCTCCAAGGCCCCCCCCGAAGCCGTGCCCCCTGAAGCCCCGCCCCTACAGAGCCCCGCCCCTTTGAGGCCCCGCCCCTCCAGAGCACCACCCCCTTTGAGGCCCCACCCCCTCCAAAGCCCCGCCCCCTTGAGGCCCCTCCCCTCCATCCCCATCCCCTTCAGCCCCTCCAGCCTCTGCCCGAGGCCCCACCCCCTCCAAGGCCCCCACCCCCGAAGCCCTGCCCCCCGAAGCCTCGCCCCTTTGAGGCCCCGCCCCCTTGATGCCCCGCCCCCTGGGAAGCCCCGCCCCCCCCCCGAGGCCCCGCCCACCTTGTGCTCGGGCGCCCGCTGGTGCAGGCAGAGGCTGCGCAGGGCGGGGGAGGAGCAGGGCACCCGCGCCCGGGGCTCCCCGCTCAGCTGCAGCTGGTGCAGGGCCGGGCCCTGGCCCCCCGACAGCACCTGCACACGGCCTTACTGGGAGACACTGGGAAGGGACTGGGAGGGGGTTGGGGGGACTGGGAGGGGGTTGGGAGGGACTGGGAGGGGATTGGGAGGGACTGGGAGGGACTGGGAGGGGGTTGGAGGGGAATGGGAGCGACTGGGAAGGGACTAGGGAGGGGGTTGGGAGGGACTGGGAGGGGATTGGGGGGGACTGGGAGGAGGTTGGGGGGGACTGGGAGGGGGTTGGGGGGCTGGGAGGGGGTTGGGGGGGACTGGGAGGGGATTGGGGGGGACTGGGAGGGGACTGGGAGGCACTGGGAGGGGATTGGGGGGGAACCGGGAGGGACTGGGAGGGGGTTGGAGGCGGAATGGGAGCGACTGGGAAGGGACTAGGAGGGGGTTGGGAGGGACTGGGAGGGGATTGGGGGGGACTGGGAGGAGGTTGGGGGGACTGGGAGGGGGTTGGGGGGGACTGGGAGGGGGCTGGGAGGCACTGGGAGGGGATTAGGGGGGAACTGGGAGGAGGTTGGGGGGGGATGGGTGGCACCGGGAGGGGATTGGGGGGGGACTGGGGGGACTGGGAGGGACTGGGAGGGGATTGGGGGGGACTGGGAGGGACTGGGAGGGGATTGGGAGAGGGTTGGGGGGTCTGGGAGGGGATTGGGAGGCACTGGGAGGGACTGGGAGGGGAGATCGAGGCACTGGGAGGTACTGGGATGGACCGAAAGCCACTGGTTTGTACTGGTGGGTACTGGTTTGTGCTGTGGTATACTGGTTTGTACTAATATATGCTACTCTATACTGGTTTAAACTGGTCTGTGCTTATCTATACCGGTTGATTTTGGTCTGTACCGGTTTGTACTGGTCTGTACTGGTTTATACTGGTCTGTACTGGTTTGTACTGGTCTGTACTGGTCTGTACTGGGGGCACTCACCAGGTCCTGGTGGAAGAGCGCGTGGTGCTGGCAGCGGGGGAGGGGGAACACGGTGGTCGGGGTGACGGAGCGAAGGTGCCACAGGGTCAGCGCCGGGCCCCCCCACACACCTGGGGCAGGGGTCACGGGGTCACCAGGGGTCACCCAGGGGTCACCCAGGGGTCACATGGGTCACCCAGGGGTCAAGGAGCCAGGCAGGGGTCACACAGGGTCAGCGCCGGGCCCCCCACGCCTGGGGTCAGGGGTCATGGGGTCCCCCAGGGGTCACATGGGGTCACCCAGGGGTCACGGGGTCACCCAGGGGTCACATGGGGTCATCCAGGGGTCACACAGGGTCAGTGCCAGGTCCCACACACACCCCTGGGGTCAGGGGGTCACGGGGTCACCCCTGGGGTCATGAGGTCATCCAGGGGTCACCCAGGGGGCATGGGGTCAGGCAGGGGTCACACAGGGTCAGCGCCGGGGCCCCCCACACCTCCCAGCCCCTCAGCCCCTCCCAGCCCCCCCAGTCCCCTCCCAGTCCCTTCCCAGTCCCCTCCCAGTGCCTCCCCAGCCCCTCCCAGTGCCTCCCAGTCCCTCCCAGTGCCTCCCCAGCCCCTCCCAATCCCCTCCCAGTCCCTCCCAATCCCCTCCCAGTGCCTCCCCAGCCCCTTCCAGTCCCTCCCAATCCCTCCCAGTGCATCCCCAGCCCTCCCAATCCCCTCCCAATCCCCTCCCAGTCCCTCCCAGTCCCCTCCCAGCCCCTCCCAGTGCCTCCCAGTGCCCACCATCCAGTCCGAGTCGGTCGCCAGGCACCGGATCCATTTCCCATTCTGGGGGCGGCTGCACTCTGGGGGGGGAGGGGAGGGGGGTGTTGAGGGGGTGGGGGAGGGGGCAGCTGGGGGGTGGGGGAGGGGCGGCTGGGGTGGGGGGAGGGGGGTTGAGGGGTGGGGGGAGGGGCGGCCTCACCTCATACTTGTGCACCTCGATCAGCTGGGCCTGGGTCCCCGTGCGGAGATCTGGGGGGGGGGGGATGTTTGGGGGGACATTGGGGGGGTGGGGGAGGGACTAGGGGGGGTTTGGGGGGCCCAGGGGGGTTTGGGAGTCCCAGGAGGGGTTGGGGGGCCCAGGATGGGGGGCTAGGGAGGGGTGTATTTGGGGGTCCCTGACCCCAGAGGCACACGATCTGGGGGGGCTGGGGGTGCTGGGGGGTTCTGGGGTCCCAGGGGGGTCGAGGGTCCTGGGGGGAGTTGGGGGTCCCGGGGGGGTTTGGGGGTGCCTGTGGGGGTCCCGGGGGGGTTGGGGGGTGTCTTTGGGGGTCCCTGACCCCAGAGGTGCACAGTCTGGGGGGGTCGAGGGTCCTGGGGGGTTGGGGGTCCTCGGGGGGGTCTGGGGTCCCAGAGGGGTTGAGGGTCCCGGGGGGGTCCTGGGGGGGGGGGGGGGGGGGGCCGGGGGGGTCAGGGGAGGGTGTATTTGGGGGTCCCTGACCCCAGAGGTGCACAGTCTGGGGGGGTCGAGGTCCTGGGGGGTTGGGGGTCCTCGGGGGGGGGTCTGGGTTCCCAGGGGGGTTGAGAGTCCCGGGGGGGTTGGGGGTCCCGGGGGGGGGGTTGGGGGTGCCTGTGGGGGTCCCGGGGGGGGCTGGGGGTCCCAGGGGGGTTTGGGGGTGCCTGTGGGGGTCCCTGACCCCAGAGGCGCACGGTGCCGTCCTCGCCCCCGACAGACACTGGGGCAGCTGCTCCCGCACGGACACAACGTGAACCAGATCCTGGTGACCCCAGAGGGACAACTGGGGGGGGGATGGGGGGATGGGGGGGACAGGGGGGGATGGGGGGATGGGGGGGATGGGGGGATGGGGGGGATGGGGGGGACAGGGACGGGGGGATGGGGGGATAGGGACGGATGGGGGGGGACAGGGGGGATAGGGGGGATGGGGGGGATGGGGGGGACAGGGGGGATGGGGGGGGATGGGGGGGGGGGGGGGGGGGGGGGGGACAGGGGGGGATGGGGGGATGGGGGGGGACAGGGACGGGGGGATGGGGGGATAGGGGGGGATGGGGGGGGACAGGGAGGGATAGGGGGGGACGGGGGGGACAGGGGGGATAGGGGGGGACGGGGGGGATAAGGGGGATGGGGGGGGACAGGGGGGATGGGGAGATGGAGGGATAGGGGGATGGGGGGGACGGGGGGATGGGGGGGGACAGGGGGGAATGGGGGGGACAGGGACAGGGGGATGGGGGGGATGGGGGGGATGGGGGGGGACAGGGGGACCCAGGGGGATGGGGGGACCCAGGGACAGGGAAAGGGGGATGGGGGGGACAGGGGGGGACAGGGACGGGGGGACAGGGACAGGGGGGATGGGGGGGATGGGGGGGACAGGGGGAACAGGGGGGGATGGGGGGGACAGGGACGGGGATGGGGGGACAGGGGGGACAGGGGGACGGGGGGGACGGGGGGGGACAGGGGGACACAGGGGGATGGGGGGACAGGGGGGATGGGGGGGACAGGGGGGGACAGGGGGACGGGGGGACGGGGGGGGACAGGGGGACACAGGGGGATGGGGGGGACAGGGGGGGATGGGGGGGACAGGGGGGGATGGGGGGGAGGACAGGGACAGGGGGATGGGGGGGAACAGGGGGGACAGACAGACATAGGAGGAGGACAGATAGACAGTCAATCCCCCCCCATGTCACCCCTCCCCCCCCCCCAAACCCTCCCCCAATCCTGCCCCCAACCCCCCCAACCTCCCCTCCCGCCCCCAAAACCCTCCCCCTGCCCCCCTTTGCCCCCCCAAACCCCCCTTTGCCCCCCCAGTCCCCCTCTGCCCCTCTAAACCCCCTCCCCCACCCCCAAACCCCCCTCTGCCCCCCAAATCCCCCCTTTGCCCCCCAAACCCCTCCCCCTGCTCCCCAAACCCCTCCCCCACCCCCAAACCCCCCTCACCCCCCCAAACCCCCCCATTGCCCCCCCAAACCCCCCTCACCGTGAAGCTCCCGCTCTCCAGGTCCATGACTCGGACGGCGCCGTCCCCTCCCCCCATCACCAGCGAGTTATCCTGGGGGAGGGGAGGGGGAGGGGCACAGACACCCCAAAAGGGGGTTCAGGCACCCCTGGAGGGGGGCAGGGAGCCGCCCCCTCCCCCCAAGCCCCTCCCCTTTTCCCCTCCCCCCCCTCACCCTTGTGTTCAGCTGGACGCTGTTGATCTCTGGCACCTCCAAAGTGCTCCTGGGAAAAGGGGGGGCACCCCAACTTTAGGGGGGATGGGGGCGGCTCAGACAGGCCTATGGACACCCTGAGACCCCCCCCCCCAAAGTTCTACCCAGGGGTGGGGGGAGGGGGAAGTACCTGGAGGGGGGGCGGCGGGTCCACACTTCTCTGCAGCCCTGGGGGGAGGGGGGGAAGGGGCGTGAGGGGGGATTTGGGGGGGTCCTAGGGGGAGAATGGGGTGCCCAGGGGGTCTTGGGGGGTCCTGGGGGGGAGAGGAGTTCAGAGGGATCCTGGGGGGAGGTTAGGGGGGGTCCTGGGGTTCTCAAGGGGGGTTATGGGGGTCCTGGGGAGGGTTTGGGTGGTCCCCTAGTGGGTTTTGGGGGTCCCCAGTGAGAGTTTGGGGTCCCAAAGGGGGGTTTGGGGGTCCAGATTAGGGTTTAGGGGTCCTGGGGGTCCCAGGGGGTGTTTGGGTGGTCCCCTGGTGGGTTTTGGGTGTCCCCAGCGGGAGTTTGGGGTCCCAAAGGGGGGTTTGGGGGTCCAGATTAGGGTTTAGGGGTCCTGGGGGGTCCCAGGGGGTGTTTGGGTGGTCCCCTGGTGGGTTTTGGGTGTCCCCAGCGGGAGTTTGGGGTCCCAAAGGGGGGTTTGGGGGTCCCAAAGGGGGTTTGGGGGTCCGGTTTAGGGGCCCTGGAGGGTCCCAAAGGGCAGTTTGGGGGTCCCAGGGAGGGTTTGGGTGGTCCCCTGGTGGGTTTTGGGGGTCCTCAGTGGGAGTTTGGGGTCCCAGAGGGGAGTTTGGGGGTCCTTGGGGGAGTTTGGGGAGGTCCCAAAAGGGGGTTTGGGGGTCCAGATTAGGGTTTGGGGGTCCCAGGGGGGTGTTGGGGGGTGTTTGAGGATCCTGGGGGGGTGTAGGGGGGTGTTTGGGGGTCCCGGGGGGTGTTTGGGGGTCCGGGGGGAGTTGGGGGGTGTTTGGGGGTGTTTGGGGGTCCCAAGGGAGTGTTTGGGGGTCCCGGGGGGGTGTTTGGGGGTCCCGGGGGGTGTTTGGGGGTCCGGGGGGGAGTTGGGGGGTGTTTAGCGGTCTCGGGGGGTGTTTGGGGGTGTTTGGGGGTCCCAAGGGAGTGTTTGGGGGTCCCGGGGGGGTGTTTGGGGGTCCCGGGGGGGTGTTTGGGGGTCCCAAGGGAGTGTTTGGGGGTCCCAGGGGGGTGTTTGGGGGTCCCGGGGGGGTGTTTGGGGGTCCCGGGGGGTGTTTGGGGGTCCCCCCTCACCTTCTTGCCCAGCTCGGCCCAGGGCCAGGCCTTGAGCTCCCCGTCGCTGGCGCTGACCAGGTGCCGCTCGGTGGAGACCAGCGAGTAAACCGGGCCGGGGTGCGCTGGGGGGGGGGGGACAGGGTACTGGGAGGGACTGGGAGGGACTGGGGGGGACTGGGGAGTGGGAGGGGACTGGGAGGGATTGGGAGGGGACTGGGGAGTGGGAGGGATTGGGAGGGGACTGGGGAGTGGGAGGGATTGGGAGGGGACTGGGGAGTGGGAGGGATTGGGAGGGGACTGGGAGGGACTGGGGAGTGGGAGGGGACTGGGAGGGAGTGGGAGGGGACTGGGGAGTGGGAGGGGACTGGGGAGTGGGAGAGATTGGGAGGGGACTGGGAAGGGGGCAGGGCCCAGGGGGAGGGGGATACAGGGCACTGGGAGGGGAGTGGAGAGTGGGAGGGACTGGGAGGGGAGTGGGAGGGGAGTGGGGACTGGGAGGGGACTGGGAGGGGACTGGGGAGTGGGAGGGAACAGGGAGGGACTGGGAGGGACTGGGAGGGGGCGGGGCCCAGGGGGAGGGGGATACAGGGCACTGGGAAGGACTGGGAGGAGAGTGGCGAGTGGGAGGGATTGGGAGGGGACTGGGAGGGGCCTAGAGGGAGGGTGATACGGGGCACTGGGAGGGGACTGGGAGGGGACTGGGAGGGGCTGAGCCGGGGGCGGGACTGGGGACAAACACGTGGCCGGTACCGGGGGATACGGGGCCGGGACCGGGGTTAAGGGAGCCGGTACCGGGGGGGGGGGGAGGGAGGATGGGTAGGGGGACACACGGGGCCGGTACCGGGGGAGGGGGACACACGGGGCCGGTACCGGGGGGAGGGAGGATGGGTAGGGGGGACACACGGGGCCGGTACCGGGGGGAGGGGGACACACGGGGCCGGTACCGGGGGGAGGGGGACACACGGGGCCGGTACCGGGGGGAGGGGGACACACGGGGCCGGTACCGGGGGAGGGGGACACACGGGGCCGGTACCGGGGGGAGGGGGACACACGGGGCCGGTACCGGGGGGAGGGGGACACACGGGGCCGGTACCGGGGGTTCCCCCTCACCCTGGAACACGCTGACCGGCCGTTTACTCTCCTCCTTGGCCTCAGCGCTGAGCGCGGCCGAGAGGCTGCGGGGGGGGGGGTAGGGGAGACACGGGGTGAGCCCCGGGCCCGCCACGACCCCCCCGCCGTCCAGCCCCCTCCCCCCGGTGACCGGTGTGTCCCCCCCAGCTCAGCCCCTCCCCCCAAACCAGCCCCTCCCCCCCAGCCCCTCCTCCCCTAGCCAGCACACCCCCCCCCCCGCCTAACAAGCCCCCCCCCCCCCCAGCCCCTCCCCTGCCCAGCCCGCCCCCCCGGTGACCGGTCACACCCCCCCGCCCAGCCCCCCCCCCCCCCCCCCCCCCCCCCCTGCCCAGCCCCCCCCCGCGCCCCCCGGTGACCAGCCCCTCCCCCCGCACCCAGCCCCTCCCCCCGCACCCAGCCCCTCCCCCCAACCAGCCCCTCCCCCCCCAGCCCCTCCTCCCCCTAGCCAGCACCCCCCCCCCCCCCAACAAGCCCCCCTCCCCCCAACAAGCCCCTCCCCTGCCCAGCCCCCCCCCCCCCCGTATGACCGGTCCCCCCCCCAGCCCGCCAGCCCACCCCCCCCCCCCCGGCCCCTCCACCCCCCACCCAGCCCCCCACCCCTGCCCAGCCCCCGCCCCCAAACAGCTCCTCCTCCTCCCACCCAGCCCCCCCCCCACCCAGCCCCCCTCCCCTTGCCCAGCCCCCCTCCCCCCGGTGACCGGTCCGTCCCTCCCCCCAGCCCCCCCTCTGCCCAGCCCCCCCTCCCGATGACCGGGCCCCTCCCCCCAGCCCGCCAGCCCCCCCCCCCCAGCCCCTCCCCCTCCCACCCAGCCCCCCCCTCCCCTCCCCCGGTGACCGGTTCCCCCCCCCCCAGCCCCCCCGCCTGCCCAGCCCCCCCTCCCCGTGACCCGTCCCCCCCCCGGTACCTGAACACCGCCACCTCGCCGTAGTTGTTCCCCGCCGCCAGGAAGCGGCCGCAGGGAGACGCGGCCTGAGCCAGGACGCTCATATGCAGCAACTGCCGGGCCCGCCGAACCCCCCGGCAGCGGCAGAGCCCCGGAGGAGCCTCCGCTGGAGCCGCCGCCGCTTCCTCCATGGGGATCCCCGGAGCCGTCCGCCATCTTGCCGGGGCTGAGGCGCCGAGGGGGCGGTGACGAAGAAGGGGAGGAGGAAGACGTTGATTGGGCGAAAGGGAGAGGGCGGGAAGAAGGGGAGACGCTGATTGGGTGAGGAGAGGGAGGGCGGGAAGGGTGGGAGGTGGCGATTGGGTTAAAGGGGAGAGGGCGGGAAGGGAGGGAAAAGCTGATTGGGTGAAGGGGGAGAGGGCGGGAAGGGAAATAGGCGCTGATTGGGTGGAGAGGGAGAGGGCGGGAAGGGAAGTAGGCGCTGATTGGGTGAAGGGGGAGAGGGCGGGAAGCGCTGATGGGGGTAAAGAGAGAAGCGCATGCGCAGAGCTCGGCGTGGCCCCGCGCGGTGAAGCGCGCATGCGTAGGGGGAGGGGGAGGGCGGCGCATGCGCAGCAAGGGAAAGGCCCGGATGGAGGCCGCGGCCTGTGGAGCGGGGTGAGCGCCGGGACCCCCCCGGGCCCCTCCCGAGGCCTCCCCGGGGCCTCCGGTAACCGCCGCGTCTCCCCCTCCCTCCCCCCTCTGCTCTCCCCCAGCCCGTCCCGGTGTCCCGGCCCCGGGACCAAGCGGCGCCCCGAGGCCTGGGAGTGGTGAGGGGGACTGGAGGGGACTGGGAGGGGACTGGGAGGGGACTGGGAGGGACTGGGAGGGACTGGGAGGGACTGGGAGGCACTGGGGGGACTGGGAGGGACTGGGAGGGGACTGGAAGGGGATTGGGAGGCACTGGGGGCACTGGGAGGGACTGGGAGGGGACTGGAAGGGGATTGGGAGGCACGGGGGGGACTGGGAGGCACTGGGAGGGGATTGGGAGGGACTGGGAGGGGCTGGGAGGGGACTGGGAGGGACTGGAAGGGGATTGGGAGGCACTGGGAGGGACTGGGAGGGACTGGGAGGGGACTGGGAGGGACTGGGATGGGATTGGGAGGCACTGGGAGGGGACTGGGAGGGGACTGGGAGGGGACTGGGAGGCACTGGGAGGGGTTGTGAGGGGACTGGGAGGGGCTGGGAGGGGACTGGGAGGGGACTGGGAGGGACTGGGAGGGGATTGGGAGGCACTGGGAGGGGCTGGAAGGGGACTGGGAGGGACTGGGAGGGGGTGGGAGGGGCAGGGAGGGGACTGGGAGGGACTGGGAGGGGATTGGGAGGCACTGGGAGGGGCTGGAAGGGGACTGGGAGGGACTGGGAGGCACTGGGAGGGGCTGGGAGGGGACTGGGAGGGGCTGGGAGGGGACTGGGAGGGGACTGGGAGGGCCCTGGTACCCCCCAACCCCATACTGGGACCCCTGATACCCAAACTGGGACCTCTTAGTCCATACTGGGAATCGCTAAACTATATGGGGACCCCATTGTTTTATACTGGGAGGCTCTGGGCTATACTGGGACCCCCCAGTCCATACTGGGACCCCCCCAGTCCATACTGGGACCCTCCCAGTCCATACTGGGATCTCTCCCCCTCTCTCTCCTGGGTTTCCCCTGCCTATCCCGCTCCTTCCCACGCTCTATACTGGTGGGCACTGGTCTGTACTGGTCTATACTGGTCCGTACTGGTCTGTACTGGTCTGTACTGGTCCGTACTGGTGCCTGCAGGCCGCCCCCGCCCCCCAAGCAGCGGCTGGGGGAGGCCCAGGCCCTGACCCGGCTCCGGGCGCTGGGAGCCCAGCACGACCACGGCTACAGCGGGAACGGGCTGAGGGCCAGGTGGGGGGGCTGGGGGGGTTTGGGGGGGCTGGGGGGGAAGGGGGGTCCTGAGGGGGCTGGGGGGGTTTGGGGGGGCTGGGGGGGGGGGGGTTTGGGGGGGGTGGGGGGGGGGGGGGTCCTGAGGGGGCTGGGGGGGGATTTGGGGGGGGTCCTGGGGGGGCTGGGGGGGGATTTGGGGGGGCTGGGGGGGGGAATGGGGGGTCCTGAGGGGGCTGGGGGGGGTTTGGGGGGGCTGGGGGGGAATGGGGGGTCCTGAGGAGGCTGGGGGGGGGGGATTTGGGGGGGGTCCTGGGGGGGCTGGGGGGGGATTTGGGGGGGCTGGGGGGGGAAGGGGGGGTCCTGAGGGGGCTGGGGGGGGTTTGGGGGGGCTGGGGGGGGGGGGTTTGGGGGGGCTGGGGGGGGAAGGGGGGTCCTGAGGGGGCTGGGGGGGGGATTTGAGGGGGTCCTGGGGGGGCTGGGGGGGATTTGGGGGGTCCTGGGGGGCTGGGGGGGTTTGGGGGGCTGGGGGGGGAAGGGGGGCTGGGGGGCGGGCTGGGGGGGAATGGGGGGTCCTGAGGGGGCTGGGGGGGGGATTTGGGGGGGTCCTGGGGGGGTTTGGGGGGGTTTGGGGGCGCTGGGGGGGGAAGGGGGGCTGGGGGGGTTTGGGGGGCTGGGGGGGTCCGGGGGGGGTCCTGGGGGGCTGGGGGGGGGGGGTTGGGGGCTGGGGGGGCTGGGGAGGGGAATGGGGGGGGGTGTCTGAGGGGGACTCGGGGTGCCCCCCCCCCTCGGGGTGCCCCCCTCCACACCCCCTCCCCCCCCCAGGCCCCCCGCCCCCTGACGCAGCCGCCGCCCCCCGGATCTCCCCCTCCCCCCCCCCCCCAGGACCCCCCAAAATAAACCCAGCGACCCCCCCTCGGCCTCAGCCTGTTCTTTTGGGGGGGGGGCACCCCAAAACCCCCCTGGGACCCCCCAAATCCCTCAGCCCCCCCCCAGACCCCCCCCCCAAATAACACCCCCCCCCAATAACACCCCCCAGGCTGGGACAAAGCAGCTTTAATCCCCCCAAACCCCCCTGAGACCCCCCCAATCCCCCCAAAACCCCCCAAACCCCCTCAGGACCCCCAGCCCCCAAGCCCCCCCAAACCCCCCCCCCAGCCCCCCCAAATAACCCCCCCCAAAATAAACCCCCTCCAGGCAGCTCCAGCTGGGACAAAGCAGCTTTAATCCCCCTCAGGACCCCCCCCAGCCCCCCCAAACCCCCTGAGACCCCCCCAAACCCCCTCAGGACCCCCCCAAGCCCCCTCAGGACCCCCCCAGCCCCCCAAAACCCCCCCCAGCCCCCCCAAAATCCCCCCCCCCCCATCTTCATGTGTAGAGCTGGAAGTCCACCCTGCTGCAGTCGTAGAAGGGTCCGGGGGGGTTCACCCGCCGGCACCGAGCCCCCCCGAAAATACCCCTGAGCTGCCCACTCCTGGGGGGGGAGGGGCAAAGAGGGGGGGGGGGCAAGAGGGGAGGGGCAAGAGGAGGGGGCAAGAAGGGGGGAGGGGCAAAAGGGGGGGAGGGGGGAGGGGCAAGAAGGGGAGGGGCAAAAGAGGGGGGGGCAAGAAGGGGGCGGATGGGCAAAAAGGGGGGGGCAAAAGGGGGGGAGGGGCAAAAGAGGGGGGAGGGGCAAAAGAGGGGGGGGCAAAAAGGGGGGGAGGGGCAAAAGAGGAGGGGAGGGGCAAAAGAGGGGGAGGGGCAAAAAGAGGGGGGGCAAAAAGGGGGGGAGGGGCAAAAGGGGGGGAGGGGCAAGAAGAGTGGGGGGAGGGGCAAAAGAGGGGGGGCAAGAAGAGTGGGGGGAGGGGCAAAAGAGGGGGGCAAAGGGGGGAGGGGCAGAAAAAGGGGGGAGGGGCAAAAGGGGGGGCAAGAAGGGGGGAGGGGCAAAAAGAGGGGGGAGGGGCAAGAAGAGGGGGGAGGGGCAAGAAGGGGGGAGGGGCAAAAAGAGGGGGAGGGGCATCAAGATCAGCAGGGGGGCCCCCCAAAATCCTTCCCCCCCCCCTCCCTTTTTTAGACCCTTCTTCCCCCCCCCCCCCCACTTTGGGTTGGGTTTTCTCCCCTCCCCCACCCTGGGGTTGCCCCTCCCCCACCCTTAAATTGGGGGGGGGTTGAGGGGGGTTGGGGGGGGGGGATCCCCCTTTTACCTGCATCTGGGCGCTGCTGAAGGGGCCGTAGAGTTGGGGGTCCCCCCCGTCCCCCCCGTGATCCCAGCGGTATTCCCACAGCACCTCGGGCAGCTGCCCCTCCCCCACTGCGGGATGAGGGGGGGGGGGGGTCAGGCCCCTCCCCCACCCCATGAACCCCCCCCCCAGCCCCTCCCCCACCCCAATGACCCCTCCCCCACCCCATGTCCCCTCCCCATCCTGCTCACGCCCATCCCCCACCCCCTTCCTGCCCCTCCCCCCTCTCCCCCTCCTCCCCTCCCCCACCCACCCCTCCCCCACCCACCCCTCCCCATCCACCCCCTCCCCCCTCACCTTCCTCCCCCTCCCCCTCCCCTTCCCCCCTCCCCCTCATTCCACCCCCTCCCCCCATCCACCCCTCCCCCTCATCTTCCTCCCCCTCCTCCTCCCCCCTTCCCCCTCCCCTCCATCCACCCCTCCCCCCTCTCACCTTCCTCCCCCCTCCCCTCCCCCATTCCACCCCCTCCCCCTCTCCCCTTGCCCCCACTCCCCCTCCCCCCTCTCCACCCTTCCTCCCCCTCCCCCCCTCCCCTTCCTCCCCCTCCCCCCACCACCCCCTCCCCCACCCCCTCCCTTCCCCCTCCCCCCATTCCACCCCCTCCCCCTCTCACCTTCCTCCTCCTCCCCCCTCCCCCCTTCCTCCCCTCCCCCCTTCCTCCCCTCCCCCCTCTCACCTTCCTCCCCCTCCTTCTCCTCCTCCTCCTCCTCCTCGGCGAACATATCCACCCCGGGGCGGGGGAGGGGGCGCCCTCCAGCTGGGGGAGGGGTCTCCCCTCTCCCCTCCCCCTCCCCCAGCACCCTCAGGCGCCCCCCCAGGCGCTCCCGGGTCTCGTGCAGCACCCCCAGCACCCCCCTGGCCACCAGCCCGTCCGACAGCTCCACCAGCGCCTCCAGCTCGGGGGGGGGGGTGGGGAGACCCCCCTCCCCCTCCCTCCCCTCCCCCTCCTCCGCCCCTCCCCCCCAACCTCCTCAGCGCCCCCCCACCGTCTCCCCCGGGTGTAACAGCTCCAGGACCCCCTCAAGAGGTGGGGGAGGGGGAGGGGAGGGGAGGGGAAGGGGGAGGGGGTGGGGGGAGGGGCGGGGCGGGACGACACTTGGCGCTGAGGGGGGGGGGGAGGGGAGGGAGAGAGAGAGAAAAAGGGGGGGAGGGGGTGAGAAACCACCCCTGGGACCCCCCAGTTTACAATGCTTCCCCTCCCCCCACCCAACCCCTCACCCCTCCCCCCACCCCAGCTTCCCCCATCACCCCTCCCCCACCCCAGAACCCCTCCCCCGCCCCTCCCCGGCACTCCCTGCCCCTCCCCCACCCCATCTCCCCCATCCCCCCTCCCCCCACCCCGTTTCCCCCCTCCCCCCATCACCCCTCCCCCTCCCCATTTCCCCTCCCCCACCCCCTCCCCCCTCCCCCCCCATTTCCCCCCTTCCCCCCCCAATACCCCTCCCCCCACTCCATCTCCCCCCATCAGCCCTCCCCCACCCCCTCCCACCCCCATTCCCCCTCCCCCCCAGTTTCCCCCCTTCCCCCCCAATACCCCTCCCCTGCCCCTCCCCCACCCCAATACCCCTCCCCCACCCCGTTTCCCTCCTCCCCTCCCCCCACCCCCTCCTACCCCTCCCCCTCATTTCCCCCTTCACCCCAATACCCCTCCCCCGCCCCTCCCCCCTCCATCTCCCCCATCACCCCTCCCCCACCCCATCACCCCTCCCCCACCCCTTCCCACTCCCCTTCCCCTTCCCCTCCCCCCACCCCCTCCTACCCCCCCATTTCCCCCCTCCCCCACCCCATCACCCCTCCCCCACCCCCCTTCCCCCTCCCCATTTCCCCCCTCCCCCCCATACCCCCTCCCCCACCCCAATACCCCCCCCACCCCCTCCCACCCCCTATTTCCCCCCTTCCCCCTCCCCATCACCCCCTCCCCTCCCCCCCCCGGCCCCGGCCCCGCCCCTCCCCCACCCAGTCGATGGCCTCGAGCCAGGGGTCGCGCGGGGGGCGCCCCCCGCGGCAGGAAGTGCCCCTCGGGGTCGAAGCCGCCCTCGGCCAGCTCCTCCTCCAGGTTGAAGGGGGTGAAGGGCCCCTCCCCCACCGAGCCCCCCGCCGGGCCCGGCTCCTGCCCTGGGGGGGAGGGGGGTGAGACCCACAGGGACCCACAGGGACCCATAGAGACCCATAGAGACCCATAGAGACCCATAGGGACCCACAGAGACCCACAGGGACCCATAGAGACCCATAGAGACCCATAGAGACCCATAGGGACCCATAGAGACCCACAGGGACCCATAGGGACCCATAGGGACCCATAGAGACCCACAGGGACCCATAGGGACCCACAGGGACCCATAGAGACCCATAGGGACCCATAGGGACCCATAGAGACCCATAGAGACCCACAGGGACCCATAGAGACCCATAGAGACCCACAGGGACCCATAGAGACCCACAGGGACCCATAGGGACCCACAGGGACCCATAGGGACCCATAGAGACCCATAGAGACCCACAGGGACCCATAGGGACCCACAGGGACCCATAGGGACCCATAGGGACCCATAGAGACCCACAGGGACCCAGAGACCCATAGGGACCCACAGGGACCCATAGAGACCCACAGGGACCCATAGGGACCCATAGAGACCCATAGGGACCCACAGGGACCCATAGAGACCCACAGGGACCCATAGGGACCCACAGGCCCCATAGAGACCCATAGAGACCCACAGGGACCCATAGGGACCCATAGGGACCCACAGAGACCCATAGGGACCCATAGGGACCCACAGAGACCCATAGAGACCCATAGAGACCCATAGGGACCCACAGGGACCCACAGAGACCCACAGGGACCCATAGAGACCCATAGGGACCCATAGAGGGACCCACAGGGACCCACAGGGCCCTAGGGACCCATAGAGACCCATAGAGACCCACAGGGACCCATAGAGACCCATAGAGACCCACAGGGACCCATAGAGACCCATAGGGACCCATAGAGACCCATAGAGACCCACAGGGACCCATAGGGACCCATAGGGACCCATAGAGACCCACAGGGACCCATAGAGACCCATAGGGACCCACAGGGACCCATAGAGACCCATAGGGACCCATAGAGACCCACAGGGACCCATAGAGACCCATAGGGACCCACAGGGACCCATAGAGACCCACAGGGACCCATAGAGACCCATAGGGACCCACAGGGACCCATAGAGACCCACAGGGACCCATAGAGACCCATAGGGACCCACAGGGACCCATAGAGACCCATAGGGACCCATAGAGACCCATAGGGACCCACAGGGACCCATAGGGCCCCCCAGCCCCCAGCCCCCCTCACCCTCCAGCCCCGGGGGCAGCCGGCGGCTCCCGCAGCCTTCGGCCTCCTCCTCCTCCTCCTCCTCGTCGCTGTCCAGGGACGGGCGCCCCGAGAAGCGGCTGCCGGGACCCCCCACGGGCGGCGCCGCCTGCGCCCCCAGACCCACGGTGAGCCCTGGGACCCACAGAGACCCCCAGGGACCCCCAGGGACCCCCAAGGACCCACAGGGACCCCCTGGGACCCCCTGGGAACCCCAAGGACCCACAGAGACCCCCAGGGACCCCCAAGGACCCACAGGGACCCCAGGGACCCCCAGGGAACCCCAAGGACCCACAGAGACCCCCAGGGACCCACAGGGACCCCCAAGGACCCACAGGGACCCCCTGGGACCCCCAGGGAACCCCAAGGACCCACAGGGACCCCCTGGGACCCCTGGGAACCCCAAGGACCCACAGGGACCCCCAGGGACCCCTGGGAACCCCAAGGACCCACAGGGACCCCTGGGACCCCCAGAGACCCCTAGAGACCCACAGGGACCCATAGAGACCCCCAGGAACCCCCTGGGACCCCCAGAGACACCCAGGGAACCCCCAGGGACCCCCTCACGGGCGGCGCCGCCTGCGCCCCCAGACCCAAAGTGACCCCCTGGGAATCCTGGGACCCCCAGGGACCCCCAAGGACCCACTGGGACCCCCAGAGACCCATAGAGACCCCCTGGGACCCCCAGGAACCCCCGGAGACCCCCAAGGACCCACAGAGACCCAGAGACACCCAGGGAACCCCCAGGGACCCCCTGGAACCCAGAGAGACCCCAAGGGAACCCCCAGAGACCCCCAGGAACCCCTGGGGCCCCCAGAGACACCCAGACTGACCCCCAGAGACCCCCAGGAACCCCCTGGGGCCCCCAGAGACACCCAGACTGACCCCCAGAGACCCCCAGGGAATCCTAGGGAACCCCTTGGGACCCCCAGAGACCCAGAGAGACCCTTAGGGAACCCCCTGGGAACCCCCTGGGACCCCCTGGGACCCACAGAGACCCATAGAGACCCCCAGAGACCCCCTGGGACCCCCAGGGACCCCCAGAGAGACCCCCAGAGACCCAGAGTGACCCCCAGGGAACCTCCTGGGAACCCCCTGGGACCCACAGAGACCCCCTGGGACCCAGAGTGACCCCTCTGCCTCCCCCTCCCCCTTCCCCTCCCCCACATCACAGCCCCAGCGCTGCCCCTCCCCCCCCCAAGACCCTCCCTAGCCCCTCCCCCACCCCTCCCTTCCCCCTCCCCCTCCCCCCTCCCAGCCCCACCGCTGCCCCTCCCCCCCAAGACCCTCCCTAGCCCCTCCCCCCTCCCCTTCCCCTCCCCCCTCCCAGCCCCACCGCTGCCCCTCCCCCCCCAAGACCCTCCCTAGCCCCTCCCCCCTCCCCTCCCCCTCCCCCCTCCCAGCCCCACCGCTGCCCCTCCCCCCCAAGACCCTCCCTAGCCCCTCCCCCCTCCCCTTCCCCTCCCCCCTCCCAGCCCCACCGCTGCCCCTCCCCCCCCCCCCCCCGGCGCTCACCCTCTTGCGGGGGGAGGGGCGGCTCCTCCTGCCCCTCCCCCCACTCGGGGGCCGCGCGCTTGGCCATGGCGCGTGCCGGGGGCGGCAGATTGACTCGCTCGGGAGTTACTGGGTCACGCGCGCTCGTTAGCGCCTCATTTGCATATGCAAATCGACCGGGTCTCTCCCCCTCCCCCCCCCCTTCCAGGCGCGCGGCGGGCTGCGGAGCGGCGCCCCTTTCCCGCGCGGCCGGAAGTGACGTCAACGCGCGGCGGCAGGCCGGAAGTGACGTCATCAGCCGGCGCCCCCCGCCCACCCGCCAATCACAAGCCCCCAGGGCGGCCGATCGATCGCCGAGCTGATCGATCGAGCCGGGTCGGAGCTGCCAATCAACCGCCGAGCTGTCAATCAATCAATCAATCAGTCTGGAGCTGCCAATCCATCTCCGAGCCATCAATCAGCCCCCCCAGAGCTGTCAATCATCGGCTGGAGCTCTCAATCGATTGCCGAGCTGTCGATCAAACGCCGGCCTGTCAATCAATCTCGGAGCTGTCAATCAATCAGCCCCCGAGCTGTCAATCAAACGTTGGGGCTGTCAATCAATCGCGGGGCTGTCAATCAGTCCTCAACCGTGGGTCCCTCTGGAGCTGTCAATCAATCCCTGCTGGAGCTGTCAATCCCTGCTGGAGCTGTCAATCAATCACTGTTGGAGCTGTCAATCCCTGCTGGAACTGTCAATCACTGCTGAAGCTGTCAATCAATCACCGCTGGAGCTGTCAATCAATCCGGGGCTGTTGGGGGGTCACTTGGGGGGGGGGGGTCGTTGGGGACTCAGGGGGCGGGGCCCGGCCGTGATCCCGGGCTGTCAATCATCGGCAGCGCCGCCCTGGGAGCTGTCAATCAGGAGGAGGCGGGAGGCGGCTCAGAGCTGTCAATCACCCCAATCCACCGCCAATCAATCCCGCCCCCACTCCGCTCAGCTGTCAATCACCCCGGGGGGCGTCTGCCAATCACCGCCATGAGCCTCCCATCCCCGCGCCCAGCTGTCAATCAACCACTCCGACAGCTGTCAATCACTCTCCCCAGCTGTCAATCACTCCCCCCAGCTGTCAATCACCCCGGGGGGGTTGTCAATCACCGCCAGGAGCCTCCCATCCCCGCGCCCAGCTGTCAATCAACCACTCCCACAGCTGTCAATCATTCCCCCTCCCCCCCCCCACCCTCTCCCCTCACCTCTCAGGAGGGGGTGGGGTGGGGGTGGGGGTGGGGGGGGGGGGGGGGCGCTGGCGCTGCTGGCGGATGGCGCGGGCCCCGTGCAGGGGGGGCGGGGCGGCCGCTCCGGCTCCCCCCGCGTCTCCCGCCAGCGCCGCAGCTGCGCCGCCCGCTCGCGCTCCAGCAGCGCCGCCGACACCGGCACCGACGTCACCTGGGGGGGGGGGGCGGGGTCACGGGGTCACGGGGTCACGTGACTTCCGGAACACGCCACACCTCACCCCCCCCCCCCCACACACACTCACATTCCCCCCTCCCCCCATCCCCCCCATTATTCCCCTCCCACACCTCCCCCACCCCCCTGCCCCTCCCCCACCCCCCTGCCCCTCCTCCACCCTCCTGCCCCTCCCCCACCCCCTCCCCCACCCCCCTGCCCCTCCAGCCCCTCCCCCTCCCCCCACCCCCCGCCCCTCCAGCCACTCCCCCACCCCTCCAGCCCCTCCCCCACCCCCCTGCCCCTCCCCCACCCCCTGCTCCTCCCCCACCCCTCCAGCCCCTCCCCCACCCCCTGCCCCTCCCCCACCCCCTGCTCCTCCCCCACCCCCGCAGCCCCTCCCCCACCCCTCCAGCCCCTCCCCCACCCCCTGCCCAGGCTGTCCTGGGGCAGCCCGGGGGGGGGTGTTCCTGATACCCCAGCCCCTCCCCCACCCCCCCAGACCCTCCCCCACCCCCCTGCCCCTCCCCCACACCCCTGCCCAGGCTGTCCTGGGGCAGCCCGGGGGGGGGTGTACCAGATACCCCAGCCCCTCCCCCACCCCCCAGCCCCTCCCCCACCCCCCCAGCCCCTCCCCCACCTGTCTGACCAGGCTGTCCTGGGGCAGCCCGGGGGGGTGTACCAGATACCCCAGCCCCTCCCCCACCCCCCAGCCCCTCCCCCACCCCCCAGCCCCTCCCCCACCTGTCTGACCAGGCTGTCCTGGGGCAGCCCGGGGGGGGACGCTCCGCAGCCTCTCCAGGGTCTCGTAGAGGCCGGGGCAGCTCCGCAGCTTCTCGGGGGTTCCCAGCGCCTGGCGCAGCAGAGCCACCCCCACCCGGAACAGGGTCCTCACCCCTGGGGGGGGGACAGGGGGACGGGGGGACAGGGGGACAGACAGGGGGACAGGGGGATGGGGGGATGGGGGACAGGGGGACAGACAGACAGGGGGACAGGGGGACAGACAGGGGGACAGGGGGATGGGGGGATGGGGGGATGGGGGGGACAGGGGGACAGACAGACAGGGGGACAGGGGGACAGACAGACAGGGGGACAGGGGGGAATGGGAGGATGGGGGGGACAGGGGGACAGACAGGGGGACAGGGGGGATGGGGGGATGGGGGGACAGACAGGGGGACAGACAGACAGGGGGACAGGGGGACAGACAGGGGGACAGGGGGACAGGGGGATGGGGGGAATGGGGGGACGGGGGGACAGACAGACAGGGGGACAGGGGGATGGGGGGATGGGGGGACGGGGGGATGGGGGGATGGGGGGACAGGGGGACAGACAGGGGGACAGGGGGATGGGGGGGACAGGGGGACAGGGGGATGGGGGGGACAGGGGGACAGACAGACAGGGGGACAGGGGGACAGGGGGATGGGGGGATGGGGGGACAGACAGGGGGATGGGGGGGACATGGGGATGGGGGGGACAGGGGGACAGTGAGTCCCCTGAACCTCCCCATCCCCTCCCCTCCCCCTCCATCCCCTCCCCATCCCCTCCCAGCCTCTCCATCCCCTCTCCCTCCCCCCAAATCCCCTCTCCCTCCCCCTCCAGCCCCTCCCCATCCCCCCTCACCCCTCTCCCTCCCACTCCAGCCTGTCCCCATCCCCTCCCCTCCCCCCATCCCCTCCCACCCCCTTTCCCTCCCCCTCCCAGCCCCCTTCCCTCCCCCTCCATCCCCTCTCCATCCCCCCCACCCCCTCCCCATCCTCTCCATCCCCTCTCCCTCCACCCCCAGCCCCTCCCCATCCTCTCCCACCCCCTCCCCATCCCCTTCCCATCCCCTCCCAGCCCCCTTCCCTCCCCCTCCATCCCCTCCCCATCCCCCCAGCCCCTCCCCATCCCCTCCCCTCCCCCCAAATCCCCTCTCCTTCCCCCCCCACCCCATCCCCTCCACCCCCAGCCCCTTCCCATCCCCTCCAGCCCCCTTCCCTCCCCCTCATCCCCTCCCCATCCCCTCTCCCTCCCCCTCCAGCCCCTTTCCCTCCCCCCAGCCCCTCCCCATCCCCCCTCACCCCTCTCCCTCCCCCTCCAGCCTGTCCCCATCCCCTCCCCTCCCCCCCATCCCCTCCCACCCCCTCTCCCTTCCCCCCACCCCCTCCCCAGCCCCTCCCCATCCCCTCCCAGCCCCCTTCCCTCCCCCTCCATCCCCTCCAGCCCCTCCCCACCCCCTCCCCTCCCCTCCCAGCCCCTCCCCCACCCCTCCCCTCCCCCCAGCCCCTCCCCCCCCCACCCTCGCAGAAGAACATGTCCCAGACGCGCAGGACCCCGGCCCAGGGGAGGCTCCTGGCGAAGATGCACATGAACCACTCGGTGAGGAAGAGCGCCGGCTCCACCCGCAGCCGCCGCAGGTGCCGGTGGGCGCCGGGCGCCGCCCGCCGCAGCAGCGCCACGAACACCTCCCCGTCCAGCTGCACCGCCTCCTGGGGGCGGGGCCAGAGGGGGAGGGGTCAGGAGGGGGAGGGGCCAAAGGGGGAGGGGTCAGAGGGGGAGGGGGAGGGGTCGGGCGGGAGGGGGAGGGGTCAGAGGGGGAGGGGAGGGGGTCCGACCCACCCCAGCCCAGCTGCACCGCCTCCTGGGGGCGGGGCCATGGGGGGAGGGGTCAGGAGGGGGAGGGGCCAAGGGGGAGGGGTCAGAGGGGGAGGGGGAGGGGTCGGGGGGAGGGGGAGGGGTCAGAGGGGAGGGGGAGGGGTCCGACCCACCCCAGCCCAGCTGCACCGCCTCCTGGGGGCGGGGCCATGGGGGGAGGGGTCAGGAGGGGGCGGGGCCAAAGGGGGAGGGGTCAGAGGGGAGGGGGAGGGGGTCGGGGGGAGGGGGTCAGAGGGCGAGGGGAGGGGTCAGAAGGGGAGGGGGAGGGGTCAGGGGGGAGGGGGAGGGGTCAGAAGGGGAGGGGGAGGGGTAAATCCCAGCCAACCCCCCACTAGAACCTCCCCCAGCCCAGCTGCACCGCCTCCTGGGGGCGGGGCCATGGGGGGAGGGGTCAGGAGGGGGCGGGGCCAAAGGGGGAGGGGTCAGAGGGGGAGGGGGAGGGGGTCCGACCCACCCCAGCCCAGCTGCACCGCCTCCTGAGGGCGGGGCCATGGGGGGAGGGGTCAGGAGGGGGAGGGGCCAAGGGGGAGGGGTCAGAGGGGGAGGGGGAGGGGTCGGGGGGAGGGGTCAGAGGGCGAGGGGGAGGGGGTCAGAAGGGGAGGGGGAGGGGTCAGGGGGAGGGGGAGGGGTCAGAAGGGGAGGGGGAGGGGTAAATCCCAGCCAACCCCCCCCTAGAACCTCCCCCAGCCCAGCTGCACCGCCTCCTGGGGGCGGGGCCATGGGGGGAGGGGTCAGGAGGGGGCGGGGCCAAAGGGGGAGGGGTCAGAGGGGGAGGGGGAGGGGGTCCGACCCACCCCAGCCCAGCTGCACCGCCTCCTGAGGGCGGGGCCATGGGGGGAGGGGTCAGGAGGGGGAGGGGCCAAAGGGGGAGGGGTCAGAGGGCGAGGGGGAGGGGTCAGAGGGGGAGGGGGAGGGGTCAGGGGGGAGGGGGAGGGGTCAGAGGGGGAGGGGGAGGGGTCAGGGGGGAGGGGGAGGGGTCAGAGGGGAGGGGGACCGACCCACCCCAGCCCAGCTGCACCGCCTCCTGGGGGCGGGGCCATGGGGAGGGAGGGGTCAGGAGGGGGCGGGGCCAAGGGGGGAGGGGTCAGAGGGGGAGGGGAGGGGCCCAGTGACCCCCATGACCCCCACTGACCCCCTTCTCAACCCTGGTTTCCATTGGCTCCCCTGCCCCCCCCCCATGACCCCTTTGACCCCCGTGACCCCCCTTGACCCCGGTGACCCCCCTGACCCCTGTGACCCCTGTGACCCCCCCCGATTCCCCGCTGACCCCCCCCATGACCCCCCCTTGACCCCGCTCCCCACCCAGGTTTCCATTGCCCCCCCTTGACCCCAGTTGGTCACCGTTGACCCCCTTGACCCCTGTGACCCCCCCTTGACCCCCCTTGACCCCGTGACCTCTGACCCCTCACCAGGCCGGCGCTGTAGTAGCCGGGCAGGTACTTGTCACAGATCTGCACCAGGCACCAGAAGGCTTGCTGGGGGGGGGGAGGGGGGTCAGGGGGCACCCCCTTTGACCCCCTGACCCCCCATTGACCCCATGACCCCCCTGACCCCGCCTCTGACCCCTCTTGACCCCATAACTCCCACTGCCCCACATTGACCCCCCATGACCCCATTGGGCCCCTTGACCCCCCTTGACCCCTCCTTGCTCCCCTTGACCCCTCCTTGACCCCCATGACCCCTCCTTGACCCCCATGACACCCATTGACCCGATTGACCCCCATGACCCCTTGACCTCCCTTGATCCCCTGACCCCCCATTGACCCCCTGACCCCCCCATTAACCCCCTCACCCCCTGACCCCCCTCTGACCCCCCGACCCCATGACCCCATTGAGCCCCTTGACCCCCCTTGACCCCCCTTGACCCCTCCTTGACCCCCATGACCCCATTGACCCCCATTGACCCTCCTGACCCCATATTGACCCCCTGACTCCCCCTCTGACCCCCCCAACCCCTCTTGACCCCATAACTCCCACTGCCCCCCATTGACCCCCCTTCACCCCATCACCCCATTGAGCCCCTTGACCCCCTTGACCCCCCTTGACCCCCCTTGACCCCTCCTTGACCCCCATGACCCCACCTTGACCCCCCTTGACCCCATCACTCCATTGAGCCCCTTGACCCCCATTGACCCCCCTTGACCCCCATGACCCTTGACCTCCCTTGATCCCCATGACCCCATTGACCCTCATGACCCCGTGACCCCCCTTGACCCCCTGACCCCACAGTGACCCACCCCCACAGCCCAAGCCCCGCCCCCACAGCTCAAGCCCCGCCCCCACACTCCAAGCCCCACCCCCATAGCCCAAGCCCCGCCCCCATAGCCCAAGCCCCGCCCCCACAGCTCAAGCCCCACCCCCACACCCCAGGCCCCTCCCCCACAGCCCAAGCCACACCCCCACAGCTCAAGCCCCGCCCCCACAGCCCCTGGCCCCTCCCCACACCCCAGGCCCCACCCCCACAGCCCAAGCCCCACCCCCAGAGCCCTAGCCCCGCCCCCCAGCTTAAGCCCCGCCCCCACAGCCCAAGCCCCGCCCCCACACAACCCCCACCCCCAGACCCCACCCCCCAAGCCCTGCCCCCACAGCCTAAGCCACGCCCCCACAGCCCATGCCCCGCCCCCAGTTCCCCCATAGCCCCGCCCCCGGCCCCGCCCCCACCTCGGCGGGCATGTGCATGAGCAGCACGGCGGCCACGGGCGCCTGGGCCTGGCAGTAGCCCTCCTGAGGCCTCAGCACCGTGTAGGCCTTGAGCACGCGGTACAGGTCCTGCTGCCTGGGGGCGGGGCCAGGACAGGCCAATCAGGGGCCGGCAGGGACGGTTGTGGCCAATCAGAGCCCAGCAAGGCCGGTTGTGACCAATCAGGGACCAGCAAGGCCAGTTGTGGCCAATCAGGGCCCAGCTCAGCTGGTTGGGGCCAATCAGAGGCCAGCAGGGACACTTGTAGCCAATCAGGGCCCAATAAGGCTGGTTGGGGCCAATCAGAGGCCAGCAGGGATGGTTGCGGCCAATCAGGGCCCAGCTCAGCTGGTTGGGGCCAATCAGAGGCCAGCAGGGACAGTTGTAGCTAATCAGGGCCCAGCAAGGCCAGTTGTGGCCAATCAGGGCCCAGGTAGGCCGGTTGTGGCCAATCAGGGACCAGCAAGGCCGGTTGTGGCCAATCAGGGACCAGCAAGGCCGGTTGTGGCCAATCAGGGCCCAGCTCAGCTGGTTGGGGCCAATCAGAGGCCAGCAGGGACGGTTGCGGCCAATCAGGACCCAGCATGGCTGGTTGTGGCCAATCAGGGGCTGGCCAAAGACAGGGGGAGGAGCCAAGCCAATGGGGAGGAGTCAAGACATGGGGGGAGGAGCCAATAGGCTGTCGGGAGGAGGGTGGGAGCTCATCCAATGGGCTGGCAGGAGGTCTGGTGCCTGTCCAATGGGCTGTCAAGGGGGTGTAGCCTTGTCCAATGGGCTATTAGGTGGTCTGGAGCCCATCCAATGAGCTTTCAGGTGGTCTGGTTCTCGTCCAATGGGCTGTCAGGGGGTCTGGGGCTCGTCCAATGGGCTGTCAGGGGGCGAAGTCTTGTCCAATGGGCTGACAGGTGGTCTGGGGCTTGTCCAATGGGCTGACAGGGGGTCTGGAGCCCATCCAATGGGCTATTAGGGGGTCTGGGGCTCATCCAATGAGCTTTTAGGGGCTCTGGGGCTCATCCAATGAGCTTTCAGGGGGTCTGGGGCTCATCCAATGGGCTGTCAGGGGGTCTGTGGCTCGTCCAATGGGCTGTCAGGGGGTCTGGGGCTCGTCCAATGGGCTGTCAGGGGGGCGAAGTCTTGTCCAATGGGCTGACAGGTGGTCTGGGGCTTGTCCAATGGGCTGACAGGGGGTCTGGAGCTTGTCCAATGGGCTGTGAGGGGGTCTGTGGCTCGTCCAATGGGCTGTGAGGGGGTCTGGGGCTCGTCCAATGGGCTGTGAGGTGGTCTGTGTCTCGTCCAATGGGCTGTGAGGGGGTCTGTGTCTCGTCCAATGGGCTGTGAGGGGGTCTGTGTCTCGTCCAATGGGCTGTGAGGGGGTCTGTGGCTCGTCCAATGGGCTATTAGGGGGTCTGGGACTCGTCCAATGGGCTGTGAGGGGGTCTGTGTCTCGTCCAATGGGCTGCCGGGGGGCGTGGCCTACCCGTGGCCGCCGCGGGCGGCGAACATCTCGTGGAAGGGGAACTGGCGGTGCAGATCCTTCTCGATGGCGTCCAGCCAGCGCGGGTCCCCCGGCTGCCGCTCCAGCTCCTGATTGGCCCAGGGGCGGGGGGGGGGGATGACGTCACCACCCCGGGGAGGGGGGGGGAGGGGAGGAGGGGGAGGGGAAGAGGGAGGGGATATGGGAGGGGGAGGGGAAGGGGGAGGGGATATGGGGGGAGGGGCTATGGGAGGGGGAGGGGCTATGGGGGAAGGGGGAGGGACTATGGGAGGGGGAGGGGCTAGGGGAGGGGAAGGGGGAGGGGCTATGGGGGGAGGGGCTAGGGGAGGGGGAAGGGAAGGAGGGAGGGGCTATGGGAGGGGGAGGGGATAGGAGGGGAAGGGGAGGGGCTATGGGAGGGGGAGGGGAGGGGCTATGGGAGGGGAAAGGGGGAGGGGCTACAGGAGGGGGAAGGGAAGGAGGGAGGGGCTATGGGAGGGGAAGGGGAGGGGCTATGGGAGGGGAAGGGGAGGGGCTATGGGAGGGGGAGGGGCTATGGGAGGGGAAGGGGAGGGGGTCAGTGGGAGGGGGAGGGGAAGAGGGAGAGGCTATGGGAGGGGGAGGGGCTAGGGGAGGGGAAGGGGGAGGGGCTATGGGGGAGGGGCTAGGGGAGGGGGAGGGGCTATGGGAGGGGAAGGGGAGGGGCTGAGGAGGGGGAGGGGCTAGGGGAGGGGAAGGCGAGGGGCTGAGGAGGGGGAGGGGCTAGGGGAGGGGAAGGGGAGGGGCTAGGGGAGGGGGAAGAGAAGGGGGAGGGGCTAGGGGAGGGGGAGGGGCTGTGGGGGAGGGGTGGGGGCAGGGTCAGGGGGGAGGGTGACCTGGAAGAGCCCCGGGTGCTGCTCCAGCTCCTGATTGGCTGGGGGGGAGGGGCTGGGGGAGGGGGAGGGGGGTGAGGAGGGGTGGGGGAGGGGGAGGGGCTGTGGGGGGAGGGTCGGGGGAGGGGGAGGGGGAGGGGGGAGGGTGACCTGGAAGAGCCCCGGGTGCTGCTGGCGCTGCCCCTCGCTGTCCGACAGCAGCTGCCAGGCCCGAGCACGGAGAGACGGGGGGATCCCCTTGCGGCAGCGCAGCTTCACCTGGGGGGACGGACGGACAGGGGGACGGGGGGACAGACAGGGGGACAGACAGGGGGACAGGGGGATGGGGGGACAGGGGGACAGACAGGGGGACAGGGGGACAGACAGGGGGACGGGGGGACGGACAGGGGGACGGGGGGACAGACAGGGGGACGGGGGGACGGACAGGGGGACGGGGGGACAGACAGGGGGACAGGGGGATGGGGGGACAGGGGGACAGACAGGGGGACAGGGGGACAGACAGGGGGACGGGGGGACGGACAGGGGGACGGGGGGACAGACAGGGGGACGGGGGGACGGACAGGGGGACGGGGGGACAGACAGGGGGACAGGGGGATGGGGGGACAGGGGGACAGACAGGGGGACAGGGGGACAGACAGGGGGACGGGGGGACGGACAGGGGGACGGGGGGACAGACAGGGGGACGGGGGGACAGACAGGGGGACAGGGGGACAGACAGGGGGACAGACAGGGGGACAGACAGGGGGACGGGGGGACGGGGGGACAGACAGGGGGACGGGGGGACAGACAGGGGGACAGGGGGACAGACAGAGGGACAGACAGGGGGACAGGGGGACAGACGGGGGGGACAGACAGACAAGGGGACAGGGACAGACAGGGGGATGGGGGGACGGGGGGGGACAGACAGATGGACATGAGGAGATGCTCCCCCCCAATCCATCTATGGGGCAGGGGGACCCCCCAACCCCCCAACCCCCTTCTATGGGGCAGGGGAACCCCCCAACCCCCCCCAAAGCCCCCCAACCCCCTCTATGGGGCAGGGAAACGCCCCCAACCCCCCCAAAGCCCCCCAACCCCCTCTATGGGGCAGGGGAACCCCTCCACCCCCCAAACCCCCCAAACCCCCCTATGGAGCAGGGGAACCCCTCAACCTCTCCCCAACCCCCTCTATGGGGCAGGGGAGCCCCCAACCCCCCCCCAACCCCCCCAAACCCCATCTATGGGGCAGGGAGACCCCTCAATCCCCCCCAAAGCCCCCCAACCCCCTCTATGGGGCAGGGGGACCCCAAGGGGGACCCCCATGCCCCCCCCCACCTTCTGGTAGCGCCGGGCCAGCCACTTGTCCCAGTGACTGAACATCTCCAGCCACTTCAGCTCCCGCTGCCGCCCCACGTCCAGGGGCACCGCGTCCCTGGGGGCAAGGGGGGGGTCAGGGGGGGGGCTGGGGGGGGTCAGGGGGGCTGGGGAGGGGTTACGGGGGTCGTGGGGGGGGTCAGGGAGGGGGTTAGGGGGGCTGGGGGGGGCAGGAAGGGGTGGGGAGGGCAGGGGGCTGCCCCACGTCCAGGGGCACCGCGGCCCTGGGGGCAAGGGGGGGGTCAGGGGGGTCGGGGGGGGCTGGGGGGGCTGGGGGGGGGGGGGGGTGGGGGGGCAGGGGCTATGGGGTGGGGGAGGGGCTTTGAGGTGAGGGAGGGGCCATGGGGTGGGGGGAGGGGCCTGTGGGTTGGGGGAGGGGCGCCTCACGGGGCATGGCTGTACTGGGGGGGGGGGGAGGGGAGGTGGGGGAGGGGCTGATGGGGGTGGGGGAGGGGTCTGTGGGGTGGGGAGAGGGGTCTGTGGGGTGGGGGAGGGGTCTGTGGGGTGGGGGGAGGGGTCCGTGGGGTGGAGGAGGGGGTGTGAGGTGGGGGAGGGGTCTGTGGGGTGGGGGAGGGGCGCCTCACGGGGCATGGCTGTACGGGGTGGGGGGGGAGGGGAGGTGGGGGAGGGGCTGATGGGGGTGGGGGAGGGATCCGTGGGGTGGGGAGAGGGGTCTGTGGGGTGGGGGAGGGGTCTGTGGGGTGGGGGGAGGGGTCGGTGGGGTGGGGGGAGGGGTCCGTGGGGTGGAGGAGGGGCTTTGAGGTGGGGGAGGGGCCGTGGGGTGGGGGGAGGGGTCGGTGGGGTGGGGGAGGGGTCGGTGGGGTGGGGGAGGGGCAGCTCACGGGGCGTGGCTGTACTGGCTGGGGGGGGATGGGGGCTGGGCTATGGGGTGGGGGAGGGGCCGTGGGGTGGGGGAGGGGCCGTGGGGTGGGGGGAGGGGTCCGTGGGGTGGGGGAGGGGCAGCTCACGGGGCGTGGCTGTACTGGCTGGGGGGGGGATGGGGGCTGGGCTATGGGGTGGGGGAGGGTCTGTGGGGTGGGGGAGGGGCCGTGGGGTGGGGAGAGGGGTCTGTGGGGTGGGGGAGGGGCCGTGGGGTGGGGGGAGGGGCGGCTCACGGGGCGTGGCTGTACTGGCTGCCCCCCAGGAAGCCGTAGCGGTCGGTTCGGCGCTGGGCGGGGCCGGCGACTTCGGAGTCGGAGCCCAGGGAGCTGACGTCATCAGCCAGCGCCGAGAGCGCCCCCGACAGGACGCTGAGCGAGTCCGGCTCCCCTCCCCCTCCCCCCCCCAGCCAGGCTGCCCAGCGACCCCAGCGATGACGTCACCGCCCATTCCGCCTCCTCATTGGCCGACGCCGGGGTTGCCGGCTCCTCATTGGTCGCCTCCGGGCAGCCGGCGGCCTCTGATGACGTCATGGCGGCCTCTGATGACGTCCCGGCGGTAGCTGATGACGTCACAGGGCCTCCTGGCTCCTCATTGGCCGCCGCCGAGCTCCCGCCAACCGCTGATGACGTCACGGGGACCTCTGATGACGTCACACGGGCTCCTGGCTCCTCATTGGCTGCCGCTGGGCTCCTCCCGGTCCCCGCGACGGCCGCTGATGACATCTCTGTTGTCGCTGATGACGTCACTGTGGCTGCTGATGACGTCACAGTGGCCGCTGATGACGTCACGGGGACCTCTGATGATGTCACACGGGCTCCTGGCTCCTCATTGGCTGCCGCTGGGCTCCCCTGGCTCCTGCTGACGCCGTGATGTCCACTGATGACATCACCGTGGCTGATGATGACGTCACGGCAGCTGCCGATGACGTCGCTGTGGCTGCTGATGACGTCACGGCGACCGCTGATGACGTCACACGTCCTCCTGGCTCCTCATTGGCTGCCGCTGGGCTCCTCCCGGTCCCCGTGACGGCCACTGATGACATCATTGTGGCCGCTGATGACGTCATGGCAGCCGCTGATGACGTCACGACGGCCGCCGATGACGTCACGCAGGCTCCTGGCTCCTCATTGGCCGCCGCCTCTGCCCCGGCCGTGACCCCCAGCGACCCCTCGTTGCCCTTTGACCCCGGGGCAGCTTCCGGCCTCTGATTGGTCGGGCCGGGGGGCTCTTCCGCCCCCTCATTGGCCGAGGCCCCCGAGCCGCTCCCAGGAGCCGCCACCCCATTGGCCACCTTGGGGCGGGGCCGCGTGGGCCTCGGGGGGCGAGCGGGGGGCCCCGTTTCCATGGCGACGAGTCCCGGGATGGGGGAGGGGGGAGCCCGGGGCTGGCGGCGGCGGCGGCCGGAGCGACCCCTCCCCCACCCCGGAGCCGCGATTGGCCGGCAGGGGGCGGGAGTGGGCGGGGCCGGAAGCAGGAACCGGAAGCGGAGGGGGAAGGAGCCAATGGGAAGCGAGGGGCGGGGCGAGAGGAGGGGGGGATGGGCAGCCGGAGCAGCCAATGGGAAGGAGTGGGCCAATAGGAAGCGAGGAGGGGGCGGGAGCAGACCAATGGGAGCAGAGAGGAGGCGGGGCCAAAGTGACGTCACGTGTTTATTGAGTCGGCCACGCCCCTTCCCCCCAGCGCTCGCAGCTGATTGGCTGCCGCCTCCCGCCTTCCCTATTGGTCCCCGGCGGGAAGGGGGCGTGTCCAGCAGCCAGAACCCCGCCCCCGCCTCCTCCAATAGCTCGCCTCGGCCTCCCAGGGGGCGGAGCCAGCCCGGGGACTCCAGGTCTACCCAGTCACCCCCCCATCATCCCTCCCTCCCCTCCCCTTAGCCCTGAGCCCCCCCCCGCCCCCCAGGAGCCCCCCCCCGGCCCCAAAGATCCCTTGAACCCCCCAGAGGCCTGAGCCCCCCCCCCAAGCCCCATAGACCCCCCCCAAGGCCCCATAGACCCCCCCAAGGCCCCATAGACCCCTCCCAGGGCCCCCAGCCCCTCCTAGTGCCCCCCAGCCCCTCTTAGTGCCTCCCCCCCGTTTCCGGCCTCTCTACCCTCCGCGGAGGATCGACTCTATGCTCCTTCCCCCTCCTGGGCGTGGCCGGGGCGAGCGGCGCACGCTGATTGGTGGGTTCCGACTTGGGACTACATTTCCCGGCGTGCTTTGCGCCGCCGCCATCTTGCCGCCGGGGGGGGGGGGTCTAGGCCCAAACCAACCCCCCCCCCCTCCCAAGCCCCGGTGGCGGTTCGAGGCCTCGCCGCCCCTTCTTCCCCTCCTTCCCCACCGGGAGGGAGGGGGAAGGGGTAGGGGGAGGGGCGGGGAGGGGGTGGGGGTCGCGTTTGCCCCCCCCCCCAACCCGGGAACGGCAGAGCCCGAGCTGAGGAGGAAGAAATGCGCATGCGCGGAAGGGAAAGCGGGAGGGGGGGGAGCGGGAAGGCGAAGCGCATGCGCAGAGCATAGGCGGGCAGAGAGGCGGCGGGGAAGGGGGGGGGGGGCGGGCTGGACGCATGCGCCAAGCCGGCTGGGGGGGGGGGGGAGGGAGGGGGTGGGAGGGGGAGGGTTGCCCCGCCCGGCGGGCGGTTGAGCCGCGCCTGCGCAGTTGCGTCAAGCGCCGGAGGCGGCAGATTCGCCGCCGCAGATTCGCCACAACCCCTCCCCCCCCCCCAACAAACCCCCCCCTCCCCCTCCCCTAATAAAAACCCCCTCTCACTCCCCCACACCCCCCCACAATAAACTGGGGGGGGGAACTGGGGTGTGTGTGGGGGGGGGTAATAAAGGAAGCGGCTGTGTCGAAAGTGCGGAGTGGGGGGGGGGGAGGAGGTTCCTCCCGCGCATGCGCGGCGCGTCTCGCGAGAGCCAGGCGCTTGGCCACGCCCCTTCCTCCAGCCGCCCCCCCCCCCTCGCCGCCCCCCCCCCCCCAAAGGGCCCCGTTCGGCGGCAGCTCCGGCTCCTTCATCCCGGGTTCGTTCCCTTCCCGGGGCCCTTCCCGGGTTCATCCCCCCTCCCCCTTCCCCCATCCCCCCCCCCCGCCGCTCACCCCCCCCGGGGGCAGGAAGGGGGGCGGCGGCGGGACGGGCAGGTGAGAGGATGGGGGGGGGGAGGGGGGGTTTGGGGGGCTGGGAGGGGGATTTAGGGGGAGGGAGGGGGTTGGGGGGGGTTGGGAGGCCGGGGGAGGGATTTAGGGGGGAGGGAGGGGGCTGGGGGGGTGTGGAGGGGGCTGAGGGGGGTTGGGAGTGGGATTTGGGGGGGTTGGGGGGCTGGGAGGGGGATTTAGGGGGGCTGGGGGGTGTGGAGGGGTCTGAGGGGGGTTGGGAGTGGGATTTGGGGGGGTTGGGAGGCCGGGGGAGGGATTTAGGGGGAGGGAGGGGGCTGGGGGGGTGTGGAGGGGGCTGAGGGGGAGTTGGGGGGGTGGGAGGGGGATTTAGGGGGGCTGGGGGGGTTGGGAGGCCGGGGGAGGGATTTGGGGTGTCTAGGGGGGTGTGGAGGGGTCTGAGGGGGGTTGGGAGTGGGATTTGGGGGGGTTGGGGGGCTGGGAGGGGGATTTAGGGGGAGGGAGGGGGCTGGGGGGGTGTGGAGGGGTCTGAGGGGGAGTTGGGGGGGTGGGAGGGGGATTTAGGGGGGCTGGGGGGTTGGGAGGCCGGGGGAGGGATTTAGGGGGTCCGGAGAGAGCTGGGGGGGTGTGGAAGGGGCTGAGGGGGGATTGGGGGGCTTGGAGGGGGAGTTAGAGGGGAGGGAGGGGTCTGAGGGGGGGTTGGGGGGCTGGAGGAGGGCTTTGGGGTGTCTAGGGGGTGTGGAGGGGTCTGAGGAGGGGTTGGGGGGCTGGGGGGGGGAGTTAGGGGGAGGGAGGGGGCTGGGGGGTGTGGAGGGGTCTGAGGGGGGTTGGGAGTGGGATTTGGGGGGGTTGGGGGGCTGGGAGGGGGATTTAGGGGGAGGGAGGGGGTTGGGGGGGCCGGAGGGGGTTTGAGAGGCCGGGGGAGGGATTTAGGGGGAGGGAGGGGGCTGGGGGGGGGGGTTGGGGAGGCCGGGGGAGGGATTTGGGGTGTCTGGGGGGGGGGTTGGGGGGCTGGGAGGGGGATTTAGGGGGAGGGAGAGGGATTGGGGGGCTGGAGAAGGGCTTTGGGGTGTTTGGGGGGGGTGTGGAGGGGTCTGAGAGGGGATTGAGGGGCTGGAGGAGGGATTTGGGGTGTCTGGGGGGGGGTTGGGGGGCTGGGAGGGGGATTTAGGGGGTGAGGAGGGGGTTAGGGGGTCCAGAAGGGGTTGGGAGGCCGGGGGAGGGATTTAGGGGGAGGGAGGGGGCTGGGGGGGGGTGCGGAGGGGGCTGAGGGGTGTTGGGGGGCTGGGAGGGGGATTTGGGGTGTCTGGGGGGGGTGTGGAGGGGTCTGAGGGGGGGTTGGGGGGCTGGGGGGAGGGAGGGGGCTGGGGGGTGTGGAGGGGTCTGAGGGGGGTTGGGGGGCTGGGGGGGAGTTAGGGGGAGGGAGGGGGCTGGGGGGTGTGGAGGGGTCTGAGGGGGTTGGGAGTGGGATTTGGGGGGGTTGGGGGGCTGGGAGGGGGATTTAGGGGGCTGGGGGGGTTGGGAGGCCGGGGGAGGGATTTGGGGGGTCCGGAGAGAGCTGGGGGGGGGCGTGAAAGGGAGATGAGGGGGGTTGGGGGGCCGGGGGAGGGATTTGGGGTGTCTAGGGGGGTGTGGAGGGGTCTGAGGGGGGTTGGGAGTGGGATTTGGGGGGGTTGGGCTGGGAGGGGGATTTAGAGGGGAGGGAGGGGGCTGGGGGGGTGTGGAGGGGTCTGGAGGGGGGTTGGGGGGCCGGGGGAGGGATTTGGGGTGTCTGGGGGGGGTTTGGAGGGGTTTGAGGGGGGGTTGGGGGGCTGGGAGGGGGATTTAGGGGGAGGGAGGGGGCTGAGGGGGTTGGGAGTGGGATTTGGGGGGGTTGGGGGGCTGGGAGGGGGATTTGGGGGGGTCAGGAGGGGGCTGGGGAGGGGGATTTGGGGAGGGGTCCCTGTGTGTCCCCCCCAGGGTGGATGCAGGAGGATGGAGCTGGGAGGGGGGATGGTTTGGGGGGGGGTGAAGGGTTTGGGGGGGGATATTGAGGTTTGGGGGGGTTTAGGGGGGTCGGGGGGGGGTCGTTCTTATGGGGGGAGGGGTCTAATTTGGGGAGGGGTCCCTGTGTGTCCCCCCCAGGGTGGATGCAGGAGGATGGAGCTGGAGGGGGGGGGGTGAGGGTTTGGGGGGGGGGGAAGGGTTTGGGGGGGGATATTGAGGTTTGGGGGGGTTTAGGGGGGTCGGGGGGGGGGTCGTTCTTATAGGGGGAAGGGTCTAATTTGGGGAGGGGTCCCTGTGTGTCCCCCCCAGGGTGGATGCAGGAGGATGGAGCCCGATCCTGGGGCCGAGCCCCAGCGCCTGCCCTGGCGCAGCTACAAGCTGCTGGTGGACCCAGCGCTGCGCCGGGCCCCCCACAAGGTCTATCGCTACGATGGGGTGCACTTCAGCGTGCCTGTGAGTCGCTAATTAACCCCCTAACGAGCCCCTAATTAGCCCCTTAATGAGCAACCCCCACGGGGAGCCGCCCCCCCAACCAGCCCCCCGATAACCCCCCCAATAACCCCCTAATCCAGCCCCTACAAGGTCTATGGCTGCCATAGGATGTATTGCAGTCTGCTTGTGAGTCCCTAATTAACCCCCTAATGAGCCCTTAATTAGCCCCTTAATGAGCACCCCCCCAGTGAACCCCCACATGAACCCCCCAGTGAACCCCCACCCCAATAACTCCCCCCAATCCAGCCCCCACAAGGTCTGTTGCTATGATAGGGTGAAGGTTAGCGTGCCTGTGAGTCCCTAATTAACCCCCTAACGAGCCCCTAATTAGCCCCTTAATGAGCAACCCCCATGGGGAGCCGCCCCCCCAATCAGCCCCCCCAATAACCCCCCCAATAACCCCCCTGTACCCCCCCAATCCAGCCCCCCCAGCTCTATCACTACCATAGGATGCATTTAAACCTGCCTATGAGTCCCTAATTAACCCCCTAATGAGCCCTTAATTAACCCCTTAATGAGCAACCCCCCGGGGAGCCGCCCCCCAACCAGCCCCCCAACCAGCCCCCCCAATAACCCCCCTGTACCCCCCCAATCCAGCCCCCCCAGCTCTATCACTACCATAGGATGCATTTAAACCTGCCTATGAGTCCCTAATTAACCCCCTAATGAGCCCTTAATTACCCCCTTAATGAGCAACCCCCCGGGGAGCCGCCCCTCCAATAACCCCCCCAATAACCCCCCCAATAACCCCCCTGTGCCCCCCCAATCCAGCCCCCCCAAGGTCTATCACTACCATAGGATGCACTTCAGCGTGCCTGTGAGTCCCTAATTAACCCCCTAACGAGCCCTTAATTAACCCCTTAATGAGCAACCCCCACAGGGAGCCGCCCCCCCAATCAGCCCCCCCAATAACCCCCCCAATACCCCCCCAATCCAGCCCCCCCAAAGTCTATCGCTCCCATGGGGTGCACTTCAGCCTGTGAGTCGTTAATTAAGCCCCCTAATTAACCCCCTAATGAGCATCCTGCTAATGAGCCCCCCAATGAACCCCCACCCCATTGAACCCCCCGATGAGCCCCCTACAAGCCCCCCCAGTAATGAGTCCCCCCTATAGTGAGCCTCCTTTAATGAACCCCCCTAATGAGTCCCCCCTAATGAACCCCACTAATGAGACCCCTAACGAGCCCCCTTGGGGTGCTGGGGGGGGTCCCATTGGGGGTATCAGGTTCCTGGGGTTGGGGGTGCCCCACAACCCCCCCACCCGCTCCCTCTTTGGGGGGGTAAGGGGGGTCTGGGGGTCCCTGGAACCCCTGGGGTCCCCCTGGCTGGTGGGGGAGAACAGGGAGGGTCCCTTGGGAGGGGTCTGGGGGGGTCCCCCTGGCTAGTGGGGTGACCCAGGGGGTCCCTTGGGGGGTCTGGGGGTCTCCGGAACCCCTGGGGTCCCCCTGGCTGGTGGGGGAGAACAGAGGGGGTCCCATGTGGGGTACTGGGGGGGGGGGTCCCCCTGACTGGTGGGGTGACCCAGGGGTCCCTTGAGGGGATGAAGGGGGTCTGGGGTCCCTGCTAGTGGGGTGACCCTGGGGGTCTGGGGTCCCGGAACCCCTGGGGTCCCCCTGGCTGGTGGGGGAGAACAGAGGGGGTCCCATGTGGGGTACTGGGGGGGGTCCCCCTGGCTGGTGGGGTGATCCAAGGGGTCCCTTGAGGGGGATGAAGGGGGGTCTGTGGGGGGTCCCCCTGGCTGTTAGGCTGATCTAGGGGGTGTCCCCCTCCCCAGGATTCGGGGTTCCCCCCGCGGGGGCCGTGCAGGACCCGCGGCCGCGGCGCATCTGGGCCAAACACCGCGACCTCTCGCTGCCTGTCCCCAAATTCAAGGTAACCAACACCCCCCTGCACCCCCCTGCACCCCCCAAATCCAGGGGGACCCCCTGTACCCCCCTGTACCCCCCTGTACCCCCCTTGTACCCCCAATACCCCCCTATACCCCCCCTTACCCCCCACTTCCCCATTCCCCCTCTTATTCCCCTCTTACTCCTTTACGTGCCCCTTTCCTCCCCCCCAATTATCCCCCCCCAATTATCCCCCCCTAATTATCACCCCCCTAATTATCACCCCCCTAATTATCACCCCCCTAATTATCACCCCCTTTTTCTCCCCATTTATCACCTTTATTCCCCCCCCCCAATTATTCCCCCCAATTACCCCCCTTTACCCCCCAGTTGGATGAGCTCTACGTGGGGCAGGTGTCCCCCCAATTCCTCCCCCAATTAACCCCTAATTAACCCTAATTAATGACCTTTTCCCCCCCCAGCTGGATGAGTTCTACGTGGGGCAGGTGTCCCCCCAATTCCCCCCACCCCCCCAATTAACCCCTTCTTTCCCCAGCGGGATGAGTTCTACATGGGGCAGGTGTCCCCCCAATTCCTCCCCAATTCCTCCCCCAATTCTCTCCCCTATTAACTTCTAATTAACTCGTAATTAACCCCTAATTAATGATCTATTTCTCCCCAGCTGGATGAGTTCTATGTAGGGCAGTTGAACCCCCAATTCCCCCCCCCATTAACCCCTTCTTTTCCTAGCGGGACGACTTCTACGTGGGGCAGGTGTCCCCCCAACTACTCCCCAATTCCTCCGCCAATTCCCCCCCAATTAACCCCTAATTAACCCCTAATTAATGACCTCTTTCTCCCCCAGCTGGATGACTTCTACATGGGGCAGGTGTCCCCCCAATTCCTCCCCAATTCCCCCCAATTAACCCCTTCTTTCCCCAGTGGGATGAGTTCTACGTGGGGCAGGTGTCCCCCCAATTCCTCCCCAATTCCTCCCCCAGTTCTCTCCCCAATTAACCCTTAATTAACCCTTAATTAACCCTTAATTAATGACCTCTTTCCCCCCAGCTGGACGAGTTCTATGTGGGGCAGGTGTCCCCCCAGCTACTCCCCAATTCCTCCCCAATTCCTCCCCCAATTTCTCCCCCTATTAACTTATAATTAACCCTTAATTAACCCTTAATTAATGAAGTTTTTCCCCCCAGCTGGACGAGTTCTACGTGGGGCAGGTGTCCCCCCTCCCCAATTCCTCCCCCATTCCTCCCCAATTCCCCTCCCCCAACCTTCACTCTCCCACCAATTCCTCCCCCAATTTCTCCCCCTATTAACTTCTAATTAACCCTTAATTAACCCTTAATTAACCCTTAATTAACGACCTCTTTCCTCCCCAGCTGGACGAGTTCTACGTGGGGCAGGTGTCCCCCCAGCTACTCCCCAATTCCTCCCCAATTCCTCCCCAATTCCTCCCCAATTCCTCCCCCAATTTCTCCCCCTATTAACTTCTAGTTAACCCTTAATTAACCCTTAATTAATGAAGTTTTTCCCCCGAGCTGGACGAGTTCTACATGGGGCAGGTGTCCCCCCAGCTACTCCCCAATTCCTCCCCAATTCCTCCCCAATTCCTCCCCCAGTTCTCTCCCCTATTAACCCTTAATTAACCCTTAATTAACCCTCAATTAATGACCTCTTTCCCCCCAGCTGGACGAGTTCTACGTGGGGCAGGTGTCCCCCAATTCCTCCCCAACTCCTCCCCAATTCCTCCCCCAGTTCTCTCCCCAATTAACCCTTAATTAACCCTTAATTAACCCTTAATTAACGACCTCTTTCCCCCCCAGCTGGACGGAGTTCTACGTGGGGCAGGTGTCCCCCGGGAGGTGACCTTCGCCCGGCTGAACGACAACGTGCGGGAGCCCTTCCTGCGGGAGATGTGCCGGCGCTTCGGGGAGGTGGAGGAGGTGGAGGTGCTGCTGCACCCCGGCACCCGCAAGCACCTGGGGCTGGCCAGGGTCCTGTTCGCCAGCGCCCGACGCGCCCTCGAAGCCGTCACCCACCTCCACAACACCCCCGTCATGGGCAACCTCATCCACGCACAGATCGACCTCAGGGGTGGGTAGGGGGATGGGTTAAGGGGGGCTAGAGGGGGTTACAGGGGGATTTGGGGGGCTAGAGGGGGATTTGGGGGAGTTAGAGGAGGATTGGGGGGTTAAAGGGGGATTTGGGGGGCTAGAGGGGGATTTGGGGGAGTTAAAGGAGGATTGGGGGGGTTAAAGGGGGATTTGGGGGGGCTAGAGGGGGTTACAGGGGGATTTGGGGGGGCTAGAGGGGGATTTGGGGGGGCTAGAAGGGGGTTACAGGGGGATTTAGGGGGCTAGAGCGGGTTAAAGGGGGATTGGAGGGGGCTAGAGGGGGATTTGGGGGAGTTAGAGGAGGATTGGGGGGGTTAAAGGGGGATTTGGGGGGGCTAGAGGGGGTTAAAGGGAGATTTGGGGGGATTTGGGGGGCTAGAGGGGGATTTGGGGGAGCTAGAGGGGGTTACAGAGGGATTTAGGGGGGCTAGAGCGGGTTAAAGGGGGATTGGGGGGGCTAGAGGGGGATTTGGGGGAGTTAGAGGAGGATTGGGGGGGTTAAAGGGGGATTTGGGGGGGCTAGAGGGGGTTAAAGGGAGATTTGGGGGGATTTGGGGGGGCTAGAGGGGGATTTGGGGGAGCTAGAGGGGGTTACAGGGGGATTTAGGGGGGCTAGAGCGGGTTAAAGGGGGATTGGGGGGGCTAGAGGGGGATTTGGGGGAGTTAGAGGAGGATTGGGGGGTTAAAGGGGGATTTGGGGGGGCTAGAGGAGGCTAGAGGGCGATTTGGGGGGGTTAGAGGGGGTTAAAGGGGGACTTGGGGGGGCTAGAGGGGCTTAGAGGGGGATTTGGGGGGGCTAGGGAAGGATTTGGGGGGTTAAAGGGGGATTTGGAGGGGCTAGGGAAGGATTTGGGGGGCTAGAGGGGGATTTGAGGAGGCTAGAGGGGGTTAAAGGGGGATTAGGGGGGGCTAGAGGGGGCTAAAGGGAGATTTGGGGGGCTAGAAGGGGCTAGAGGGGGATTTGGGGGGCTAGAGGGGGATTTGGGGGAGCTAGAGGGGGATTTGAGGAGGCTAGAGGGGGTTAAAGGGAGATTTGGGGGGCTAGAAGGGGCTAGAGGGGGATTTGGGGGGGCTAGGGAAGGATTTGGGGGAGCTAGAGGGGCTAGAGGGGGATTTGGGGGGCTAAAGGGGGATTGGGGGGGCTAAAGGGGGATTTGGGGGGGCTAGAGGGGGTTAGAGGGGGATTTGAGGGAGCTAGAAGGGGCTAGAGGGGGATTTGGGGGGGCTAGAGGGGCTTAGAGGGGGATTTGGGGGGGCTAGGGAAGGATTTGGGGGGGCTAGAGGGGGATTTGGGGGGGTTAGAGGGGGATTTGGGGGAGCTAGAGGGGGATTTGGGGGGGCTAGGGAAGGATTTGGGGGGGCTAGAGGGGGCTGGGTGTCCCGTTCGGGGGGTCCCTTTTAGGGGTGGGTTCCAGGGGGGTTGGGGGTCCAATTTTGGGGCCCCCTCCCCCCCATGACGAGTCTCGGGGCGCAGGGCAGCAGCGCATGAAGTTCTACGAGCTGATCGTGAACGGGACCTGCACCCCCCAAACGGTGCCCACGGGGGGGCTGCACCCCCGGGGGGGGCGACAAGCCCGACACGGTAAGGGGGGTTGACCCCCCCCATTCATCCCCCCCCCGCCCCAATTCATCCTCCCCCCCCATTCATCCCCCCCCATTCATCCTCCCCCCCATTCATCCCCCCCCCCATTCATCCCCCCCCCATTCATCCCCCCCCCCGCCCCAATTCATCCTCCCCCCCCCATTCATCCCCCCCATTCATCCTCCCCCATTCATCCCCCCCATTCATCCTCCCCCCCATTCATCCCCCCCCCCATTCATCCCCCCCATTCATCCCCTCCCCCCCATTCATCCCCCCCCCCATTCATCCCCCCCATTCACACCCCCCCATTCATCCCCCCCATTCATCCCCCCCCCATTCATCCCCCCACCATTCACACCCCCCATTCATCCCCCCCCATTTCATCCTCCCCCCCCATTCATCCCCCCCCCATTCATCCTCCCCCCATTCATCCCCCCCCCATTCATCCCCCCCATTCATCCTCCCCCCCCCATTCACCCCCCCCTCCATTCATCCCCCCTGTTCATTGAGGGGCTGGTTTGGGGGTGTCCTGACCCCTTGTTTCACCCCGGGGGGGCTATTTTGGGGTGCCCTGACCCCCTGTATCACCCGGGGGGGCTATTTTGGGGTGCCCTGACCCCCCTATTCATTGAGGGGGCTGGTTTGGGGGTCCTGACTCCCCTTTATCACCTGGGGGGGCTATTTTGGGGTGCCCTGACCCCCCTATTCATTGAGGGGGCTGGTTTGGGGGTCCTGACCCCCTTTATCACCCTGGGGGGGATCTGTTTTGGGGTGCTGACCCCCCCCCCTTTCCCGCAGCCGGAGCCTCGCCGCCGGCACTCAGCTGACACCCCCTTTGCCCCCCCCCGGGGAACGGGACCCCAGACCCCCCAGCTGGGGGGGCTACGGCCCCTTCCCCCCAGCACCCCCGTACCCCTCCCCCTTCACCGCAGAGGGACCCCCCTACGCCAGCAGGTGAGGGGGGGGGGGGGTGGTGGGATTTGGGGGGGCTGGGGGGGGGGTGGGATTTGGGGGGGTTTATTGGGGGGCTACTTAAGGGGGGTGTTATTGGGGGGTGGTTTTGGGGGGGGGATTTAAGGGGGGTGGTTTTGGGGGGGGCTGTTTAAGGGGAGGGTATTTAAGGGGGTAGTTTTGGGGGGGTGGTTTTGGGGGGGCTGTTTAAGGGGGGTTTTAAGTGGGGTGGTTTTGGGGGGGGCAATTTAAGGGGTGGTTTTGGGGGGGGTTTTAAGGGGGTAGTTTTGGGGGGGTTTAAGGGGGTGGTTTTGGGGGGGGCAATTTAAGGGGGGTGGTTTTGGGGGGGATTTAAGGGGGGGTTTGGGGGGGCAATTTAAGGTGGGTGGTTTTGGGGGGGATTTGAGGGGGTGGTTTGGGGGGGGGTTTAAGGGGGTGGTTTTGGGGGGTTTAAGGGGGGTAGTTTTGGGGGGGATTTAAGGGGGGTGATTTGGGGGGGGCACTTTAAGGGGGGTGGTTTTGGGGGGTTTAAGGGGGGTATTTTTTTGGGGGGGGCATTTGGGGGGGTGTTTTAAGGGAGGGAGCTTGGGGGGAGTTATTTGGGGGGGGTTATATTTAGGGGGGTATTTATGGGGGGGGTCTCGGGGGGGGTATTTAAGGGGGGTTTACTTTAGGGGGGGGCTCTGGGGGGGTCTCTAACCCCCCCTTTTCCCCCCCCTTTTCCCCCCCCCCCAAAACAGGCACCCCTTCGCCCCGGAGCCCTTCCCCCCCGTCGCTCCGGGTTGGGGGGTGGGGGGGGGTCCGTTTTCCCCCGGCGCCCCCCGCCCCTCCCCCCCTTACCCCTCCTCCTCCCCCCCTTCCTCCTCCTCCCAAAGCGGAGCCTTCCTCCCTTACGGCCCCCCTTACGACCCCCCTCGGGTCGCTACCCCCGGCAGCCTTCAGCCTCTTCCTCCTCCTCCTCCTCCTCCTCCTCGGGGGTCCCCGGGGTTTCCTCTTCCTCTTCCTCTTCCTCCCGCCGCCGCCATCACCGCCCCCCCCGCGACGACGAGCCGCCCCCCCTCCCTCTTCTTCCTCTTCCTCCTCCTCCTCCTCCTCTTCCTCCTCCTCTTCCTCCTCAGCCCCCCCACCACCCCCTCCCCCTTACCCCAGCGCCCCCACCGAACCTTATTTCCCCTCCCCCCACTTCCCCTCCCAAAACGACCCCCCCACCCCCTCCTCCTCTCCCCCCCTCCTCCCCCCTCTTCTTCCTCCTCCTCCTCCTCCTCCTCCTCCTCCTCCTCCTCAGAGCATCCCTACCTCCTCCACCCCTCCCCGGACCCTTACCCCCCTCCTACCACCCTCCCCCGCCTTTACCCCCGCCTCCTCTTCCTCCCCTCCCCCCTAGCTCCCCGACCCAGCTCTCTGACCCCCCCGTCCCAATTCGGGGGGGGTCCCCAGGCCCCGATTCGGGGACCCCCGAGAGCGTCCCCTTCGCCCAGCACAGCAGCCTGGACTCCCGGATCGAGGCTCTCCTCAAGGAGCAGCGCTCCCACTTCTCCTTCCTCCCCCCCCGAGGAAGAGGAGGAGGATGAAGAAAGCCCCCCGACCCCCCCCTTAAACCCAACACCCCCCACTCCCTCCCCCCGAAAGGGACGGGGCTGGGAACCCACCCCCCCACCACCACCCCCACCCCCACCCCACGGCGGCAGGTTGAGGAGGGGGGTGGGGGGAGGGGAGGAAGGGGTGGCTGCCACCCCCCCTTGGGGGTTGAAGGGGGGGGAGGGGAGGGGGAGGAGGAGGAGGAGGAGGAGGGGTGCTGACCCACCCCCCACCACCCGATGGACCCCCCGATTCGCCCAAGGCCAACGGGCAGGAGAGGGTGAGTTTGGGGGGGGGGGGGGATGTGGGGGGGGGGGGGGGGGGGGGAATTGGGGGTCCTGAGGGGGGGTTGGGGGGTCTTAAAGGGGGAATTGGGGGTCCCTGGGGGGAATTGGGGGTCCTGAGGGGGGTTGGGGGGTCTTAAAGGGGGAATTGGGGGTCCCTGGGGGGGAATTGGGGGTCCTGAGGGGGGTTGTGGGGTCTTAAAGGGGGAATTGGGGGTCCCTGGGGGGGAATTGGGGGTCCTGGGGGTGGAATTGGGGGTCCTGAGGGGGGATTGGGGGGTCTTAAAGGGGGTTTGGGGAGGAATTGGGGGTCCTGGGGGGGGGGAATTGGGGGTCCGGGGGGGGGAGATTGGGGGTCCGGGGGGGGGTGGGGAGGGGAATTGGGGGTCCTGAGGGGGGTATGAGGGAGGAATTGGGGGTCCTGAGGGGGGGTCCCGAGGGGGGTTTAGGGCCCCCTCAACCTCCGCTGGCCCTCGCGCCGCCCCAGGTTAGGGGGTCTTAGAGGGGGTTGGGGGGGGGTGGGGGTCCTGGGGGGGGGTGGGGGTCCGGGGGGGTTGGGGGGGGGGTGGGGGTCCTGGAGGGGGGTTGGGAGGGGGTATTGGGGGGTTGGGGGGGAAACTGGGGGTCCTGAGGGGGGGTCCCAAGGGGGTTTGGCCCCCCTCAACCCCCCTTGCCCCCCGCCCCCCCCAGGTTGGGGGGGTCTTAAAGGGAGTTGGGGGGGGGGGTTGGGGGGTCCGGGGGGGGTTGGGGGGGGGGCTGGGGGGTTGGGGGGGGGATCTGGGGGTCCTGAGGGGGGGGTCCCAAGGGGGTTTGGCCCCCCTCAACCCCCCTTGCCCCCCGCCCCCCCCAGGTTGGGGGGGTCTTAAAGGGAGTTGGGGGGGGATTGGGGGTCCTGGGGGGGGTTGCGTTGGGAGTGGGGGGTTGGGGGGGGTATCTGGGGGTCCAGCCCCCCCTCAACCCCCCTTGCCCCCCCTTCCCCCCCCCAGGCCTCCCAGCTCTCCTCAGGGGAGGACATGGAGATTTCGGAGGACGACGCCGACGACCCCCCCCCACACCCCTGGCTGCCCCCCCCTTCTTCCTCCTCCTCTTCCTCCTCCTCCTCCTCCTCTTCCCTCCCCCCTGCCCCCCTCCCCCTTCGCCCGCCCCCCGAGCCCCCCCTCCCCCATCCTTCCCCCCCAACCCCTCATGGCCGTACCCCTCCCCCCACCCCGCTCCCACCCTGACACATCGGGGGGGGGGTGTGGGGGGTACTTCTGGGGGGGGCGGGGGGGGCACTAACGGGGTTGGGGGGGGGGGTCCTGCTGGGGGGGGGGGGAGGAGGAGGAGGAGGAGGAGGAAGCGGGGGAGGGGGTGGGGGAGGAGCAGCCCCCCTTCCCCCAGCCTTTACGAGCTGTTGGGGAGGTTGGGGGGGCGTTGGGGGGGGGGTGGGGGGAGTGGGGGGGGGTCTCCCCACTTCCTTCCAGCTGCTCAGCCGCCTCCGGGGGGGAGGAGGAGGAGGAGGAGGAGGGGGAGGAGGAGGAGGAGGAGGAGGGTCTGGGGGGCTTAAAAGCCTATTCGGGACCCCCCCTTACCCTCCCCATTACCCCCCCCTACGCTTACTACCCCCCACCCCCACCCCCACCTCCCCCTCCCCAAAATGAGGAGAGACCCCCCGGTACCGACCCCCTCCCTCTCCCCCCTCCCTCCTCCCCCTCCCCCTCCTCCTCCTCCTCCTCCTCCCTCCCGGCGGCTGCAGCATCATCCCTTCCTCTTCCTCCTCTTCCTCCTCCTCCTTCCCCTTCCCCTTTAGGGGGGTTCCTTTATCCTTTTAGAGGGGGGGGTCTTTATTGGGACCCCCCAAACCCGGGGGGGTTTGGGGGGGTCGGGGGGGCCGGTAGAGGGGGTGCTGGCCGCCCTGGTGCAGGAGATGAAGGTGACGATGCAGCGCGACCTCAACCGCAAGATGGTGGAGAACGTGGCCTTCCGCGCCTTCGACGCCTGGTGGGAGCGCAAGGAGGAGCAGGTCAAGGTCTGTGGGACCCCCAAGACCCCCCTCAAATTCATAGGACCCCCCCAAACCGCCCCGGGACCCCCAGACTCCCCCGAGCCTCTAAACCCCCCTGGGACCCCAACGCTCCCATGGGATGCCATGTCAACCCATCATCTTGGGGGGTCTGATGGGTGGTGGGAGCACCAGGAGGAGCAGGTCAAGGTCTGTGGGACCCCCAGGACCCACCCCAATTTAGTAGGACCCCCCCAAACCACCCCGGGACCCCCAGACTCCCCCGAGCCTCTAAACCCCCCTGGGACCCCAACGCTCCCATGGGATGCCATGTCAACCCATCATCTTGGGGGGGGGGGGGGGGGGGGGTGGGTGGTGGGTGCTAGCACCAGGAGGAGCAGGTCAAGGTCTGTGGGACCCCCAAGACCCCCCCCAAATTCATGGGACCCCCCAAATCCTTGAGACCCCCCGAACCACCCCGGGACCCCCAGACCCCCCCGAGACCCTGAACCCCCCTGGGACCCCCACAACCCCATGGGATGCCATGTCAACCCATCATCTTGGGGGATCTGATGGGTGGTGGGAGCGCAAGGAGGAGCAGGTCAAGGTCTGTGGGACCCCCAGGACCCCCCCAAATTCATAGGACCCCCCCCGAACCACCCCGGGACCCCCAGACCCCCCCGAGACCCTGAACCCCCTGGGACCCCAACGCTCCCATGGGATGCCATGTCAACCCATCATCTTGGGGAGTCTGATGGGTGGTGGGAGCACCAGGAGGAGCAGGTCAAGGTCTGTGGGACCCCCAGGACCCACCCCAATTTAGTAGGACCCCCCCAAACCACCCCGGGACCCCCAGACTCCCCCCGAGCCTCTAAACCCCCCTGGGACCCCAACGCTCCCATGGGATGCCATGTCAACCCATCATCTTGGGGGGGTCTGATGGGTGGTGGGAGCACCAAGAGGAGCAGGTCAAGGTCTGTGGGACCCCCAAGACCCCCCCAAATTCATGGGACCCCCCCCCAAATCCTTGAGACCCCCCCGAACCACCCCGGGACCCCCAGACCCCCCCGAGACCCTGAACCCCCTGGGACCCCCACAACCCCATGGGATGCCATGTCAACCCATCATCTTGGGGGATCTGATGGGTGGTGGGAGCGCAAGGAGGAGCAGGTCAAGGTCTGTGGGACCCCCAGGACCCCCCCCCAAATTCATAGGACACCCCCGAACCACCCCGGGACACCCAGACCCCCCCGAGACCCTGAACCCCCTGGGACCCCAACGCTCCCATGGGATGCCAGGTCAACCCATCATCTTTGGGGGTCTGATGGGTGGTGGGAGCGCAAGGAGGAGCAGGTCAAGGTCTGGGGGACCCCCCCAATTCAGTAGGACCCCCCAGGACCCCTAGACCCCCCCAATTCCCCCCTGACCCCCCAATCCTCCCCTCTGACCCCCCCAATCCCCCTCCTACCCCCCAAATCCCCCCTGACCCCCCCAATTCCCCCCGACCCCTCAATTCCCCCCTGAACCCCCCTGACCCCCCCAAATCCCCCCTGACCCCCCCAAATCCTCCCCTGACCCCCACAATTCCCCCCAATTCCCTTCCTGACCCCCCCATTTCCCCCCTCCTACCCCCCAAATCCCCCCCTGACCCCCCCAATTCCCCCCCAATCCCTCCCTGATCCCCCCTCCAACCCCCCAATCCCCCTCCCTAACCCCCCAAATCCCCCCTGACCCCCCAATTCCCCCCAATTCCCTCCATGACCCCCCAATCCCCCCTGACTCCCCCAAATCCCCCTCTGACCCCCCAATTCCCCCCAATCCCTCCCTGACCCCCCCAATCCCCCCCGATCCCCCCCACCCCCCAAATCCCCCCTGACCCCCCCGACCCCCCAAATCCCCCCTGACCCCCCCAATCCCCCCCCCAGCCGTTCCAGGCCGCGGGGCGGCAGCGGGAGGAGGAGAAGGAGCGGGCGAGGCCGAAGGAGCCCCCGGCCCTCCTCTCCCTCGTCGACTGGGCCCGGGGGGGGCGCTGCCCTCAGGGGGCCCTGTGCCTGCCCTCCTTCAAGGTACCCCCGGGGGGGGGATTTGGGGGGTCCTGGGGGGGGATTTGGGGGTCTGGGGGGATTTGGGGGTCCTGGGAGGGGATTTGGGGGGTATTTGAGGGTCTGGGGAGGATTTGGGAGGTCCTGGGAGGGGATTTGGGGAGGGATTTGGGGGTTTGGGGGGGATTTGGGGGTTTGGGGGGGGATTTGGGGGTCCTGGGAGGGGGATTTGGGGGTCTGGGGGGATTTGGGGGTCCTGGGAAGGGATTTGGGGGGGTATTTGAGGGTCTGGGGAGGATTTGGGGGGTTCTGGAGGGGATTCGGGGGGATTTGGGGGTCTGGGGGGGGATTTGGGGGGTCCTGGGAGGGGGATTTGGGGGTCTGGGGGGGATTTGGGGGTCCTGGGAGGGGATTTGGGGGGGTATTTGAGGGTCTGGGGAGGATTTGGGGGGTTCTGGAGGGGATTCGGGGGGGATTTGGGGGTCTGGGGGGGATTTGGGGGGTTCTGGGAGGGGGATTTGGGGGTCTGGGGGGGGGATTTGGGGGGTCGGGGGGGGATTTGGGGGTCCTGGGGTGGGATTTGGGGGGTCCTGGGAGGAGATTTGGGGGGTCTGGGGAGGATTTGGGGGGTCTTGGGGGGGGATTTGGGGGGGTTTGGGGGCCTGGGGGGATTGGAGGGGGGATTTGGGGATCCTGGGAGGGGGATTTGGGGGTTCTGAGGGGGGATTTGGGGATCTTGGGGGTCTTGAGGGGGGGGATTTGGGGGTCCTGGGGGGATTGGGGGGTGGGGGATGTGGGGGTGGGGGTCCTGGGTGGGATTGGGGGGGGGATTTGGGGGGGAGGGATTTGGGGGTCCTGGGGGTCTTGGGGGGGGGATTTGGGGGTTCATTCTGCCCCCCCCCCCCCAGGTGAAGCGGAAGGAGCCCTCAGAGCTGGGGGAGGGGGGAGGAGAAGCGGCCCCGACCCCCCACCCCCCGAGGAGGATGAGGACGGTGAGTGGGGGGTCCCTGAACCCCCAAACCCCCCCTGTGACCCCCCCAAACCCCTCCCTGACCCCCCTATGACCCCCCCTGACCCCCCTAAACCCCTCCTGACCCCCCTATGACTCTCCTAAACCCCCCTGACCCCCCCAAACCCCTCCTGACCCCCCTATGACCCCCCCAAACCCCCCATGACCCCCTATGACCCCCCCAAACCCCTCCTGACCCCCCTAAACCCCCCTGACCCCCTCCTGACACCCCTATGACCCCCCTTGACCCCCCAAACCCCCCTGACCCCCCAAACCCCTCCTGACCCCCCTATGACCCCCCCAAACCCCCCTGACCCCCCTGTACCCTCCCCAGACAAGGAGCCCCCCGGGCACCCCCCTATGACCCCCCCAAAACCCCTCCTGACCCCCCTAAACCCCCCTGACCCCCTCCTGACACCCCTATGACCCCCCTTGACCCCCCCAAACCCCCCCTGACCCCCCCAAACCCCTTCTGACCCCCCTATGACCTCCCCAAACCCCCCGACCCCCCTGTACCCCCCCCCCAGACAAGGAGCCCGCCCCCGGGCACCCCCCTATGACCCCCCCAAATACCCCCCTGACCCCCCAAACCCCTCCTGACCCCCCCAAACCCCCCTGACCCCCCTGTGCCCCCCCCAGACAAGGAGCCCCCCCAAACCCCTCCTGACCCCCCCTGAGCCCCCCAAAACCCCCCTGACCCCTCTCATGACCCCCCAAAACCCCTCTGACCCCCTCCTGATGCCCCTATGACCCCCCTGACCCCCCCAAACCCCTTCTGACCCCCCTATGACTCCCCTAAACCCCTCCTGACCCCCCTAAACCCCCCGATCCCCCTGTACCCCCCCCCCCCAAACCCGTTCTGACCCCCCTATGACCCCCCCAAAACCCCTCCTGACCCCCCCAAACCCCCCCTGCACCCCCCTGTACCCCCCCCCCCCAGACAAGGAGCCCCCCCAGACACCCCCCTATGCCCCCCAAACCCCCCTATGACCCCCCACAAACCCCTCCTGACCCCTCCAAACCCTTCCTGACCCCCCTAAACCCCTCCTGACCCCCTCCTGACGCCCCTATGACCCCCCCAAACCCTCCCTGACCCCCCTGTACCCCCCCCCCCCCAGACAAGGAGCCCCCCCGGGCACCCCCCGTTCCGACGCCCCCGGGAAGCGACGTAAACTCTTCCGTCTGGACAGCGAAGGGGAGGAGGAGTCCTCCTCAGGCAAGGTGGGACCCCAAAACCCCCCTGGACCCCCCCAAACCCCCCCCGGACCCCCCCAGACCCCTCAGACCCCCCCAAACCCACCTGGACCCCCCAGACCCCCCCAAACCCCCCTGCACCCCTGGACAGCCAAGGGGAGGAGGCGTCTGAGGAGTCCTCCTCAGGCAAGGTGGGACCCCAAAACCCCCCTGGACCCCCCCAAACCCCCCCCGGACCCCCCCAGACCCCTCAGACCCCCCCAAACCCACCTGGACCCCCCCAGACCCCCCCAAACCCCCCTGCACCCCTGGACAGCCAAGGGGAGGAGGCGTCTGAGGAGTCCTCCTCAGGCAAGGTGGGACCCCAAAACCCCCCCTGGACCCCCCCAAAACCCCCCCGACCCCCCCAAACCCCCTCAGACCCCCCCAAACCCACCTGGACCACCCCAACCCCCCCAGACCCCCCCAAACCCCCTGGACAGCCAAGGGGAGGAGGCGTCTGAGGAGTCCTCCTCAGGCAAGGTGGGACCCCAAAACCCCCCTGGACCCCCCAAACCCCCCTGACCCCCCTGGACCCCCTGGACCCCCCCAGACCCCCCCACACCCCCCTGCACCCCTGGACAGCCAAGGGGAGGAGGCGTCTGAGGAGTCCTCCTCAGGCAAGGTGGGACCCCAAAACCCCCCTCAGACCCCCCCAAAACCCCCTCAGACCCCCCCAAACCCCCCTGACCCCCCCCAAACCCACCTGGACCTCCCAGACCCCCCTGACCCCCCCAAATCCCCCTCAGTGTCCCCCAGAACCCCCAAATCCCCCTCAGTCCCCCCTAAACCCCTCCCCCACACCCCCCCCAGCACCCCAGACCCCCCTTGACCCCCCCAGTCCCCCCTAAAACTCCTCTAGACCCCTCCAGCACCCCAAATACCCCCCAAACCCCCCAAAAACCTCCCCAAACCCCCCTGGAACCCCCCAAACCTCCCCAGGAGGTATTAGGAGGAGGATGAAGGCTCCAAGGCCTCTTCCTCTCCCCAGACACCCCCAAACCCCCCCAAATCCCTGTGTCCCCCCCCAAAATCCCTGCCCCCCCTCCCTGTCCCCCCCCCAAATCCCTGCCCCCCCCACTCCCCCCTCCCCAGGAGGAGGAGGAGGATGAAGGCTCCAAGGCCTCTTCCTCTCCCCAGACACCCCCAAACCCCCCCAAATCCCTGTGTCCCCCCCCCAAAATCCCTGCCCCCCCCCCCCACTATCCCTCCCCTCCCTCACTGTCCCCCCCTCCTTCCCCCCAGGAGGAAGAGGAAGAGGAAGACGAGGCCGAAGAGGAAGAGGAGCCCCAGCAGCGCCACCGCCGCCGCCGCCGCCCCAAAGGGGGGGGAAGAGGGGGGGGGCAGCCCCCCACCCCCCAGGGGGGACCCGACCCCCTCAGACGGTGGGGACAGGCTCAAGGAAGGAGGGGGGCACCCCAATTTAAAGGGGGGGGGTAGTAACGCTGCTTCCTGTTCCCTACAGGGGAGGAAGAGGAAGAGGAGGGGGGAGGAAGAGGCGGCCGCCAGCGATGCCTCCTCCCTCTACCCCGGCTCGGGGGGCCCAGCAGCAGCTCTTCCTCCCCCCTCTCTTCCTCCTCCACTTCCTCCTCCACTTCCTCTTCCACTTCCTCTTCCTCTTCCTCCTCTTCCTCTTCCTCTTCCTCCTCTTCCTCCTCCTCCGAGGACGAGAGCGCCGCCGAAGAGCCCCCCTCCCCCAACGCCCCCCAGCCGCAGCCTGGTGAGTCCCAGACCCCCCCCAAAACCCCCCCAGACCCCCCCAAACCCCCCCAGGACCCCCCAGACCCATCTCAGACCCCCCCACCCCTCTCAGGCCCCCCCAGACCCCCCCCCAAACCCCCCCACCCCCCTCAGAGCCCCTCAGACCCCCCCAAACCCCCTCACCCTTCTCAGACCCCTCTCAGACCCCCCCCAAACTCCCCCACCCCCCTCAGACCCCTCTTAGACCCCCCCACTCCTCCTCAGACCCCCCCAAACTCCCTCAGCACCCCACCCCCCACCCAGACACCCCAAACCCCCCTCAGACCCCCCCCAGACCTCTCTGACCCCCCAAACTCCCCCAGCCCCCCCCAGGCACCCCAAAACCTCCCCAAACCCTCCAAACCCCCCAAGACCCCCCCAGACTCCCCCCAAAACCCCCTCAGCCCCCCCAGTACCCCAAAACCCCCCATGTCCCCCTCCACCCCCCACTCAGACCCCCCTAAACCCCCCCACCTCCTCCCAAACCCCCCCAGACCCCTCTCAGACCCCCCCAAACTCCCTCAGCACCCCACCCCCCACCCAGACACCCCAAAACCCCCTCAGACCCCCTCCAGACCCCTCTCAGACTCCCCCAAACTCCCTCAGCACCCCAGACCCCCCTAAACCCCCCCAAACTAACCCCCCTCCCCCTTCTCCCCACAGCTCCTCCCCCGCCGCCGCCGCCGCCGCCGCCCCCCCCCGCCCCTCCTCCCCCATCCCCCTCCTCCCCCCCCCCCCAAAAAACGCCGCAAGACCCTCGACCCCCCCCAAGAGCCCCCCTCCCCCCAACCCCACCCCTTGCCACCCCCCACCCTCCCCACCCCCTTCCCCTTCCCCCACCCCCTTCTTCCACCCCCTCCCCCACCTCAACCCCCCTCAACCCGCATCCCCGCCCCCCCCGCCGCAAAGACCCCCCAAAACCCCCCCCACCCCCCCCCCCCCCCCGTCTCCAACCTCCCCGCCGACCACGCCTCCTTGGTCAAGAGCTGGGCTGAAGATTTGGGGGGGGGAGGAGGTGGGGGGGTTCAAACCCCCTTCCCCCCCCAGTTTCCTACATCCCAACCCGAAGACCCCCCCAAAACGCCCCCCACCCCCTTCCCGACCCCCGGCTGAAAGATTGGGGGCCACTTCCTTACTGGAATTGGCACGGGGACCCCCCCAAATTGGGGGGGACTTGGCTGTCCTGGCTACCGTCGCCCTCACCCGGGGCGAGGAAGAGGATGAGGAAGAGGAAGAGGATGAGGAAGAAGGTGGTGATGCTGATGAGGAGGAGGAGGAAGAGGAGGAAGGAGGAAGGGGGGTGAAGAGGAGGAAGATTTGGGGGACCCCCCCTCCCCCTCATGTCCCCGTCCTCCTGGAGCACAACTACGCCATGCCTTTCCGGGGAGGGGGAGGGGCACCCCCTCGCCGAGGAGGAGGAGGAGGAGGAGGAACAGGAGGAGAAGGCGCAGGAGGAGCAGGAGGAGGAGGAGGAAGAAGAGGAGGAGGAGCAGCAGGAGGAAGAGGAGGAGGAGGAGGAAGCTCTGGGCTCCCCCTTGAAAGCACCACCCACCCTGAAGTCCTGGAAGCCCCCGAGGAGGTGGTGGTGGAAGCTCACCTTGAGGCTGAAGGCTCCTCCCTCCCCCCTCCTCCTCCTCCTCCTCACGGCGCAAACGCCATCGCCCTCCCCCTTCCTCCTCCTCCTCCTCCTCCTCCTCCTCCTCCTCCAGTGAAGACGGTGAGAGCAGCGAGGAGGAGGATGATGATGAAGATGATGATTACTCGTGTTGGGACGATGAGGAGGAGGATGGGGATGAAGAGGAAGGGCGGAGGCGCTGGTTACGCCCTAGGGGGGGGTCCTTGAACCCGGGACCTTCCCCCCCGGGGGGAGTTCGAGCAGATGACCATCCTCTACGACATCTGGAGCTCCGGGTTGGACGCCGAGGACGCCCGGTTCCTGCGCCTCACCTACCAACGCCTGCTGCAGGAGGACAGCGGCACCCACTGGCTCAACGACACCCACTGGGTGCACCACACCGATATCCTGGATTTGGGGGGGTTAGAATGGGGTTTGGGGGGGGTTTGGGGGGGGTTTGGGGGGGTTAGAGTGGGGTTTGGGGGGGATAGAGTGGGGTTTGGGGGGGTTAGAGTGGGGTTTGGGGGGGCTTGGGGAGGTTAGAGTGGGGTTTGGGGGGGATAGAGTGGGGTTTCAGGGGGCTTGGGGAGGTTAGAGTGGGGTTTGGGGGGGTTAGAGTGGGGTTTGGGGGGGTTTGAGGGGGGTAGAGTGGGGTTTGGGGGGGGATAGAGTGGGGTTTCAGGGGGCTTGGGGAGGTTAGAGTGGGGTTTGGGGGGGTTAGAGTGGGGTTTGGGGGGGTTTGAGGGGGGTAGAGTGGGGTTTGGGGGGGTTAGAGTGGGGTTTGGAGGGGGCAGGGGTGGGGTTTGGGGGGGTTAGAGTGGGGTTTGGGGGGGTTAAAGTGGGGTTTGGGGTGGGTAGAGTGGGGTTTGGGGGGGGTTAGAGTGGGGTTTGGGGGGGGGTAGAGTGGGGTTTGGGGGGGTTTGAGGGGGTTAGAGTGGGGTTTGGGGGGGATAGAGTGGGGTTTCAGGGGGCTTGGGGAGGTTAGAGTGGGGTTTGGGGGGGTTAGAGTGGGGTTTGGGGGGGTTTGAGGGGGGTAGAGTGGGGTTTGGGGGGGTTAGAGTGGGGTTTGGAGGGGGCAGGGTGGGGTTTGGGGGGGTTAGAGTGGGGTTTGGGGGGGTTTGAGGGGGTAGAGTGGGGTTTGGGGGGGTTAGAGTGGGGTTTGGAGGGGGCAGGGTGGGGTTTGGGGGGGTTAGAGTGGGGTTTGGGGGGGTTAAAGTGGGGTTTGGGGTGGGTAGAGTGGGGTTTGGGGGGTTAGAGTGGGGTTTGGGGGGGTAGAGTGGGGTTTGGGGGGGTTTGAGGGGGTTAGAGTGGGGTTTGGGGGGGTTTGGGGGGGGTAGAGTGGGGTTTGGGGGGGTTTGGGGGGGTGAGAGTGGGGTTTCGGGGGGCTTGGGGAGGTTAGAGTGGGGTTTGGGGGGGGTTTGGGGGGGGTAGAGTGGGGGTTGGGGGGGTTTGAGGGGGTTAGAGTGGGGTTTGGGGGGGGTTTGGGGGGGGTAGAGTGGGGTTTCAGGGGGCTTGGGGAGGTTAGAGTGGGGTTTGGGGGGGTTTGGGGGGGTAGAGTGGGGGTTGGGGGGGTTTGAGGGGGTTAGAGTGGGGTTTGGGGGGGTTAGAGTGGGGTTTGGGGGGTTTGGGGGGGTTAGAGTGGGGTTTGGAGGGGTTTGGGGGGGTTAGAGTGGGGTTTGGGGGGGTTTGGGGGGGTTAGAGTGGGGTTTGGGGGGGGTAGGAAGGGGGTTGGGGGGGTAGAGTGGGGTTTGGGGGGGGTAGGGTGGGGAGTTGGGGGGTTAGAGTGGGGTTTGGGGGGTGGGGGGTGTTGGGATCATGGGGATGGGTGTTGGAGTGATGGGGAGGGGTGCTGGGGGGATGGGGATGGGTGGTGGGGGGATGGGGGTGGGTGTTGGGGGATGGGGAGGGGTGGTGGGGGGGTGGGGGTGGGTGGTGGGGTGGTGGGGAGGGGTTTGGGGGGATGGGGAGGGGTCTTGGGGTGGTGGGGAGGGGTGTTGGGGTGGTGGGGAGGGGCGGTGGGGGGATGGGGAGGGGTCTTGGGGGGATGGGGTTGGGTGCTGGGGGGATGGGAAGGGGTGGTGGGGTTGGGTTTGGGGGGATGGGGATGGGTGTTGGGGTGGTGGGGTCATTTAGAGTGGGGGTGTTGGGTTTGGGGTGCTGGGTTTGGGGTGCTGGGGTCCTGACCATGGGTTTGGGGTGCTGGGGTTGGGGTGCTGGTGCCACCCTTGGGTGTTGGGGTGCTGGGGCTGGGTTTGGGGTGCTGGGGTTGGGTTTGGGGTCCTGACCATGGGTTTGGGGTGCTGGGGTCCTGACTGTGGGTTTAGGGTGCTGGGTGTTGGGGTGCTGGGGCTGAGTTTGGGGTCCTGACCATGGGGTGCTGGGTTTGGGGTGCTGGGGTCCTGACCATGGGTGCTGGGTATTGGGGTCCTGACCATGGGTTTGGGGTGCTGGTGCTGAGTTTGGGGTGCTGGGGTTGGGTTTGGGGTCCTGACCATGGGTGTTGGGGTGCTGGGTGTTGGGGTGCTGGGGTGTCCCCCCCTTGTGCCGGTTGTTCCTTGACGGGGTCACTGACGCGCTGGCGGGGCGCCGGGGGGGAGGGGCCGGGGGGAGCGCCGGGGGCACCGCACGGGCAGCGCGCGCAGCGAGGGCTTCTACCCAATCAGCCGGCGCGAGAAGGCGCGCTACCGCCACCCCTCCCCCACCCGGCACCCCGACGCCCCCGACACCCAGGTCAGACACCCCGCCCCTCCCCCACCCTGGCCACAGACCCCTCCCCCACCCTTATGGTATCCCCCTCCCCCACCCAGCACCCCGACACCCAGGTCAGACACCCCACCCCTCCCCCACCCTGGCCACAGACCCCCCTCCCCCCACCCTGGCTACCGCCACCCCTCCCCCACCCGGCACCCCAACGCCCCCGACACCCAGGTCAGACACCCCGCCCCTCCCCCACCCTGGCCACAGACCCCTCCCCCACCCCTATGGCATCCCCAGACCCCTCCCCCACCCTCCTGGGTGTCCCCATCCCCTGGGTGTCCCCTGGGTGCCCCCACGTGTCCCTGTCCCCTGGGTGTCCCCTGGGTGCCCCCACGTGTCCCCGTCCCCTGGGTCTCCCCTGGGTCTCCCCTGGGTGTCCCCATGCCCTCAGTGTCCCCTGGGTGTCCCCTGGGTGTCCCCATGCCCTGGGTGCCCCCTGGGTGCCCCCCGGGTGCCCCCACGTGTCCCTTTCCCCTGGGTGTCCCCTGGGTGTCCCCATCCCCTGGGTGCCCCCTGGGTATCCCCACATGTCCCTGTCCCCCGGGTGCCCCGTGGGTGCCCCCTGGGTGCCCCCACGTGTCCCTGTCCCCTGGGTGTCCCCTGGGTGCCCCCACGTGTCCCTGTCCCCTGGGTGTCCCCTGGGTGTCCCCTGGGTGTCCCTGTCCCCTGGGTGCCCCCGGGTGTCCCCTGGGTGTCCCCTGGGTGTCCCTGTCCCCTGGGTCTCCCCTGGGTGTCCCCTGGGTGTCCCCAGGGTGTCCCCTGGGTGTCCCCTGGGTGTCCCCTGGGTGTCCCCATCCCCTGGATGTCCCCATCCCCTGGGTGCCCCCATCCCCCGGGTGTCCCCTGGGTGTCCCCATGCCCTGGGTGCCCCCTGGGTGTCCCCTGGGTGCCCCCTGGGTGTCCCCACATGTCCCTGTCCCCTGGGTGTCCCCTGGGTGCCCCCACGTGTCCCTGTCCCCCACGTGCCCCTGTCCCCTGGGTGTCCCCTGGGTGTCCCCCTGGGTGTCCCCTGGGTGTCCCTGTCCCCTGGGTCTCCCCTGGGTCTCCCCTGGGTGTCCCTGTCCCCTGGGTGCCCCCCGGGTGCCCCCACGTGCCCCTGTGCCCCCCCCCAGGGCCCGAACCGGGTGCTGTCGGAGCGCCGGTCGGAGCAGCGCCGGCTGCTCAGCGCCATTGGCTCGGCCGCCGTGATGGACAGCGACCTGCTCAAGCTCAACCAGCTCAAGGTGGGCGGGGCCTGGTCAAGGGGGCGGGGCCTGGTCTAGGGGGTGGGGCCTGGCCAAGGGGCGGGGCCTGAGGGGGTTGCCTAGGGACAGGGATCTGGATAGGGGGCGGGCTCTAGGAGGGGTGGGTGGGGCCTCTGGGGGCGTGGCCTGGTCTGGGGGCGTGGCCTGGTTTAGGGGGTGGGGCCTGGCCTGGGGGCGGGGCCTGAGGGGGCTGCCTAGGGACAGGGATCTGCATAGGGGGCAGGCTCTAGGAGGGGGGTGGGGCCACCATGGGGGTGTGGCCTGTTGGGGGTGTGGCCTATTGGGGGTGTGGCCTATTATGGGGTGTGGCCTATTGGGTGGGGCTAGAGCAGGGGGTGGGGCTAACGCAGAGGGCGTGGCCAGGACAAGGGGGTGGGGGCAATATGGGGGGTGGGGGCAGGGGTGGGGGGTGGGGCCAGGGCTGGGGGTGGGGTCATGCTGGGGGCGGGGTCACCATAGAGGGCGGGGTCACAGGGGGGCAGGGGTCATGTTGGGGTCATGCTGGGGGCGGGACAGTGGGGGCAGATTGGGGGCGGGGCTAACACAGGGTGAGGCCAACATGGGGGGTGGGGGTAGCAGGAGGAGGGGCGGGGCCAGGACAGGGGGGCGGGGCCAGGGTGTGTGTGGGGGGACACACCAGGATGGGGGGCGGGGCCAGGGGGCAAGGACAGGGGGAGGGGCCAGGGCAGGGGGGAGGGGCCACGGGGGGGGCAGCCCTTGGGGGGCAAGGCCAGGGGCGGAGCCAAGGTAAGGGGGCGGGGCCAGGACAGGGGGCGGGGCCAGGACGGCAAGGATGGGGGAGGGGCCGGGGGGGGGGCCACGGGGTTGGGGGGCAGGGCCAGGACAGGGGGTGTGGCCAGAGCAGGGGGGCGGGGCCAGGCTGCCATGGGGTGGGGGGGTTGGGGTCGCAGGGGGGGTTGGGGTCACAGTGGGGGGGTCACCCATCCCCCCATCCCCCCCCCCCATCCCCCCATGTCCCCTCCCCCCCAGTTCCGGAAGCATCTGCAGTTGGGGTGCAGGGGGGTAGAACCATGGGGGGGTGGGGGGGGGGTTGGGGTCCCAGTGGGGGGGTTGGGGTCCCAGTGGAGGGGTTGGGGTCCCAGTGGGGGGTCCCTCACCCCCCCCCCGTGTCCCCTCCCCCCCAGTTCTGTAAGAAGCGGCTGCGGTTTGAGCACAGGGGGGAGGATTTGGGGGTCCCGGGGGGGTTGGGGTCCCAGTGGAGGGGTCGGGGTTGCAGTGGGGGGGTTGGGGTCGCAGTGGGGGGGTCCCTCACCCCCCCCCCGGTGTCGTCCCCCCCCCCCAGTTCCGTAAGAAGCGGCTGCGGTTCGGGCGCAGGGGGGGTAGAACCATGGGGGGTGGGGGTGAGTGGAGCCGTGGGGGGGTTGGGGTCCCGGGGGGGGTCGGGGTCGCAGTGGGGGGGTTGGGGTCGCAGTGGGGGGGTCCCTCACCCCCCCCCGTGTTCCCCCCCCCCAGTTCCGTAAGAAGCGGCTGCGGTTTGGGCACAGGGGGTGGGATTTGGGGGTCCCGGGGGGGTTGGGGTCCCAGTGGGGGGGTTGGGGTCCCAGTGGGGGGGTTGGGGTCCCAGTGGGGGGGTCCCTCACCCCCCCCCCGTGTTCCCCCCCCAGTTCCGTAAGAAGCGGCTGCGGTTCGGGCGCAGGGGGGTAGAACCATGGGGGGTGGGGGTGAGTGGAGCCGTGGGGGGGTTGGGGTCCCAGGGGGGGTCGGGGTCGCAGTGGGGGGTCCCTCACCCCCCCCGGTGTGTCCCCCCCCAGTTCCGTAAGAAGCGGCTGCGGTTCGGGCGCAGCCGCATCCACGAGTGGGGCCTGTTCGCCATGGAGCCCATCGCCGCCGACGAGATGGTCATCGAGTACGTGGGGCAGAACGTGCGGCAGGTCAGAGACCCCCAGGGACCCCCCAGACCCCCTGAGACCCCCCAGGGACCCCTGAACCCCACAGGGACCCACAGAGACCCACAGGGACCCATAGAGACCCACAGGGACCCCCTGAACCCCACAGGGACCCACAGAGACCCACAGGGACCCCCTGAACCCCACAGGGACCCACAGGGACCCCCTGAGACCCCCCTGAACCCCCCTGAACCCCCCTGAGCCCCCAGGGACCCCTGAACCCACAGGGACCCCCTGAACCCCACAGGGACCCACAGGGACCCACAGGGACCCCCTGAGACCCCCTGAGACCCCCCAGGGACCCCCTGAACCCACAGGGACCCCCTGAACCCCACAGGGACCCACAGGGACCCCCTGAGACCCCCTGAGACCCCCTGAACCCCCCAGGGACCCCCTGAACCCCACAGGGACCCACAGAGACCCACAGGGACCCCCTGAACCCCATAGAGACCCCCTGAACCCCACAGGGACCCCCTGAAACCCACAGGGACCCATGGGACCCTATAGAGACTCTCTGAGCCCCCAGAGACCCACAGAGACCCCCTGAACCCCACAGGGACCCCTGAACCCCATAGAGACCCACAGAGACCCCCTGAACCCCATAGAGACCCCCTGAACCCCATAGAGACCCACAGAGACCCCCTGAACCCCACAGGGACCCCCTGAACCCCATAGAGACCCACAGAGACCCCCTGAACCCCATAGAGACCCCCTGAACCCCATAGAGACCCACAGAGACCCCATGAACCCCATAGAGACCCCCTGAACCCCATAGAGACCCACAGAGACCCCATGAACCCCACAGAGACCCCCTGAACCCCATAGAGACCCACAGAGACCCCATGAACCCCACAGGGACCCCCTGAACCCCATAGAGACCCCCTGAACCCCATAGAGACCCACAGAGACCCCCTGAACCCCATAGAGACCCCCTGAACCCCATAGAGACCCACAGAGACCCCATGAACCCCACAGAGACCCCCTGAACCCCACAGAGACCCCCTGAACCCCATAGAGACCCACAGAGCCCCACAGAGCACCACAGGACCCCCTGAAACCCATAGAGACCCCCTGAACCCCACAGAGCACCACGGGACCCCCCAGAGACCCCCTGAACCCCATAGAGCCCCACGGGACCCCATAGAGACTCACAGAGCCCCCCTGAAACCCACAGGGACCCCCAGAGACCCCCTGAACCCCATAGAGCCAGACAGGACCCCCTGGAACCCCACAGAGCCCCCCTGAACCCCCCAGGACCCCCCCAAACCCCCCCAGGCCCCCCCAGACCCCTCCAGGACCCCCTCAGACCCCCCCAGGCTGACCCCGTGTCCGTCTGTCCGTCCAGGTGGTGGCTGACATGCGGGAGAAGCGCTGCATCCCCCAATCTCCCCCTCTGTATCCCCTCAGACCCCCCAAACCCCCCCAGGACCCCCCCAAACCCCCCCAGGACCCCCTCAGACCCCTCCAGGACCCCCTCAGACCCCCCCAGGCTGACCCCGTGTCCGTCTGTCCGTCCAGGTGGTGGCTGACATGCGGGAGAAGCGCTGCATCCCCCAATCTCCCCCCTCTGTATCCCCTCAGACCCCCCCAAACCCCCCCAGGACCCCTCAGGACCCCCCCAGACCCCTCCAGGACCCCCCTCAGGCCCCCCCAGGCTGATCCCGTGTCCGTCTGTCCGTCCAGGTGGTGGCTGACATGCGGGAGAAGCGCTACATCCCCCAATCTCCCCCTCTGTATCCCCTCAGACCCCCCCAAACCCCCCCAGGACCCCTCAGGACCCCCTCAGACCCCTCCAGGACCCCCACAGACCCCCCCAGGCTGACCCCGTGTCCGTCTGTCCGTCCAGGTGGTGGCTGACATGCGGGAGAAGCGCTACATCCCCCAATCTCCCCCCTCTGTATCCCCTCAGATCCCCCCAAACCCCCCCAGGACCCCTCCAAACCCCCTCAGGACCCCCACAGACCCCCCCAGGCTGATCCCGTGTCCGTCTGTCCGTCCAGGTGGTGGCTGACATGCGGGAGAAGCGCTGCATCCCCCAATCTCCCCCTCTGTATCCCCTCAGACCCCCCCAAACCCCCCAGGACCCCCCAAACCCCCTCAGGACCCCCTCAGACCCCTCCAGGACCCCCTCAGACCCCCCCAGGCTGACCCCGTGTCCGTCTGTCCGTCCAGGTGGTGGCTGACATGCGGGAGAAGCGCTGCATCCCCCAATCTCCCCCTCTGTATCCCCTCAGACCCCCCCAAACCCCCCAGGACCCCTCAGGACCCCCCCAGACCCCTCCAGGACCCCCCTCAGGCCCCCCCCAGGCTGATCCCGTGTCCGTCTGTCCGTCCAGGTGGTGGCTGACATGCGGGAGAAGCGCTACATCCCCCAATCTCCCCCTCTGTATCCCCTCAGACCCCCCCAAACCCCCCCAGGACCCCTCAGGACCCCCTCAGACCCCTCCAGGACCCCCTCAGACCCCCCCAGGCTGAGCCCGTGTCCGTCTGTCCGTCCAGGTGGTGGCTGACATGCGGGAGAAGCGCTACATCCCCCAATCTCCCCCCTCTGTGTCCCCCCAGAAACCTCCTAGACCCCTCAGTAGGACCCCCTCAGACCCCCTCAGGACCCCCTCAGACCCCTCCAGGACCCCCACAGACCCCCCCAGGCTGAGCCCGTGTCCGTCTGTCCGTCCAGGTGGTGGCTGACATGCGGGAGAAGCGCTACATCCCCCAATCTCCCCCTCTGTATCCCCTCAGACCCCCCCAAACCCCCCCAGGACCCCTCCAAACCCCCTCAGGACCCCCTCAGACCCCTCCAGGACCCCCTCAGACCCCCCCAGGCTGACCCCGTGTCCGTCTGTCCGTCCAGGTGGTGGCTGACATGCGGGAGAAGCGCTATGCCCAGCAGGGCATCGGCAGCAGTTACCTGTTCCGCGTCGACCACGACACCATCATCGACGCCACCAAGTGCGGCAACCTGGCCCGCTTCATCAACCACTGCTGCACGGTGGGACCCCCCCAGGACCCCCCCAAAACCAACCTGACCCCCCCAGACCCCCCTGACCCCCCCCAGACCCAGCCAGACCCCCCAAACCCACCCAGAGCCACCCAAACCCAGCCTGACCCCCCTGCGCCACCCTGACCCCCCGACCCGCTTCATCAACCACTGCTGCACGGTGGGACCCCCCCAGGACCCCCCCAAACCCCCCCAGCCTGACCCCCCTGACCCCCCCAGACCCAGCCAGACCCCCCCAAACCCACCCAGAGCCACCCAAACCCAGCCTGACCCCCTGCGCCACCCTGACCCCCCCGACCCGCTTCATCAACCACTGCTGCACGGTGGGACCCCCCAGGACCCCCCAAACCCAGCCTGACCCCCCTGACCCCCCCCAGACCCAGCCAGACCCCCCCAAACCCACCCAGAGCCACCCAAACCCAGCCTGAGCCCCCGGTGCCACTCTGACCCCCCCGACCCGCTTCATCAACCACTGCTGCACGGTGGGACCCCCCAGGGCCCCCCAAACCCAGCCTGACCCCTCTAAACCCCTCCCTGACCCCCTCAGACCCCCAAACCCCCTCAATGACCCCCTCAGCCCTTCAGTGACCCCCCTGTGCCCCCCCCAGCCCAACTGCTACGCCAAGGTGATCACCATCGAGGCGCAGAAGAAGATTGTCACCTACCCCTGAGCCCCCCAGACCCCCTCTGAGCCCCCTTAGACCCCCCAAGCCCCCCCCAACCCCCCCAAAACCCCTCCCAGACCCCCCCAAACCCCTCAGTGACCCCCAAACCCCCTCAGTGACCCCCCTGTGCCCCCCCCCAGCCCAACTGCTACGCCAAGGTGATCACCATCGAGGCGCAGAACATCATTGAACCCCCCTGAGCTCCCCAAAACCCCCTTAGACCCCCCAAACCCCCTCCCTGACCCCCTCAGACCCCCCAAACCCCCTCAATGACCCCCTCAGCCCTTCAGTGACCCCCCTGTGCCCCCCCAGCCCAACTGCTACGCCAAGGTGATCACCATCGAGGCGCAGAAGAAGATTGTCACCTACCCCTGAGCCCCTCAGACCCCCCCAGACCCCCATAAGCCCCCCAAACCCCCTCCCTGATCCCCTTAGACCCCCCCAAACCCCTTCAGTGCCCCCCCTGTGCCCCCCCCAGCCCAACTGCTACGCCAAGGTGATCACCATCGAGGCGCAGAAGAAGATTGTCACCTACTCCTGAGCCCCCCAAAACCCCCTAAACCCCCCTTAAACCCCTCCCAACCCCCCCAAACCCCTCAGTGACCCCCAAACCCCTTCAGTGACCCCCCTGTGCCCCCCCAGCCCAACTGCTACGCCAAGGTGATCACCATCGAGGCGCAGAAGAAGATTGTCACCTACTCCTGAGCCCCCAAAACCCCCTAAACCCCCCTTAAACCCCTCCCAACCCCCCCAAACCCCTCAGTGACCCCCAAACCCCCTCAGTGACCCCCCTGTGCCCCCCCAGCCCAACTGCTACGCCAAGGTGATCACCATCGAGGCGCAGAAGAAGATTGTCATCTACTCCAAGCAGCCCATCGGGGTGAACGAGGAGATCACCTACGACTACAAGTTCCCCATCGAGGAGACCAAGATCCCCTGTCTGTGCCGCACCGACGCCTGCCGGGGCACCCTCAACTGAGAACACCCCCCCAACACCCAACCCTGGGAACCCCCCATGATGGGACCCCTCACCCACCCATGGGACCCCCCCCCGTGGCACCCATCGACCATGGGAGGCCCCCCACCCATGTGGTACCCATCAGCTATGGGACTGACACCTGCTGGGGCACCCTCAACTGAGACACCCCCTTCCAGGGGACTCCCCCCCCAAACCCAACCCTGGGACCCCCACCCACCCACGGGACCCCCCGTGGCACCTATCAACCATGGGACCTCCCCCATGGCACCCCCCAACCATGGCACTGACATCTGCCAGGGCACCCTCAGCTGAGACACCCCTCCCCTGTGGGACCCCCACCCCCACCCTGGGCCTCCCCCAGGGGACCCCCGTGGCACCCAGCCCCCAACCGTGGCGCCCATCGACCATGGGACTGACACCTGCCAGGGCACCCTCAGCTGAGACCCCTCCCGTGGGACCCCCCAACCCAACCCTGGGATCCCCCATGGGACCCCCTGCCCAACCACGTTGGGGCCACTGTGGGTGACCTTTGACCCACCATGGGTGACGTGTGGCACCCGGGGGGGGGGGGTGAGGGGTAGGGACACTGGGGCTGACCTGAGGCCCCCGAAAGCCACCATCCAGGGTTGACCTGAGGCCCCGGGTAGGGTTGACATGAGGCCCCCGACAACCGCCACCCGGGGTTGACCTCAGGCCCCGGATGGGGTTGACATGAGGCCCCCGACAGCCGCCATCCAGGGTTGACCTGAGGCCCCGGTCAGGGTTGACATGCCCCCAACAGCCACCATCCGGGGTTGACCTGAGGCCCCCGACAGCCGCCATCCGGGGTTGACCTGAGGCCCCCCGACAGCCACCGCTGCTGATTGGCCACTGTACCATCCTGGCCACGCCCCCCCGGGCCACACCCTCCCCACCCCCTCCCCCAGTGCCACACCGGGATGACGTCACCCCCCAACCCCCCGCGATGACGTCACCACCTCCTCCGGCTGTTTCTTGTAGAAACTCGGGGGGGGGGGGGAGGGGCTGAGACCCCCACCCGAGGGGGGAGAAGGGGGGGGGTTGGTCGGGGGGGGGGGGGGAGGGGGTCCCTCACCCCACCCCCTCCCACCCCTCCCCCCACCCCCCGGCCCTGTAAATACCCCGGGGGGGGGTGTAAATACCCTGTAAATGCCCCTCCCCCCCCCCCCCCCAACTCCCCCTGTACATATGTTGATACCGGGGAGCCCCCGGGCCCCCCTTTTTATAAAGTGGCCACCGAGCTTTGAGGGGGGGGGGTCGTCTCTGTGTGGGGGAGGGGCCAGGGGGTGGGGGGAGGGGGAGGGGATCGCCTGGGGGGGGGGGGGGGAGGAGCCGGGGATACCCTCTGGGTGGGGGAGGGGAGGGTTTGAGGGTGGGGAAGGGGCCTGGGGGTGGGGGAGGGGCTGGGGATCGCCTTCGGGGTGGGGGAGGGGCCAGGGGGTGGGGGAGGGGATCGCCTCTGGGGGGGGGAGGGGCTGGGGATCGCCTCTGTGTGGGGGAGGGGCAAGGGGGTGGGGGAGGGGCCAGGGATCGCCTGGGGGGGGGGGGAGGGGCCGGGGATCACCTCAGGGTGGGGGAGGAGGTGGGGGAGGGGCTGGGGGTCGCCTGGGGGGGGAGGGGCCAGGGGGTGGGGGAGGGGATCGCCTCGGGGTGGGGGAGGGGCCGGGGATCTCCTCTGAGGGGGGAGGGTTCGAGTGGGGGGAGGGGGTGGGGATACCCTCTGTGCGGGGAGGGGCAGGGGGATCGCCTCTGGGGGGGGGGAGGGGCTTCCTCTCCTCCCCCCCCGCCCCCCCTTCTGCTTTCACTCTGGCCTTGGGCTTCCGGGAGCCGCCCCTCCCCCCAACCCCCTCCCCCTCTCCCCACCAGCCCCTCCCCCCACCCCCTCCCCCCGCCCCTCCCCCCCTCTCCCCTCCCCTTCCTCCCTTCTCTCCAGCCTCAGACCTCCGGGAGCCGCCCCTCCCCCCAACCCCTCCCCCTCTCCCCTCCAGCCCCTCCCCCCACCCCTCCCTCTCCCCCTCCCCCTCCCCTTCCCCCTCCCCCCACCTCCTTCCTCCCTTCCCTCCAGCCTCAGACCTCCAGGAGCCGCCCCCTCCCCCCAACCCCCTCCCCTCTCCCCTCCAGCCCCTCCCCCCACCCCCTCCCTCTCCCCCTCCCCCCTCCCCTTGCCCCTCCCCCCACCTCCTTCCTCCCTTCCCTCCAGCCTCAGACCTCCAGGAGCTGCCCCTCCCCCCAACCCCTCCCCTCTCCCCTCCAGCCCCTCCCCCCACCCCTCCCCTCCCCCTCCCCCTCCCCTTGCCCCTCCCCCCACCCCCTTCCTCCCTTCCCTCCGGCCTCAGACTTCCGGGAGCCGCCCCTCCCCCCAGCCCCTCCCCCTTTCCCCCCAGCCCCCTCCCCCCACCCCCTCCCTCTCCCCCTCTCCCCTCCCCCCAAACCCCTCCCCTCACCCCTCCCCCCGCCCCTCCCCCCTCCCCCTCCCCTTCCTCCCTTCCCTCCAGCCTCAGACTTCCAGGAGCCGCCCCTCCCCCCAATCCCTCCCCCTCTCCCCTCCAGCCCTTCCCCCCACCCCTCCCCTTGCCCCTCCCCCCAGCCCTCCCCCCACCCCCTCGGGGAGGGGGTGGGGAGAGGGTGGAGCCACCGAGGAAACTCACAGGGAAACCGGTACCATGGAGTCACCCCCCGGGACCAGAGACCCCCCCCCAGGGGACAAGGACCCCCCCCCGGGGGCAACGACCCCCCCCCAGGGGGCATCGAGCGCCCCTTGGGCCCCCAGGTAGTGGGGGAGGGGCAGGGAGGGAGCGGGGTGGGGGGAGGGGGGAGGGAAAGGGGGGGAGCGGGTTGGGGGGGAGGGGGAGGGGGATCCCCTGCTTTGAAAAGGGGGGGAGGGGTCTCTATCCAACCCCCTCCCCCCTGCCCCTCCCCCACCTCCCCTCCCCCTTCCCTTTAGGGAACCAGATTTGGGGTGGGGGAGGGGCAGGGGGGAGGGGAGGAAGGGGTTCCCCCCCTCCCCCCCTTCCCCTCCCCCCCAAAGGGAGTTTGGGGTGGGGGAGGGGGCATTTTGGGGGGGTGAGGGAGGGGGAATTGGGGGGATGAATTGGGGTGGGGGAGGGGCATTATAGAGGGTGGGGGAGGGGCACTGTAGTGGGTGGGGGAGGGGCATTGTAGGGGTGGGGGAGGGGGGATTGAGGGGATGAATTGGGGTGGGGGAGGGGCATTGTAGAGGATGGGGGAGGGGCATTTTAGGGGGTGGGGGAGGGGCATTGAGGGAATGAATTGGGGTGGGGGAGGGGCATTTTAGGGGGTGGGGGAGGGGCATTTTAGGGGGTTGGGGAGGGGGCATTGAGGGGATGGGGGAGGGGCATTGAGGGGATGAATTGGGGTGGAGGAGGGGCATTGTAGAGGATGGGGGAGGGGCATTTTAGGGGGTGGGGGAGGGGCATTGAGGGAATGAATTGGGGTGGGGGAGGGGCATTTTAGGGGGTGGGGAGGGGCATTTTAGGGGGTGGGGGAGGGGGCATTGAGGGGATGAATTGGGGTGGGGGAGGGGCATTGTAGGGGATGGGGGAGGGGCATTTTAGGGGGTGGGGGAGGGGCATTGAGGGAATGAATTGGGGTGGGGGAGGGGCATTGTAGAGGATGGGGGAGGGGCATTTTAGGGGGTGGGGGAGGGGCATTGAGGGAATGAATTGGGGTGGGGGAGGGGCATTTTAGGGGGTGGGGGAGGGGCATTTTAGGGGGTGGGGGAGGGGCATTGAGGGGATGAATTGGGGTGGGGGAGGGGCATTGTAGAGGATGGGGGAGGGGCATTTTAGGGGGTGGGGGAGGGGCATTGAGGGAATGAATTGGGGTGGGGGAGGGGCATTGTAGAGGATGGGGGAGGGGCATTTTAGGGGGTGGGGGAGGGGCATTGAGGGAATGAATTGGGGTGGGGGAGGGGCATTTTAGGGGGTGGGGGAGGGGCATTTTAGGGGGTGGGGGAGGGGCATTGAGGGGATGAATTGGGGTGGGGGAGGGGCATTGTAGAGGATGGGGGAGGGGCATTTTAGGGGGTGGGGGAGGGGCATTGAGGGAATGAATTGGGGTGGGGAGGGGCATTGTAGAGGATGGGGGAGGGGCACTGTGGGGGTGGGGGGAGGGGGGATTGAGGGGATGAATTGGGGTGGGGGAGGGGCATTGTAGAGGGTGGGGGAGGGGCACTGTAGGGGGTGGGGGAGGGGCATTGAGGGGATGAATTGGGGGTGGGGGAGGGGCATTGTAGGGGGTGGGGGAGGGGCATTGACGGGATGAATTGGGGGTGGGGGAGGGGCATTGTAGGGGTGGGGGAGGGGCACTGAAGACGATGAGGGAGGGGCATTGAGGGGATGAATTGGGGGTGGGGGAGGGGGAATCGAGGGGATGAATTGGGGTGGGGGAGGGGCATTGAGGGGATGAATTGGGGGTGGGGGAGGGGTATTGTAGGGGTGGGGGAGGGGTATTGTAGGGGTGGGGGAGGGGTATTGTAGGGGTGGGGGAGGGGCACTGTAGTGGGTGGGGGAGGGGCACTATAGAGGATGGGAGAGGGGGAATTTGGCGGGGATCCCCGTACGGGGGGGGGGGTGGGTTGTTCACCCCCCACCCCCCCTCTCTGCCCCTCCCCCCCCCCCCCAGGGCCTCGTGCTGGTGGTGACGGGGGGTTGCGGGTTCCTGGGCTGGCGGCTGGTGCAGCTGCTGCTGGAGCGGGAACCGGCCCTGGGCCAGCTCCGCCTCTTCGACCTGCGCCCCCCGCCCCGCGAGCTGCCGGGGGGGATGGGTGAGGGGGGGAAGGGGAGGGGGGAGGGAGGGGGAGGAGGGAGGAGGATGGGAGGGGGGAGGGGGAGGGGGAGGGGGAAGGGAGGGGGGAGGGGATGGGGATGGGGAGGGGGAATGGGGGAGGAGGGAAGGGGGTAAGGGGGAGGGGGAGAGGGAGGAGGGGGAAGGGGAGGGGGAAGGGGGAAGGGGAGGGGGAGGGGGGAGGGAGGAGGGAGAGGGGAGAGGGAGGAGGGGGAGGAAAGAGGGGGGAGGGGGTAAGGGAGGAGGAGGGGGATGGGAGGGAGGGGGAATGGGGGAGGGGAGGAGGATGGGAGGGGGAAAGGGGGCTGGGGGGAGGGGGAAAGGGGGGAGGGGAGGGGGAGGGGGAGGGGAGAGGGGAAGGGGAGGGAGGAGGGCATGGGGAGGGGGAGGGGCAGGGGGAAAGGGGGAGGGGGAGGGGGAAGGGGAGGGAGAGGGGGGAGGGGGAAGGGGAGGGAGAGGGGAGGGAGGAGGAGGATGGGAGGGGGGAAGGGGGGGAAGGGAGGGGGAGAGGGAGGAGGGGGAGGAAAGGGGGGAGGGGGTAAGGGGGGAGGAGGGGGATGGGAGGGAGGGGGAATGGGGGAGGGAGAGGGAGGAGGGGATGGGGAGGGGGAGGGGGTTGGGGGGAGGGGGAGATGGGGGGGAGGGGGAGGGGGAAGGGGAGGGGAGGGGGAGGGGGGAAGGAGGGGGTAAGGGGGGAGGGGGAAGGGGAGGGGGAAGGGGAGGGGGAGGGGGAGGGGAGAAGGGGAGGGAGGGGAGGGGGGAAGGAGGGGGTAAGGGGGGAGGGGGAAGGGGAGGGGGGAAGGGGAGGGGGAGGGGAGGGGAGAAGGGGAGGGAGGGGAGGGGGGAAGGAGGGGGTAAGGGGGGAGGGGGAAGGGGAGGGGGGAAGGGGAGGGGGAGGGGGAGGGGAGAAGGGGAGGGAGGGGGGAGGGGAAGGGGGGAAAGGGGCTGGGGGGAAGGGGTGGAGGGGAGTTCCCCCCCCCGCTCCCCCCTTCCCCCACCTAAGGACACACCCCCCCCGCCCCCTCCCCCCCGCCCCTCCCCCCGCAGACTCCCGCCTGCGCCTCGTGCAGGGGGACGTGTGTGACGCGGGCGCCGTGCTCCGCGCGCTGGCCGGCGCCGACGTCGTGTTCCACGCGGCCTCGCTCGTGGACGTGTGGGGGAGGGGCAGCGCCCAGGCCATCGCCAGGGTCAACGTGCAGGGTGGGGGAGGGGCCATGGGGGGGGGGGGGTGGGGGGGTGGGGGAGGGGTTTGGGGGGGGGGAGGGGCTTGGGGGGATGGGGGAGGGGATGGGGGGGATGGGGGGATAGGGGATGGGGGAGGGGCTTGGAGGGATGGGGGAGGGGCTATGGGAGGGGGAGGGGATGGGGGAGGGGATGGGGGAGGGGCTTGGAGGGATGGGGGAGGGGCTATGGGAGCGGGGAGGGGATGGGGGAGGGGATGGGGGAGGGGCTTGGGGGGTGGGGGAGGGGCTATGGGGGATGGGGGATGGGGGGAGGGGATGGGGATGGGGGAGGGGCTATGGGGGATGGGGGAGGGGCTATGGGGGGATGGGGGGTGGGGGAGGGGCTATGGGGAGATGGGGAGGGGGGAGGGGCTTATGGGGGGTGGGGGGTGGGGGAGGGGCCATGGGGGATGGGGGAGGGGCTTGGGGGGATGGGGGAGGGGCTAAGGGAGGGAATGGGGGGGATGGGGGAGGGGATGGGGGGATGGGGGGATAGGGGATGGGGGAGGGGCTATGGGAGGGGATGGGGAGGGGGGAGGGGATGGGGAGGGGCTTGGAGGGATGCGGGAGGGGCTATGGGGGATGGGGGATGGGGGATGGGGGGAGGGGATGGGGATGGGGGAGGGGCTATGGGGGATGGGGGAGGGGCTATGGGGGATGGGGGAGGGGCTATAGGGGGAAGGGGGAGGGGCTAAGGGGGGATGGGGGGATGGGGGAAGGGCTATGGGGGGATGGGGGAGGGGGGATGGGGGGGCTATGGGGGGATGGGGGAGGGGCTAAGGAAGGGAATGGGGGGATGGGGAGATGGGGGAGGGGCCATGGGGGATGGGGGATGGGGGAGGGGATGGGGATGGGGGAGGGGCTATGGGGGATGGGGGAGGGGCTATAGGGGGAAGGGGGAGGGGCTATGGGGGGAAGGGGGGCTATGGGGGGATGGGGTGGTGGGGGGGTGGGGGGATGGGTTAGGGGCTATGGGGGAAGGGGGAGGGGATGGGGGAGGGGCTATGGTGGAAGGGGGAGGGACTACGGGGGGATGGGGGGATGGGGGGATGGGGGAGGGGATGGGGGATGGGGGAGGGGCTATGGGGAGATGGGGGGTGGGGGAAGGGCTATGGGGGAGGGGCTATGGGGGGGTCTATGGGGGGATGGGGGGATGGGGGGATGGGGGAGGGGGAGGGGCCATGGGGGGATGGGGGAGGGGTTATGGGGGGGTCTATGGGGGATGGGGGGATGGGGGTGGGGCTATAGGGGGCTGGGGGAGTCTATGGGGTAACTGGGGGGGTCTCTGGCGTAACTGGGGTAACTGGGGAGGGCTCTGGGGGGGCTCTGGAGTAACTAGGGGGGCTCTGGGGTAACTGGGGGGGCTCTGGGGTAACTGGGGTAACTGGGGGTAGCCCTAGGGGTGCTCTGGGGTAACTGGGGGGCTCTGGGGTAACTTGGGGGGGCTCTGGGGGTCTCTGGGGTAACTGGGGTAACTGGGGGGGTCTCTGGGGTAACTGGGGTAACTGGGAGGGGTTCTGGGGGGGCTCTGGGGGTAACTGGGGTAACTGGGGGGAGCTCTGGGGGGCTCTGGGGTAACTGGGGTAACTGGGGGGGTCTCTGGGGTAACTGGAGTAACTGGGGGAGCTCTGGGGGGCTCTGGGGGTAACTGGGGGGGCTCTGTGGGGGCTCTGGGGTAACTGGGGGAGCTCTGTGGGGGCTCTGGGGTAACTGGGGTAACTGGGGGGTGCTCTGTGTCTCCCTGGGGTAGTTGGGGGGGTGGTGTGTATTTGGGGTGCTCCTGACCCCCCCTTCCCTCCCCCCCCCCCCAGGCACGAGGAACGTGCTGCGGGGGTGCAAGGCGGGCGGGGGCGTCCGCTGCCTCGTCTACACCAGCAGCATGGAGGCCGTGGGGCCCAACACCCGGGGGGACCCCTTCCTCAGGTGGGGAACCCCCCCCAAACCATCCCGGGACCCCCTGAACCCCCCTGAGCCCCCCAAACCCCCCTGAAACCCCTCTGAACCACCCCGGGACCCCCTGAACCCCCCTGAGGCCCCCAAATCCCCTGGGACCCCCTGAACCCCCCTGAGCCCCCCAAACCCCCCTGAAACCCCCTGAGCCCCCCAAAACCCCTGGGACCTCCCAGGGACCCCCCTAAGCCCCCCAAATCCCCTGGGACCCCCTGAACCCCCCAAACCACCCCAGGACCCCCTGAACCCCCCTGAGCCCCCCAAACCCCCCCCGAACCACCCCAGGACCCCCTGACCCCCCCCCGAGCCCCTTGAACCACCCCAGGACCCCCTGAACCCCTCTGAACCCCCAAAACACCCCGAAACCACTGGGATCCCCCTGAACCCCCCTGAGCCACCCCGGGACCCCCTGAACCCCCCTGAGGCCCCCAAACCACCCCGGGACCCCCTGAACCCACCTGAGGCCCCCAAACCCCCTGGGACCCCCCAGGGACCCCCATGAGCCCCCCAAACCACCCCAGGAACCCCTGAACCCCCCTGAGCCCCCCAAACCCCCCCCCGAACCACCCCAGGACCCCCTGACCCCCCCCGAGCCCCTTGAACCACCCCAGGACCCCCTGAACCCCTCTGAACCCCCAAAACACCCCGAAACCACTGGGATCCCCCTGAACCCCCTGAGCCACCCCGGGACCCCCTGAACCCCCCTGAGGCCCCCAAACCACCCCGGGACCCCCTGAACCCACCTGAGGCCCCCAAACCCCCTGGGACCCCCTGGGATCCCCCTGAACCCCCCGAAAACCCCCCTGAACCACCCCAGGACCCCCTGAATCCCCCAGAGCCCCCCAAATCCCCTGGGACCCCCAGGGATCCCCCCTGAGCCCCCCAAACCCCTCTGAACCCCCCTGAGCCCCCCAAACCCCCTGGGACCCCCCAGGGACCCCCCTGAGGCCCCTGAACCACCCCAGGACCCCCTGAACTCCCCTGAGCCCCCCAAACCCCCCCGAACCACTCCAGGACCCCCTGAACCCCCCTGAGCCCCCCAAATCCCCTGGGACCCCCTGAACCCCTCTGAACCCCCCTGAGCCCCCCAAAACTCCTGGGACCCCCAGGGACCCCCTGAGGCCCCCAAACCACCCCAGGACCCCCTGAACCCCCGTGAGGCCCCAAAACCCCCTGAACCACCCCAGGACCCCCTGAACCCCCCTGAGCCCCCCAAACCACCCCAGAACCCCCTGAACCCCCTGAACCACCCCAGGACCCCCTGAACCCCCCTGAGGCCCCCAAATCCCCTGGGATCCCCCCCGAACCCCCCTGAGCCCCCCAAATCCCCTGGGACCCCCTGAACCCCCCAAACCACCCCAGGACTCCCTGAAACTCCCTGAGCCCCCCAAAACCCCCCTGAACCACCCCAGGACCCCCTGAACCCCCCTGAGGCCCCCAAACCCCCTGGGAACCCCAGGGACCCCCCTGAGCCCCCCAAACCACCCCAGGACCCCCTGAACCCCCCAAATCCCCTGGGATTCCCCCGAACCCCCTGAACCCCCTGAGCCCCCCAAATCCCCTGGGATCCCCTGAACCCCCTGAGCCCCCTGAACCACTCCGGGACCCCCTGAACCCCCCAAAACCCCCCCAAACCACCCCAGGACCCCCTGAACCCCCCTGAGCCCCCCCAAACCCCCTGAACCACCCCAGGACCCCCTGAACCCCTCTGAGCCCCCCAAACCACCCCAGGACCCCCTGAACCACCCCAGGACCCCCTGGGATCCCCCCAAACCCCCCTGAACCCCCCTGAACCCCCCAAAACCCCCCCTGAACCACCCCAGGACCCCCTGTGGGGCCAGGAGGAGCCAGGTGGGGGGGGTGGGGGGAGTGAGTTTTGGAAGGGGGGAGATTTTGGGAGGGGGGAGATTTTGGGGGGGGGTCCCCCAAATCTTACCCCCCCCCCCCTCCCAGGGGGCACGAGGGGTCCCCCTACCCCGTGCGGCACACGGAGCCGTACCCCCTCAGCAAGGCCCAGGCCGAGCGCCTGGTGCTGGAGGCCAATGGCAGCACTGTGAGTCTGGGGGGGGGAGTTTGGGGGGTCCCATGGGGGTCTGGAGGGGTTTGGAGGGGTTTTGGGGGGGTCCCATGGGGGGTTTGGGGGGTCCCATGGGGGTCTGGGGGGGTTTGGAGGGGTTTTTGGGGGGTCCCATGTGGATCTGAGGGGGTTTTGGGGGGTTTGGAGGGGTTTTGGGGGGTCCCATGGGGGTCTAGGGGGGTTTTGGGGGGTCCCTGGCAGGTTCTGGGGGTCCCGGCTGGTGACCCTGGCCCTGCGCCCCACGGGGGGGTTTTGGGGGGTCCCTGGCAGGTTTTGGGGGGTCCCGGCTGGTGACCCTGGCCCTGCGCCCCACGGGGGGTTTTGGGGGGTCCCTGGCAGGTTTTGGGGGGTCCTGGCTGGTGACCCTGGCCCTGCGCCCCACGGGGATCTATGGGGGGGTTCTGGGGGGGTCCCATGGCAGGTTTTGGGGGTCCCTGGCAGGTTTTGGGGGGTCCCGGCTGGTGACCCTGGCCCTGCGCCCCACGGGGGGGTTTTGGGGGGTCCCTGGCAGGTTTTGGGGGGTCCCGGCTGGTGACCCTGGCCCTGCGCCCCACGGGGATCTATGGGGAGCGCCACGAGCTGCTGGCCCAGCTCTTCCGCCGGGGCCGCGCGGCCGGGGGGCTCCTGCCCCGCGTGCTGCCCCCCCACGCCGAGCACGGCCGCGTCTACGTGGGTGAGAGGGGACCCCCACCCCCCAGACACCCCCCTATACCCCCCTATACCCCTCTATACCCCCCTATACCCCCCTGGACCCCCTATACCCCTCTATACCCCCCTGGACCCCCCTATACCTCCCTATACCCCTCTATACCCCCCTATACCCCCCTCGACCCCCCTATACCCCCCTATACCCCCTTTACCCCCTTATACCCCCCTTTACCCCCCTATACCCCCCTCGACCCCCCTATACCCCCCTATACCCCCTTTACCCCCCTATACCCTCCTGGACCCCCCTATACCTCCCTATACCCTCCTATACCCCTCTATACCCCCCTTTACCCCTCTATACCCCCCATATCCCCCCATACCCCCCCATACCCCCCTCCCCAGCCCCATATCCCCCCTATATCCCCCTCCCCAGCCCCATATCCCCCCCATACCCCCCTCCCCAGCCCCATATCCCCCCTATATCCCCCCTATATCCCCCTCCCCAAGCCCCATATCCCCCCCATATCCCCCCTATATCCCCCCCATATCCCCCTCCCCAGCCCCATATTTCCCCTATACCCCCCTCCCCAGCCCCATATCCCCCCTATATCCCCCTCCCCAAGCCCCATATCCCCCCCATACCCCCCTCCCCAAGCCCCATATCCCCCCCATATCCCCCCTATATCCCCCCCATATCCCCCTCCCCAGCCCCATATCCCCCCTATATCCCCCTCCCCAAGCCCCATATCCCCCCCATACCCCCCTCCCCAGCCCCATATCCCCCCCATACCCCCCTCCCCAAGCCCCATATCCCCCCCATATCCCCCCTATATCCCCCCCATATCCCCCTCCCCAGCCCCATATTCCCCCTATATACCCCTCCCCAAGCCCCATATCCCCCCCATACCCCCTCCCCAAGCCCCATATCCCCCCCATACCCCCCTCCTATATCCCCCTGCCCCATATCCCCCCCTATATCACACCCCCCTCCCCCCGTATTACCCCCCTCCCCCTAACCCACTCCCCCAACCCCCCAAAATCTATGTCACGTCCCCCCCCTTTCCCCCACCCCCCGTTTCCCCCTCTTAGGTAACGTGGCCTGGATGCACGTGCTGGCGGCCCGGGCGGCCCTGGGTCCCGGTGCTGAGGCGGTGGCGGGCGAGGTCTTCTACTGCTACGACTGGTCCCCCTACGCGGCCTACGAGGACTTCAACCAGCTGCTCCTGGGCCCGGCCGGGCTACGGCTCCGGGGCCCCCGTTTGCCCCCGGTGTTGTTGGAGCTCCTGGCCCGGTTCAACGCGGGTTTGGGGTGGCTGCTGAGGCCTTGGGGGGGTTACACCCCTTTACTCACCCCCTACACCTTGGCCGTGGGGTCGACCCCTTTCAGCGTCCGCACCGACAAGGCCCAGAGGTGTTTCGGGTACCGGCCCCTCTTCACCTGGGAGGAGGCGCGGGGTAGAACCCTGGCCTGGCTCAGGGAGATCGAGGGGGCCTGACCCACAGGCTCCTGACCCACATATCCCTGCCCCACAGGCTCCTGACCCACATATCCCTGCCCCACAGGCCGCTGACACACATAGCCCTGGCCCACAGGCCGCTGACACACATGGCCCTGACCCAGGGCCTGGCCTGGCTCAGGGAGATCAAGGGGGCCTGACCCACAGTCCCCTGACCCACAGTGTCCCCCTGACCCACATATCCCTGCCCCACAGGCCTGGCCTGGCTCAGGGAGATTGAGGGGGCCTGACCCACAGGCTCCTGACCCACATATCCCTGCCCCACAGGCCTGGCCTGGCTCAGGGAGATCGAGGGGGCCTGACCCACAGGCCCCTGACCCACATAGCCCTGCCCCACAGGCCTCTGACACACATAGCCCTGACCCAGGGCCTGGCCTGGCTCAGGGAGCTCGAGGGGGCCTGACCCACAGGCCCCTGCCCCACGGCCTGGCCTGGCTCAGGGAGATCGAGGGGGCCTGACCCACAGTGTCCCCCTGACCCACAGTGTCCCCCTGACCCACATATCCCTGACCCACAGGCTCCTGACCCACATATCCCTGGCCCACAGGCCTCTGACACACATAGCCCTGACCCAGGGCCTGGCCTGGCTCAGGGAGCTTGAGGGGGCCTGACCCACAGTGTCCCCCTGCCCCACAGGCCCCTGCCCCACATATCCCTGCCCCACAGGCCTGGCCTAGCTCAGGGAGCTCGAGGAGGCCTGACCAACAGGCCCCTGCCCCACAGTGTCCCCCTGACCCACATATCCCTGCCCCACAGGCCTGGCCTGGCTCAGGGAGCTCGAGGGGGCCTGCCCCACGTATCCCTGCCCCACAGGCCCCTGCCCCACATATCCCTGCCCCACAGGCCTCAAATAAACCAGACAAACAACCTCATCGGCCTCCACTTTGGGGGGGTCGTGGGGTTTTTTAAGGGGGGGGTGGGGAAGAAAACGGGGCCGCCATGACCCCGGCCTAACAGGAAGCGCCCTCCCCTCCCCCTCGGCGGCCATCTTGGGGGAGGGAGGAGGAGCTGAGGCGGCGTCCCCATTGGCTGGCGGGTGAGGCCTAGCGGCCTGGAGCTCCAGTGAGGCCTGGAAGGTGCTGAGTGTAGGCCCGGCCTGGCCCAAGGCCACCTGGGCCACCAGGGGTTGGGTGACGTCACCGGCGGCAGCGGCGGCGGCGGCGGCGGCTTCATCGGGGTCCGGCAGTTGCGCCGGCCCCGCCCAAGGCCCGAAGGAGGTGGAGCCTGAACGGCGCCGCCGCCGATAGCCCCACAGGCCCACCCAGGCCACCGAGGCCACCAAGGCCACCACCGCCACCGGCACCCACCACCAGGCCGCCTGCTGGCTCGGCTGGAGGGCGGCGGTGGGCCTCAAGGGCCGGGGGTGGCCAACGGTGGTCTCCAAGGGTGGGTGGTGGCCAACGGTGGTCTCCAAGGGCGGGTGGTAGCCCACGGTGGTCTCCAAGGGTTGGTGGTGGCCCACGGTGGTCTCCAAGGGCGGGTGGTAGCCCACGGTGGTCTCCAAGGGTTGGGGGTGGCCCATGGTGGTCTCCAAGGGTGGGTGGTGGCCCACGGTGGTCTCCAAGGGCGGGTGGTAGCCCACGGTGGTCTCCAAGGGTTGGGGGTGGCCCATGGTGGTCTCCAAGGGTGGGTGGTGGCCAACGGTGGTCTTCAAGGGTGGTTGTTGGCCCGTGGTGGCCTCCAAGGTTGGTTGGTGGCCCATGGTGGTCTTCAAGGGTGGTTGTTGGCCAACGGTGGTCTCCAAGGGTGGTTGTTGGCCAACGGTGGTCTCCAAGGGTGGGTGGTAGCCCATAGTGGTCTCCAAGGGTGGGTGGTGGCCCGCGGTGGTCTTCAAGGGTTGTTGGTGGCCAACGGTGGTCTCCAAGGCTGGTTGTTGGCCAATGGTGGTCTTCAAGGCCGGTTGTTGGCCAATGGTGGTCTCTAAGGCCGGTTGTTGGCCAATGGTGGTCTTCAAGGGTGGTTGGTAGCCAACGGTGGTCTCCAAGGGTTGTTGGTGGCCCGCGGTGGTCTCCAAGGCCAGTTGTTGGCCAACAATGGTCTCCAGAGATTGTTGGTGGCCGGTGGTGACCTCCCAGGCCGGTTGTCGCCCCTCGGTGGCCTCCGTGTCCTTCTGGTGGCCCCCGGCATTCTCGGGGAGCCCCCCAGGCTCAGGGTGGGCTGGGTGGCCGTGGGTTGCCCACGGGGGTCTTGGTGGTCACCCAAGGGGTGACGCTGGCCTCTGAGGTCAGGTGGTGACCCGGGACCATCTCCAAACCCTTCCAGAAGGTTCCGGTGGGTTCCGGGGTGTCTTGGGGGACGTCGGTAGCCGTGGGGACCCCCAAGGAGGTGGGGGGGTGATGGGGGGTCCCAGGTGGCCCCGGGGGTGGTTTGGTGGCCGCGGGTGGCCAGGAGGGTGCAGAGGGAGAGGGTCAGGAGAGCTGGGGGGGGGCACCCATGGCCGGGCGTCGGGTGGGACCTGGGGGGGATGGAGGAGGGTGGGTGTCATGGGACCCACATGGGACCCACACGGGACCCACACGTCCCCCCCAGCACCCTTGGGTGCCCCATAACCCCCCATGGGCCCCCCAAGTCTCCCATGGGACCCACATGTCCCCCCAGCACCCTTGGGTGCCCCATAACCCCCCATGGGCCCCCCAAGTCTCCCATGGGACCCACATGTCCCCCCAGCACCCTTGGGTGCCCCATAACTCCCATGGGACCCCCAAGTCCCCCATGGGACCCACACATCCCCCCGGCACCCTTGGGTGACCCACATCCCCCCATGGGACCCCCAAGTCCCCCATGGGACCCACACATCCCTCCCAGCACCCTTGGGTGACCCACATCCCCCCATGGGACCCCCAAGTCCCCCATGGGACCCACACATCCCTCCCAGCACCCTTGGGTGACCCACATCCCCCCATGGGACCCCCAAGTCCCCCATGGGACCCACACATCCCTCCCAGCACCCTTGGGTGACCCACATCCCCCCATGGGACGCCCAACTCCCCCCAACCCAGCAACCTTGGGTGCCCCATAACCCCCCGTGGGACTCCCAAGTCCCCCATGGGACCCACACGTCCCCCCAGCACCCTTGGGTGCCCCACATCCCCCCATGGGCCCCCCAAGTCCCCCATGGGACCCACACATCCCCCCGGCACCCTTGGGTGCCCCACATCCCCCCATGGGACCCACACAGGACCCACACGTCCCCCCGACACCCTCCAGCCCCCCTCCTCACCCCCTCCCCAAGCCCCCCAACCACCCCATGGGACCCCCAACTCCCCCCCCCCAACCCAGCACCCTTGGGTGCCCCATAACCCCCCCCCACGGACCCCCGGGTACCTGTGGGGCGGCGGGCGTTGGGCGGCAGGAAGCGGCGGCGCCGGCAGGAAGCGGCGGCCCCGGGGCGGGGCCACACCCACCCTGTGGGGTGGGACCCACACTTGGGGGGCCCAGTGGCGGTTTCGGGGCCCCCCAGAGATCCAAGGAAGCAAGGGCGGTTTCAAGGCGCCCCCTCCTCTTCCTCCTCCTCCTCCTCCTCCTCCTCACATAGAGCCCGGGAGGCCACGGTGGTTTCAAGGCCCCCCCATCCCCCCAGAGATCCTGGGACATGATGGTGGTTTCAAGGCCCCCCAGAGATCCAAGGAAACAAGGGCGGTTTCAGGGCCCCCCTCCCATAGATCCTGGGAGACCATGGTGGTTTCAGGGCCCCCCATAGACTCTGGGATATAATGGTGGTTTCAAGGCCCCCCAGAGATCCAAGAAAAGAAGGGCAGTTTCAAGGCTCCCCCTTCCATAGATCCTGGGAGATCATGGTGGTTTCAGGGCCCCCCCCCCCCTAAAATCCCCCCATAGATTCCCCCATCTCCCCCCAATGACGGTTTCAAGGCCCCCCCCCCCAAAATCTCCCCCATAGATTCCCCCCATCTCCCCCCAATGACAGTTTCAAGGCCCCCCCCCCAATAGATTCCCCCCATCTCCCCCCAATGATGGTTTCAAGGCCCCCCCCCCCCCAAAATCCCCCCCATAGATTCCCCCCATCTCCCCACAATGACGGTTTCCAGGGCCCCCCCCCAATAGATTCCCCCCATCTCCCCCCAATGACTGTTTCAGGGCCCCCCCACCCAACATCCCCCATAGATTCCCCCATCTCCCCCCAATGACGGTTTCAGGGCCCCCCCCCATAGATTCCCCCCATCTCCCCCCAATGACAGTTTCAGGCCCCCCCCCCCAAAATCCCCCCCAATAGATTCCCCCCATCTCCCCCCAATGACGGTTTCAAGCCCCCCCCCCCCTAAAATCCCCCCCATAGATTCCCCCCATCTCCCCCCAATGACAGTTTCAGGGTCCCCCCCCAATAGATTCCCCCCATCTCCCCCCAATGACGGTTTCAAGGCCCCCCCCCCAAAATCTCCCCCATAGATTCCCCCCATCTCCCCCCAATGACAGTTTCAAGGCCCCCCCCCAATAGATTCCCCCCATCTCCCCCCAATGATGGTTTCAAGGCCCCCCCCCCCCCAAAATCCCCCCCATAGATTCCCCCCATCTCCCCACAATGACGGTTTCAGGGCCCCCCCCCAATAGATTCCCCCGATCTCCCCCCAATGACTGTTTCAGGGCCCCCCCACCCAACATCCCCCATAGATTCCCCCCATCTCCCCCCAATGACGGTTTCAGGGCCCCTCCCCCATAGATTCCCCCCATCTCCCCCCAATGACAGTTTCAGGGCCCCCCCCCCCCAAAATCCCCCCCAATAGATTCCCCCCATCTCCCCCCAATGACGGTTTCAAGCCCCCCCCCCCTAAAATCCCCCCCATAGATTCCCCCCATCTCCCCCCAATGACAGTTTCAGGGCCCCCCCCCCCAATAGATTCCCCCCATCTCCCCCCAATGACGGTTTCAAGGCCCCCCCCCCCAAAATCTCCCCCATAGATTCCCCCCATCTCCCCCCAATGACAGTTTCAGGGCCCCCCCATGTCCCCACTGACGGTTTTAAGCCCCCCCCCCCCCACCAATCTCCCTAATGACGGTTTCAAGGCCCCCCCCCCACATCTCCCCATTGATTATTTGGGACAGCCCCCCCCCCCCAATCTCCCCATTGGCGGTTTCACACACCCCCCCCCCCAAATTGAAGGGGGCAGTTGGGGGGGTGCCCCACCCCCCACCCCCTGCCCCTCCCCCCTCCCTTTACCCCTCCCCCTCTGGAAGAAGTTCCCGATGTCCCAGAGGGTGACGTGGGGCTGGGGGGGTCCGGGGGGGGTCCCAAATTTAGGGGTGGGGGGAGGGGCTCCTCCTCAGCCCAGGGTGGGGGTGGGGCACCCCAAAACTCAGGGTGGGGGGTGTGGGGGGGACACCCGCAGGAGGCGCTGGCACAACAACCCCCCCAGCACCACCAGCGCCCCCCCAGAGCCCCCAGACCCACCATCCCCCACAGGCAGGGGGGCACCCAGCCGGGGGGAGGGGCTGTGGGGCTGCAAGGGGGCACCCAGCCCAGGAGGGGAGGGGCTGTGGGGCGCCCCATAGAACCCACCACCCACAGTAGGGGCAGCGCCGGGACCCACAGCGGGGTCATGGGGGGCTGGGGGGGGGAATCTATGGGGCTGGGGGGGATCTGTGGGGCTGGGGTATCTATGGGTCAGGGGGATCTATGGGTCAGGGGGATCTATGGGGCTGGGGGGATCTATGGGTCTGAGGGGGATCAATGGGTCTGGGGGAATCTATGGGGCTGGGGGATCTGTGGGGCTGGGGGATCTATGGGGCTGGGGGATCAATGGGGCTGGGGGATCTGGGGCTGGGGGGACCTATGGGGCTGGGGGGATCTATGGGGCTGAAAGGGATCTATGGGGCTGGGGGATCTGTGGGGCTGGGGGACCTATAGGGCTGGGGTTATCTATGGGGCTGGGGAGGATCTATGGGGCTGGGGGATCTATGGGGCTGTGGGATCTATGGGGCTGGGGGGATCTATGGGGCTGAGGGACCTATAGGGCTGGGGTTATCTATGGGGCTGGGGGGATCTATGGGACTAGGGGGGATCTATGGGGCTGGGGGATCTGTGGGGTTGGGGGGGGGGTGGGCAGGGCTCACCTGGGGGGGGGAGGGGGGCCGTGGGTCCCCCGTGGGTCGTGATGGGGAAGCAGCTGCTGCCCCACGGCGGCGCTTCCGCCCCACACGTCACTGGGGCCCAACCCCCTTCCTGCCCCCCTGCCCCACACATCCCTGGGTCCAGTCCTCCCCCACTGCGTCCCAGTCCCTCCCAGTGCCCCCCAGTGCCCTCCCAGTCCCTCCCAGTGCCCCTCCCAGTTGCTTCCAGTCTCTCCCAGTGCCTCCCAGTGCCCCCCTGTCCCTCCCAGTCCCTCCCAGTCCCACCCAGTGCCCTCCCAGTGCCTCCCAGTGCCCTCCCAGTCCCTCCCAGTGCCCTCCCAGTGCCCCCCAGTCCCTCCCAGTGCCCCCAGTCCCAGTTGCTTCCAGTCTTTCCCAGTGCCTCCCAGTGCCCCCCAGTGCCTCCCAGTGCCCTCCCAGTCCCTCCCAGTGCCCTCCCAGTCCCTCCCAGTGCCCCCCAGTGCCCTCCCAGTGCCCCCCCAGTCCCTCCCAGTCCCCCCCAGTGCCCTCCTAGTCCCTCCCAGTCCCCCCCAGTGCCCCTCCCATCCCTCCCAGTCCCCCCCAGTGCCCTCCTAGTCCCCTCCCAGTCCCTCCCAGTGCCCTCCCAGTCCCTCCCAGTGCCCCTCCCCGAGCCATGTTCTGCAGCAAAAGAAGCATTTAATCCCTCCGTGCCCCCCCAGCCCCCCACGTTGGGGGGCTGAGTTGGGGGGCTGAGTTGGGGGGCAGGGGGAGGGACTGTGGGGTGGGGGTGGGGAACAAGTGCTGGAGCTGGGGGGGGAATCTATGGGGCTGGAGACCCCCCCCGAGGGGGGTGTGAGGGATCTCTGGGGCTGGAGACCCCCACCCACACCCCCTGGGGGGGGGATCTATGGGGCTGGAGCCCCCTGGGTGAGGGGGGGGTCTCCTGGAGTCTTCTAGAAGTCTTCGAGGTTGGTGGGCAGGAGGCCATCTTCCTCTTCCTCCTCTTCCTCTTCCTCCTCTTCTTCCTCTTCCTCCTCCTCTTCCTCCTCTTTCCTTTCCCTTTCCTTCTCCTCTTCCTCCTCCTCTTCCTCCTCTTTCCTTTCCCCTTCCTCCTCCTCTTCCTCCTCCTCTTCCTCCTCTTCCTCCTCCTCTTCCTCCTCTTCCTCCTCCTCTTCCTCCTCTTCCTCCTCCTCTTTCCCCTTCCTTTCCTCCTCTTCCTCCTCCTGTTTCCCCTTCCCTTCTTCCTCCTCCCCTTCCTCCCCTTTCCCCTTCCCTTCCTCCTCTTCCTCCTCCTCCTCAGCATTCCCATCCCCCTCCTTCCCCTTCCCCTTCCTCTTCCCCTTCCTCCTCCTCCTCCCCCCCACCTCCCACTCCCCATCCCCTTCCCCTTCCTTGGGGGCCAATGGGACACCCTGAAATACCCGCTGTCACCCGGAGGGGGTCTGGGTTGGTACTGCTGACACCCAGGCCCACCCAGGGCCGGGCCGCAGGTGACGCGGTAACTGAAGCTCAAGCGCCCCCCCCCGGGGTAACACACCACGTGGCGGGGGGGCCGGCCTCCAGCCCTTCCTCACAGGCCCCCAACAAGTCGTCATCCCACTTGTTGTCCTCATCCCAAACCTCCAGCCTCACCCTGGCGCCGGGGGGCAAGGCCAGCACCCCAAAATCCAACCTGGCCCCCCAACGGGGCCGCTGGTTGTTCCAAACCGTCGCCGTTTGCACCCGGGTCCCCCCGAAAAACACCTTGACGTAAGCATCCGTGGGGGACAACACGTCCCCCCGCCAACCTTCCCCGCTCCACACCGTCACCGTCACCCTCCCTAACCCCCGTTGGCGAGGGCAACACTCGGCTGTCACCACCCGGTTGGCGGCGCAACCGCAACGACAAGGCCCGGCAAGATGGCCGCCTCCTCCAGGGCAGGCCCGGCTACAGTTCAACTTTAAGGCCTTCCAGGTGATATAATGAGCCACCGCCGCCTTCAACGCCCCCTCCTCGGCTCCCCCGGGCTAGGAGGGTGTGGAGAGGCCTCACTCGGGCCTCCACTAAACCCGGGGAGGCGGGGAGGCTGCTCAGCCATCTTGTGTAGGCCTCGGCCTGGCCGTAGAGTAGGTCGCCATGTTGCTCGCCGCCTTCCACCTCCACCAGCCGCTCGCTGTAGGCCTCGTTGAAGGTGGCGTTGCCTCGGTTGGCTCCTCGGGCCTTGGTGCAGGCCTCACCCACCGCCCCCAACCTCCCCTTGAGTTTATTGAGGGTTAACTCCGCCCCCAAGCAATCGGCCACCTCGCGGACGCTCAGGCCCGTCATGGCGGCCTGGCACGAGCGGACGGCGGTGACGGAACGGGCCCGCCCCCCAGTTTGAGCCGCCATGACGTAATGGGTGCCGTAGGCCGCCAGGAGCTCGCCGTAATCCGCCGCCGTCTCCCGGGTGAAGCGAGGGGGGAGAGCCCGGATGGCTCGGAGGAAGTGGGGGGATGGGCGAGCCAAGGGGGAGACTTGGGACCTGGGGGGGTGGGGGTGGGGGGAGGGGTAGGGTGGGGGTGGGGGGAGGGGTGGGGGGAGAGAGAGGGGGCGGGGTGGGGGGGAGAGGGAGAGGAGAAGTTAGGCACTTGGGTGGGGGGCAATGGGGAGGGGTCTAGAAGGGGGTGGGGTGGGGGTGGGGGGCCTGGGAGAGGGGTACTGGAGGGGACTGGGGGACTGGGAGGGACTGGGAGGGGCTGGGAGGGATGGGGAGGGCACTGGGAGGGATGGGGAGGCAGTGGGATGGGCTAGGAGGGACCGGGAGGGGACTGGGAGGGACTGGGAAGGGACTGGGAGGGACTGGGAGGGCACTGGGAGGGACTGGGAGGGGACTGGGAGTGATTGGGAAGGGACTGGGAGGGGACTGGGAGGGACTGGGAGGGACTGGGAGGGTACTGGGAGGCACTGGGAGGGGACTGGGAGTGGACTGGGATGGGACTGGGAGGGACTGGGAGTGACTGGGAGTGACTGGGAGGGTACTGGGAGGCACTGGGAGGGGACTGGGAGTGGACTGGGATGGGACTGGGAGGGACTGGGAGTGACTGGGAGTGACTGGGAGGGTACTGGGAGGCACTGGGAGGGGACTGGGAGTGGACTGGGATGGGACTGGGAGGGACTGGGAGTGACTGGGAGTGACTGGGAGGGTACTGGGAGGCACTGGGAGGGGACTGGGAGTGGACTGGGATGGGACTGGGAGGGACTGGGAGTGACTGGGAGTGACTGGGAGGGGACTGGGAGGGACTGGGAGGGACTGGGAGTGGACTGGGTGTGACTGGGAGTGACTGGGAGGGGACTGGGAGGGACTGGGAGGGGACTGGGATGGGACTGGGAGGGACTGGGAGGGGACTGGGAGGGACTGGGATGGACTGGGAGGCACTGGGAGGGGACTGGGAGTGACTGGGAGTGGACTGGGATGGGACTGGGAGGGACTGGGAGTGACTGGGAGTGACTGGGAGGGGACTGGGAGGGACTGGGATGGACTGGGAGGGGACTGGGAGTGACTGGGAGTGACTGGGAGGGGACTGGGAGTGGACTGGGATGGGACTGGGAGGGACTGGGAGTGACTGGGAGTGACTGGGAGGGGACTGGGAGGGTACTGGGAGGCACTGGGAGGGGACTGGGAGTGGACTGGGATGGGACTGGGAGGGACTGGGAGTGACTGGGAGTGACTGGGAGGGTACTGGGAGGCACTGGGAGGGGACTGGGAGTGGACTGGGATGGGACTGGGAGGGACTGGGAGTGACTGGGAGTGACTGGGAGGGTACTGGGAGGCACTGGGAGGGGACTGGGAGTGGACTGGGATGGGACTGGGAGGGACTGGGAGTGACTGGGAGTGACTGGGAGGGGACTGGGAGGGACTGGGAGGGACTGGGAGTGGACTGGGTGTGACTGGGAGTGACTGGGAGGGGACTGGGAGGGACTGGGAGGGGACTGGGATGGGACTGGGAGGGACTGGGAGGGGACTGGGAGTGGACTGGGATGGGACTGGGAGGGACTGGGAGTGACTGGGAGTGACTGGGAGGGGACTGGGAGGGACTGGGAGGGACTGGGAGTGGACTGGGTGTGACTGGGAGTGACTGGGAGGGGACTGGGAGGGACTGGGAGGGGACTGGGATGGGACTGGGAGGGACTGGGAGGGGACTGGGAGGGACTGGGATGGACTGGGAGGCACTGGGAGGGGACTGGGAGTGACTGGGAGTGGACTGGGATGGGACTGGGAGGGACTGGGAGTGACTGGGAGTGACTGGGAGGGGACTGGGAGGGACTGGGATGGACTGGGAGGGGACTGGGAGTGACTGGGAGTGACTGGGAGGGGACTGGGAGTGGACTGGGATGGGACTGGGAGGGACTGGGAGTGACTGGGAGTGACTGGGAGGGGACTGGGAGTGGACTGGGATGGGACTGGGAGGGACTGGGAGTGACTGGGAGGGACTGGGAGGTGACTGGGAGTGACTGGGAGTGACTGGGAGGGGACTGGGAGGCACTGGGAGGGACTGGGAGTGACTGGGAGGGGACTGGGAGGCACTGGGAGGGACTGGGAGGTGACTGGGAGTGACTGGGAGGGGACTGGGATGGGACTGGCACCCCCCTCCCTCCCCCTTCCCAACCCCCCCACCCCCCAATCCCAGTACTCACCAGTAGACTCCACACTGCAACTGGACGCTGCTGAAGCCAAACTGGTCCCGCCGCTGCCACCCCAGCCCGAAATCCGCCACCCGCGAGTGGGACCCGGCCAAGGCCACCGCCCCCCAACCCCGGGGGCCACCGACCCCCCTAAACCCACCCTCCAACCCCGAGCCACCCCTTCCCAACCCGCCACCAGTATCCCCAGTGCCTCTTGCCCAGTAGCCACCCGCGAGGCCCAGCGGCACCGCCGGCCCGCCCGCCACGAGGCCACCCCGGGGGGCAACAAGCCGGGACCCCCCCCAACCAAAGGGTTGGGGCACAGGGTGCAGGTGACAGGGGGGTCCCCGACGTCCCCTCCTCCTCCTCCGCCTTTCCCAGCGCTCCCAGTATCTCCCAGTTGAAGGACTTGGCCGCTGGTCAAGGTGAGGGTGGTGACGTCCAGGCCCCAACCCAACGGGTGGGTCCCGGGGAGGGGGGACGGAGCAGGCCCGGCCGGAGGCGCGGTGACATTGGGGGGACGCGGGGGACAGCAGGGACACCAGGCACAGGGACAGGAGGGCGGCCATGGCCTGGGGGGAGGGGAGAGAGGGGGTACTGGGGGCACTGGGGATACTGGGAGCACTGGGAGGGTGATGGGGACTTGGGGCATTGGGGACACTGGGGATACTGGGGACACTGGGGGGACGCGGGGGACAGCAGGGACACCAGGCACAGGGACAGGAGGGCGGCCATGGCCTGGGGGGGGAGGGGAGAGAGGGGGGTACTGGGGGTACTGGGGATACTGGGAGGGTGATGGGGATGTGGGGACATTGGGGATATTGGGGATACTGGGGATACTGGGGACACTGGGGACACTGGGGACATTGGGGACACTGGGAGCACTAGGGACATTGGGGACATGGGGGACACTGGGGATACTGGGGATACTGGGGACACTGGGAGGGTGATGGGGATGTGGGGATACTGGGGACACTGGGGATACTGGGGGCATTGGGACACTGGGGACACTGGGAGGGTGATGGGGATGTGGGGACACTGGGGATACTGGGGACACTGGGGACACTGGGGGGACGCGGGGGACAGCAGGGACACCAGGCACAGGGACAGGAGGGCGGCCATGGCCTGGGGGGGGAGGGGAGAGAGGGGGGTACTGGGGGTACTGGGGATACTGGGAGCACTGAGAGGGTGATGGGGACTTGGGGCATTGGGGACACTGGGGATACTGGGGATACTGGGGACACTGGGGATACTGGGGATACTGGGGACACTGGGGACACTGGGGACATTGAGGACACTGGGGGCACTGGGAGGGTGATGGGGATGTGGGGATACTGGGGACACTGGGGACACTGGGGATACTGGGGACACTGGGGACACTGGGGGGACGCGGGGGACAGCAGGGACACCAGGCACAGGGACAGGAGGGCGGCCATGGCCTGGGGGGGGAGGGGAGAGAGGGGGGTACTGGGGGTACTGGGGATACTGGGAGCACTGGGAGGGTGATGGGGACGTGGGGACATTGGGGACATTGGGGACACTGGGAGCACTAGGGACATTGGGGACATGGGGGACACTGGGGATACTGGGGATACTGGGGACACTGGGAGGGTGATGGGGATGTGGGGATACTGGGGACACTGGGGATACTGGGGACACTGGGGGTACTGGGAAGGTGATGGGGACATGGGGATACTGGGGGCATTGGGGACACTGGGGACACTGGGGACACTGGGGACACTGGGGACATTGGGAGGGTGATGGGGACATGGGGATACTGGGGACACTGGGAGGGTGATGGGGATGTGGGGACACTGGGGATACTGGGGACACTGGGGGGACGCGGGGGACAGCAGGGACACCAGGCACAGGGACAGGAGGGCGGCCATGGCCTGGGGGGGAGGGGAGAGACGGGGGTTGGGGGCACTGGGGATACTGGGAGGGTGATGGGGATGTGGGGACATTGGGGATATTGGGGATACTGGGGATACTGGGGACACTGGGGACACTGGGGACATTGGGGACACTGGGAGCACTAGGGACATTGGGGACACTGGGGACACTGGGGATACTGGGGATACTGGGGACACTGGGAGGGTGATGGGGATGTGGGGATACTGGGGACACTGGGGATACTGGGGACACTGGGGGCATTGGGACACTGGGGACACTGGGAGGGTGATGGGGATGTGGGGACACTGGGGATACTGGGGACACTGGGGACACTGGGGGGACGCGGGGGACAGCAGGGACACCAGGCACAGGGACAGGAGGGCGGCCATGGCCTGGGGGGAGGGGAGAGAGGGGGGTACTGGGGGTACTGGGGATACTGGGAGCACTGGGAGGGTGATGGGGACGTGGGGATACTGGGGGCACTGGGGATACTGGGAGGGTGGTAGGGACGTAGGGACATTGGGGACTGGGATAGACTGGGAGGGACTGGGATGGACTGGGAGGGACTGGGATGGACTGGGAGGGACTGGGAGGGACTGGGAGGGGATGGGAGGGGATGGGAGGGGGTTATGGGGCACTGGGAGGGGACTGGGAGGGACTGGGAGGGACTGGGAGGGGATGGGAGGGGATGGGAGAGGGTTAGGAGGGGATAGGAGGGGATGGGAGGGGGTTATGAGGCGCTGGGAGGGGATGGGAGGCACTGGGAGGGGATTGGGAGGCACTGGGAGGGACTGGGAGGGGATTGGGAGGGACTGGGAGGGGATTGGGAGGGGGTTATGGGGCACTGGGAGGGGACTGGGAGGCACTGGGAGGGACTGGGATGGACTGGGAGGGGACTGGGAGGGACTGGAATGGACTGGGATGAACTGGGAAGGACTGGGATGAACTGGGATGGGACTGGGAGGTACTGGGAGGGACTGGGAGGGTACTGGGATGAACTGGGATGGGACTGGAGGGTACTGGGAGGCACTGGGAGGGGACTGGGATGGACTGGGATAGGGCTGGGAGGGACTGGGATGAACTGGGATGGGGTGGTAGGGACTGGGAGGGGACTGGGATGAACTGGGATGGGGCTGGGATGAACTGGGATGAACTGGGATGGGACTGGGAGGTACTGGGAGGGACTGGGAGGGTACTGGGATGGACTGGGAGGGACTGGGAGGGACTGGGATGGGACTGGGAGGGACTGGGATGGACTGGGAGGGACTGGGAGGGACTGGGAGGGGACTGGGATGAACTGGGATGAACTGGGATGGGACTGGGAGGTACTGGGAGGGACTGGGAGGGTACTGGGATGGACTGGGAGGGTACTGGGAGCACTGGGGGGGACAGACGGATGGACAGACGGACTCACCGTGGCGCCGGAGGAGCCGGGGGGGATGGGCAGCGCCCGCCCCTCCCCCACCCCCACCCCGCGCGCGGCTTCACACCCGCCCCTCCCCCACCCCAGCAGCACCGGATGCAGGGGGAGGGGGGAGGGGCGGCCACCCCCCCTCCCAGTGCCTCCCAGTGCCTCCCAGTTCATCCCAGTCTCAGCCCAGTCCCATCCCAGTATCCTCCCAGTTCATCCCAGTCCCCTCCCAGTGCCTCCCAATCCCCTCCCAATCCCAGTTCATTCCAGTCCCTCCCAGTCCATCCCAGTGCCTCCCAGTCCCATCCCAGTGCCTCCCAGTCCCTCCCAGTTCATCCCAGTCCCAGCCCAGTCCCATCCCAGTATCCTCCCAGTCCATCCCAGTCCATCCCAGTCCATCCCAGTCCATCCCAGTCCCAGCCCAGTCCCATCCCAGTATCCTCCCAGTCCATCCCAGTCCATCCCAGTCCCTCCCACTTAGTCCCAGTCCCATCCCAGTCCCTCCCAGTTCATCCCAGTCCCTCCCAGTCCCATCCCAGTCCCTCCCACTTAGTCCCAGTCCCATCCCAGTCCCCTCCCAGTGCCTCCCAGTTCCTCCCAGTCCCTCCCAGTCCCCTCCCAGTTCCCTCCCAGTCCTACCCCAGTCCCTCCCAGTCCCATCCCAGTCCACTCCCAGTCCCTCCCAGTGCCTCCCAGTCCCCTCCCAGTGCCTCCCAGTCCCCTCCCAGTTCCTCCCATTCCCATCCCAGTTCATCCCAGTCCCATCCCAGTCCCATCCCAGTCAATCCCAGTCCCTCCCAGTGTCTCCCAGTCCATCCCAGTCCCTCCCAGTGCCTCCCAGTCCCCTCCCAGTTCCTCCCAGTCCCTCCCAGTCCCATCCCCCAGGGTGGGGGAGGGGAACCAGCCTCGTTTTGGGGTGAAAAAGGCTTTATTGGGGAGTGTGGGGGCGTGATGACGTCATCACAGGTGGAGAGTGGGCGGGGCGATGACGTCATCACGGGCTGAGCCTGGGGGGCCGAAGGCAGCCAATGGGGAGAGGGGACCGGTGATGACATCACAGGGCTGGGGGGAGAGATGCTGGGTTGGGATGAGGGGATTGGGAGGCACTGGGAGGGACTGGGAGAGACTGGGAGGGGACTGGGAGGGACTGGGATGGACTGGGAGGGACTGGGAGGGGACTGGGAGGGACTGGGAGGCACTGGGATGGACTGGGAGGGACTGGGAGGGGACTGGGAGGGACTGGGAGGGACTGGGAGGAACTGGGATGAACTGGGAGGAACTGGGATGGGACTGGGAGTGGACTGGGAGGCACTGGGAGGGACTGGGAGGGGACTGGGAGGCACTGGGAGGGAATGGGGGGAACTGGGATGAACTGGGAAGGGTCTGGATATCCCAGTTAGCACCAGTTCCCCTTCCCGGGCACTTCCAGTCATTCCCAGTTCACCCCAGTCCATTCCAGTCCCCTTCCCAGTCCCTCCCAAATCCCTCCCAGTGCTTCCCAGTGAATCCCAGTCCCCCTCAATCCCCTCCCAGTCCCACCAAGTCCCCACCCAGTGCCTCCCAGTCCCCTCCCAGTGCCTCCCAGTCCCCTCCCAGTCCCTCCCAATCCCCTCCCAGTGCCTCCCAGTCCCCTCCCAGTCCCTCCCAATCCCCTCCCAGTGCCTCCCAATCCCCTCCCAGTCCCTCCCAGTCCCCTCCCAGTCCCTCCCAGTCCCCTCCCAGTGCCTCCCAATCCCCTCCCAGTCCCTCCCAATCCCCTCCCAGTGCCTCCCAATCCCCTCCCAGTCCCCTCCCAGTGCCTCCCAGTTCCTCCCAGTGCCTCCCAGTCCCCTCCCAGTGCCTCCCAATCCCCTCCCAGTGCCTCCCAATCCCCTCCCAGTCCCCTCCCAGTGCCTCCCAGTCCCCTCCCAATCCCCTCCCAGTGCCTCCCAGTGCCTCCCAATCCCCTCCCAGTCCCCTCCCAGTGCCTCCCAGTCCCTCCCAGTCCCCTCCCAGTCCCCTCCCAGTGCCTCCCAGTCCCTCCCAGTCCCCTCCCAGTGCCCCCTCACCATCACCCCAGCCCCACGGTCGCCATGACGACGACGATGACGACGACGACAGCGCCGATGACGCAACCGGCCGCGAGCAGCTTCTTCTGCGGGGGGAGGGGCGCTCAGGGGGGGGGGGAGAAGGGGGCGTGGCCAAGGGGAGGGGAGGAAAGGAGGGGGCGTGGCCCCGGGCCGCTGCGCCGTAGCCAATCAGCGCTGACCTTGCGCGCCCCCTGGCGGCCGCGCCGCGCCGCCTCCAGGTGCTGCTGCCCTTTGCGCATGCGCGTCCCCGACTCCTGGATCTGCAGCTCGATGCGGTCGATGACGTCACCCTGTGCCAGTGCCGACCAGTACGGACCAGTATGGACCAGTACGGACCAGTACGGACCAGTAGGGGCATGTAGGGGCCAGTATGAGCCAGTGCAGGGCCCCCCAGTGCCTCCCAGTGCCTCTAAGCCCCTTCCCAGTGCTCCCAGTATGGACCAGTACGGACCAGTAAGGACCAGTATAAACCAGTAAGGACCAGTAGGGACCAGTACAGACCAGTATAGACCAGTAGGGGCATGTAGGGGCCAGTATGAGCCAGTGCAGGGCCCCCCAGTGCCTCTAAGCCCCCTCCCAGTGCTCCCAGTATGGACCAGTATGGACCAGTAAGGACCAGTTTAGACCAGTATAGACTAGTATAGGCCAGTAGGGGCCAGTAGGGGCATGCAGGGCCCCTCAGTGCCTCCCAGTGCCTCTAAGCCCCCTCCCAGTGCTCCCAGTATAGACCAGTATGGACCAGTACGGACCAGTTTAGACCAGTACAGACCAGTATGGACCAGTACAGACCAGTATGGACCAGTTCGAGCCAGTAGGGACAAGTAGGGGCCAGTATGAGCCAGTGCAGGGCCCCCCAGTGCCTCCCAGTGCCTCTAAGCTCCCCTCCAGTGCTCCCAGTATGGACCAGTATGGACCAGTAAGGACCAGTACAGACCAGTATAGACCAGTAGGGGCTAGTGAGGACCAGTAGGGGCAAGTAGGGGCCAGTATGAACCAGTGCAGGGCCCCCCAGTGCTTCTAAGCCCCCTCCCAGTGATCCCAGTATGGACCAGTAAGGACCAGTATAAACCAGTAAGGACCAGTAGGGACCAGTACAGACCAGTATAGACCAGTAGGGGCTAGTGAGGACCAGTAGGGGCATGTAGGGGCCAGTATGAGCCAGTGCAGGGCCCCCCAGTGCCTCTAAGCCCCCTCCCAGTGCTCCCAGTATGGACCAGTATGGACCAGTATAGACCAGTAGGGGCCAGTGAGGACCAGTAGGGGCATGTAGGGGCCAGTATGAGCCAGTGCAGGGCCCCCCAGTGCCTCTAAGCCCCCTCCCAGTGCTCCCAGTATGGACCAGTACGGACCAGTGTAGGCCCCTCCATCCCCTCCCAGTCCCTCCCAATCCCCTCCCAGTGCCTCCCAGTCCCCTCCCAGTGCTTCCCAGTCCCCTCCCAGTGCCTCCCAGTGCCTCCCAATCCCTTCCCAGTGCTTCCCAGTGCCTCCCAGTGCCTCCCAATCCCCTCCCAGTGCCTCCCAGTCCCCCCAGTCCCTCCCAGTCCCCTCCCAGTGCCTCCCAGTCCCACCTGGGCCTCCACGCTGCCTCCCAGTAAGGCGAAGAGCCCTCCCAGTTCCCTCAGGGCTCCTTCCAGTCTCCGCAGCTCCCGGTGCCGCAATCCCAGTTCCTCCAGTGTCGCCCGGGTGGCCTGAACCCCCCCAGCGCCTGGGGGGTCCCCAAAAATGGGGGGGGGGTCAGAGCCCCCCTGGGACCCCCCAGTCCCTCCCAGTGCCTCCCAATCCCCTCCCAGTCCCTCCCAATCCCCTCCCAGTCTCTCCCAGTCCCCTCCCAGTGCCTCCCAGTGCTCCCAGTGCCCCCCCAGTCTCTCCCAGTCCCCTCCCAGGGCTACCCAATCCCCTCCCAGTGCTTCCCAGTCCCTCCCAGTCCATTCCCAGTCCCTCCCAATCCCCTCCCAATCCCCTCCCAGTCCCCTCCCAGTGCCTCCCAGTCCCCTCCCAGTGCCTCCCAATCCCCTCCCAGTGCCTCCCAGTCCCCTCCCAGTCCCTCCCAGTCCCCTCCCAGTGCCTCCCAATCCCCTCCCAGTGCCTCCCAGTCCCTCCCAGTGCCCCCAGTCCCCTCCCAGTCCCTCCCAATCCCCTCCCAGTGCCTCCCAGTCCCCTCCCAGTGCCTCCCAGTCCCCTCCCAGTCCCTCCCAATCCCCTCCCAGTGCCTCCCAATCCCCTCCCAGTGCCTCCCAGTCCCCTCCCAGTGCCTCCCAATCCCCTCCCAATCCCCTCCCAGTGCCTCCCAGTCCCTCCCAGTGCCTCCCAGTCCCTCCCAGTCCCTCCCAATCCCCTCCCAGTGCCTCCCAATCCCCTCCCAGTCCCTCCCAGTGCCTCCCAGTCCCTCCCAGTCCCCTCCCAGTCCCTCCCAGTCCCTCCCAATCCCCTCCCAGTGCCTCCCAATCCCCTCCCAGTCCCTCCCAGTGCCTCCCAGTGCCTCCCAGTCCCTCACACTGGCAGCGAACACGTGACTCTGTCCCGTCTCCAGCAGCTCCTCCAGTTCGGCCTCCGACAGCGACCGGCCCCCGGCTGGGGGGAGGGGGGCCCTGAGCTGGGACCCCCCTGAACCCCCCCAGTGCCTCCCAGTCCCTCCCAGTCCCCCCCAATCCCCTCCCAGTCCCCCCCAGTCCCTCCCAGTGCTTCCCAGTCCCTCCCAGTGCCTCCCAGTCCCCTCCCAGTGCCTCCCAGTCCCCCTCCAGTCCCCTCCCAGTGCCTCCCAGTCCCCTCCCAGTCCCTCCCAGTGCCTCCCAGTCCCCTCCCAGTGCCTCCCAATCCCCTCCCAGTCCCTCCCAGTCCCCGCCAATCCCCTCCCAGTGCCTCCCAGTCCCTCCCAATCCCCTCCCAGTGCCTCCCAGTCCCTCCCAGTCCCCTCCCAGTCCCTCCCAGTGCCTCCCAGTCCCTCCCAGTCCCCTCCCAGTGCCTCCCAATCCCCTCCCAATCCCCTCCCAGTCCCTCCCAGTCCCCCCCAATCCCCTCCCAGTGCCTCCCAGTCCCCTCCCAATCCCCTCCCAGTGCCTCCCAGTCCCTCCCAGTGCCTCCCAGTCCCCCCACCGATGTGCAGCTGCCGCTTCAGGCGCTGGAGGCTGCGGCTCCGGTAGCGGCTCTGGGACTCGTGACAGCGACTGGTGAGGGACAGGAGCTGCTGGGACAGGACCCCGTGCTGCCCCATAGCGACCCATAAGTGACCCACAGGGACCCACAGGGACCCATAGAGACCCATAGGGACCCATAGGGACCCATAGAGACCCACAGGGACCCATAGAGACCCATAGAGACCCATAGAGACCCATAGGGACCCACAGAGACCCATAGGGACCCACAGCGACCCACAGAGACCCATAGAGACCCATAGGGACCCACAGGGACCCATAGAGACCCATAGGGACTCATGGGGACCCATAGAGACCCATAGGGACCCATAGCGACCCATAGAGACCCATAGGGACCCACAGGGACCCACAGGGACCCATAGGGACCCATAGGGACCCATAGAGACCCACAAGTACCCATAGGGACCCATAGAGACACATAGAGACCCATAGGGACCCATAGAGACCCACAGGGACCCATAGAGACCTTCAGGGACCCACAGGGACCCATAGGGACCTACAGGGACCCACAGGGACCCATAGAGACCCACAGGGACCCATAGAGACCCACAGGGACCCACAGGGACCCATAGGGACCTACAGGGACCCACAGAGACCCACAGGGACCCATAGAGACCCATAGAGACCCACAGGGACCCACAGGGACCCATAGGGCCCCCCACCCCCCGTCCCCTCCCCCCACCTGGGTGCGCCTGACTCGGGCCCCGATGCTGCTCCTGGTCTCGGCCTCCTCATCCTCCTGCCCCGGCTCCAGCGCTGGGGGGGGTAGATGTGGGTCAGGGGGGCAGTTGTGGGGCAGTTGTGGGGCAGGAGGGGCAGTTGTGGGGCAGGGGGGCAGTTGTGGGGCAGTTGTGGGGCAGTTGAGGGTCAGGGGAGGCAGCTGTGGGTCGGGGGGGCAGTTGTTGGGCAGTTGTGGGTCGGCTATGGGGCAGTTGTGGGTTGGGGGGCAGTTGTGAGGCAGTTGTGGGTCAGAGGGGGCAGTTGTGGGGCAGTTGTGGGTCAAGGGGGTCAGTTGTGGGGCAGTTGAGGGTCAGGGGGGTCAGTTGTGGGTCAGGGGGGTCAGTTGTGGGGCAGTTGTGGGTCAGGGGAGGCAGTTGTGGGTCAGGGGGGCAGTTGTGGGTCAGGGGGGTCCCACCTCTCAGGCGGCCCCGAATCTCCTGGGTCAATTCCTGGATCTCGGTCCGGAGCCGCTCGAGCTGCTGCTGGAGCCCTGGGGGGCAGGACCCATAGATCACCCTATAGGCACCCATAGGGACCCATAGAGACCCACAGGGACCCATAGAGACCCATAGAGACCCATAGGGACCCATAGAGACCCATAGAGACCCATAGGGACCCATAGGGACCCATAGGGACCCACAGAGACCCATAGAGACCCACAGGGACCCATAGAGACCCATAGGGACCCACAGAGACCCACAGAGACCCACAGGGACCCATAGGGACCCACAGGGACCCATAGGGACCCATAGATCACCCTATAGCCACCCATAGAGATCCATAAAGACCCATAGGGACCCACAGGGACCCATAGAGACCCATAGGGACCCATAAGGACCCATAGGGACCCACAGAGACCCATAGAGACCCATAGAGACCCACAGGGACCCACAGGGACCCACAGGGACCCATAGAGACCCATAGAAACCATAGGGACCCATAGGGACCCATAGATCACCCTATAGCCACCCATAGAGCCCCATAACCCCCCCCATAGCCCCCAGTAGCCGCCCACCCCCAGCCCCATAACCCAACCCCCCCCCAAATACCCGGGGGGGCAGGGGGCTGCCCAGCTCCGTCTCCTGATGCTGCTCCAGCTCCTCCAGCTTCTGCTCCAGCAGCGCCAGCGCCGCCCGCACCCCCCAGCCTGGGCAGGACACGCTAATTACCCACTAATTAACACTAATTACCCCTAATTAGCCCTAAATTGCCCCTAATTAGCACTAATTACCCCTTAAATACACCTAATTAGCCCTAATTACTCCTAATTAGCCCTAATCAGCCCTAATTAGCCCTTAAATACACATAATTAGCCCTAAATTACCCCTAATTAGCCCTAATTAGCCCTTAAATGCACCTAATTAGCCCTAATTACCCCAATCAGCCCTAATTACCCCTTAAATACACCTAATTAGCCCAAATTACCCCCTAATTACGCCTAACTAGCCATATATTACCCCTAATTACCCCTAAAATACACCTAATTGCCCCTAATTACACCTAACTAGCCATATATTACCCCTAATTACCCCTAATCAGCCCTAATTACCCCTTAAATACACCTAAATAGCCCTAATTACACCTAAATGGCCATAAATTACCCCTAATCAGCCTTAATTACCCCTTAAATACACCTAATTAGCCCTAATTACCCCCTAATTACCCCTAACTAGCTATAAATTACCCCTAATCACCCGTAATTAGCCATAATAACCCCTTCAATACACCTAATTGCCCCTAATTAACCCTAGATTACCCCTCAAATACACCTAATTACCCTCTAATTAGCCCTAATTACCACCTAATTGCACATAATTAACCATAATTACCCCTTATATACACCTAGTTAGCCCCAATTACCCCCTAATTACCCATAATTAGCCCTAATTACCCTGTAAATACACCTAATTGCCCCATATTACCCCTAAAATACACCTAATTGCCTAAATTACCCCCTAATTAGCCCTAATATATCCTAATTGCACCTAATTAGCCCTAATTACCCCCTAATTACACCTAATAACCACCTAATTACCCTTAATTACAACTTATAACCCCCTAATTACCACAAATTATGCCTAATTACCCCTAAATAAACCTAATTACCCAGGTGCTAATTGAGCAATAAGCCACGCCCCCTGGGTCACTATATGCAAATTAGGAGGGACTGGGATGGACTGGGAGGGGACTGGGAGGGACTGGGAGGCACTGGGAAGGGACTGGGAGGAGAATGGATGGGACTGGGAGTCACTGGGAAGGACTGGGAGGCACTGGGAGGGGACTGGGAGGCACTGGGAGGGGAGTGGGAGGCACTGGGAGGAACTAGGAGGGGACTGGGAGGCACTGGAAGGGGACTGGGTGGCACTGGGAGGGGAGTGGGAGGCACTGGGAGGGGAGTGGGAGGCACTGGGAGGGGACTGGGAGGCACTGGGAGGGGACTGGGAGGAGTGGGAGGGATTGGGAGGGGACTGGGAGGCACTGGGAGGCACTGGGAGGGGACTGGGAGGCACTGGGAGGGGATTGGGAGGCACTGGGATGGACTGGGAGGCACTGGGAGGGGAGTGGGAGGCACTGGGAGGAACTAGGAGGGGACTGGGAGGCACTGGGAGGCACTGGGAGGGGACTGGGAGGCACTGGGAGGGGATTGGGAGGCACTGGGATGGACTGGGAGGCACTGGGAGGGCACTGGGAGGGGACTGGGAGGGGACTGGGAGGCACTGGGATGGACTGGGAGGCACTGGGAGGCCGCTAATGAGATGCTGACCTGCCGCAGGGTGTGGTCGGTGTCGGGGGGCGGGGCCCCACCAGGGCCACGTGATCCGGGGAGGCCCCGCCCCCTCCTGCGTCATCGCTGTCGTCATCATCCGAGCTCCGCCCACCCTGCGGGGGGGTTGGGGGGGAGTGAGTAGGGGTCACAGAAGGGGGAGGGGGTCTGGGCCCCTTTGGGGGTCCTGAGCCCAGGTCCCATCTGGGGGTCCTGGGGTCCGGCCCCATTTGGGGTCCTGGGCCCTTTGGGGGTCCTGGAGGGTCCTGAGCCCGTTTTGGGGGGTCCTGGAGGGTTCTGGGCCCCTTTTGGGGGGTCCAGAGCCCCTCAGGTCCCATCTGGGGGGTCCTGGGGGTTCCTGAGCCCCATTTGGGGGGTCCTGGGCCCCTTTTGGGGGGTCCTGGAGGGTTCTGGGCCCCTTTTGGGGGGTCCAGAGCCCCTCAGGTCCCATCTGGGGGGTCCTGGGGGTTCCTGAGCTCCTTCGGAGGGTCTGGCCATCTGGGGGGCCCTGGGGGGTCTGGCCCTGGGAGCCTCCCTTTTGGGGGGTCCTGAGCCCCCCAGGTCCCATCTGGGGGGTCCTGGGGGGTTCCTGAGCCCCTGTCTTGGGGGGTCCTGGAGGGTTCCTGGGCCCCTTTTGGGGGGTCCAGAGCCCCTCAGGTCCCATCTGGGGGGTCCTGAGCCCCATTTAGGGGGGTCCTGAGCCCTCCTGGTCCCATCTGGGGAGTCCTGGGGGTTCCTGAGCCCCTTTGGGGGGGTCCTGGGGTATCCTGGGCCCCTCTTGGGGGGTCCTGAGCCCCCGGGCCCGATCCTGAGGGTCCTGAGCCCCTTTTGGGGGGTCCTGGGCCCGATCCTGGGGGTCCTGAGCCCCTTGGAGGGGTCCTGAGCCCCCCTGAGGGTCCTGAGCCCCCTTGGGGGGGTCCTGAGCCCCTTGGGCCCGATCCTGAGGGTCCTGAGCCCCCTTGGGGGGTCCTGAGCCCCTTGGGCCCGATCCTGAGGGTCCTGAGCCCCCTTGGGGGCTGCTGAGCCCTTTTGGGCCCGATCCTGAGGGTCCTGAGCCCCCTTGGGAGGGGTCCTGAGCCCCTTGGGCCCGATCCTGAGGGTCCTGAGCCCCCTTGGGGGGGTCCTGAGCCCTCTGGGCCCGATCCTGAGGGTCCTGAGCTCCCTTGGGCCCGATCCTGGGGGTCCTGAGCCCCCTTGTGGGGGGTTCTGAGCCCCCTGGGCCTGATCCTGAGGGTCCTGAGCCCCCTTGTGGGGGGTCCTGAGCCTCTTGGGCCCGATCCTGAGGGTCCTGAGCCCCCTTGGGGGGGTCCTGAGCCCCCGGGCCCGATCCTGAGGGTCCTGAGCCCCTTTTGGGGGGTCCTGGGCCCGATCCTGGGGGTCTTGAGCCCCATTGGGGGGGTCCTGGGCCCCCTGAGGGTCCTGAGCCCCTTGGGGGGGTCCTGAGCCCCTTTGGGCCCGATCCTGAGGGTCCTGAGCCCCCTTGGGGGGGTCCTGAGCCCCCTGGGCCCGATCCTGAGGGTCCTGAGCCCCCTTGGGGGGGGTCCTGAGCCCCTTGGGCCCGATCCTGAGGGTCCTGAGCCCCATTTGGGGGGGGTCCTGAGCCCCGTCCTGGGCCCGATCCTGAGGTTCTGAGCCCCTTGAGGGCCGGCCCTTGGGCCCGATCCTGAGGGTCCTGAGCCACCCCCCCCCCCCCGGCTTTGCCCCCACCTGGCGAAGCTCCCGCGTTCGGTCCCGCATGGCGGAGCCGGAAGTGGCCGCTCTGCTTCCGACTTCCGGCACCATAGAGACTGGGGGAGGGACCATAGAGACGGGGAGGAACCATAGAGACGGGGGAGGGACCATAGAGACGGGGGAGGGACCATAGAGACGGTCCTCCAAGGGGGGAAAACCATAGAGACGAAGCCCTGGAGTCCTCCAAAAGGGGGTGGGGCGGCTCTTGGGGGGTGTTTTGGGGGGGTGGGGGTGCAATGGGGGGGGGGGGGTTGGGGCCGTTCTGGGGGGGGGGGGTCCAGGGTGGGGGATGGGTGGGAGGAGGGGTCCAAGGGGGGTCTGGGAGGGGCAAGGGGGGGTGGGTGGGCAACTGGGGTGGGGGGGGGGGTCCAGGGGAGGTCTGGGGGGTGCAATGGGGTGGGGGGGGTTAGGGGGGGTCTGGGGGAGGGGTCCAGGGTGGGGGGAGGGGTCCAAGGAGGGGGTCTGGGGGGTGCAAGGCGGGGGGTGGGGTGGGCAATTGAGGTAGGGGGAGTCCAGGGGGGTCTGGGGGGTGCAATGGGGGTGGGGGGGGGTTGGGGGGGGGTCTGGGGGAGGGGTCCAGGGTGGGGGGAGGGGTCCAAGGGGGTGTCTGGGAGGGGCAAGGGGGGGTAGGGTGGGCAATTGGGGTGGGGGGGGGTCCAGGGGGGGATGGGTGGGAGGGGGGTCCGGGGGGGGGATGGGCAATTGGGGGGGGGGGGGGGAGCAGGGGGCGTCTGGGGGGTGCAAGGAGTCGCGTGCAGGAGCAGGGCTTCCCCCATCCCCCACCCCATTCCCCGCCCCCTCCCCCCACTCCTCCTCCCCCCCCCCCTCCGCAGCGCCTCGCGCCGCAGCCCCCTTTGCGCAGCCTCCCCCCCGCCACCCCCCAGCCCCTCCCCCAGCCCCTCCCCCAGCCCCTCCCCTCAGCCCCTCCCCCCACCGCAGCCGCAGCCTCCCCCCCCCCTCCCAAACCTCCCCTCCCCAGCCCCCTCCCCCCCACCCCTTCAGCCCCTCCCCCCTCCCCCTCAGCCCCCCCCACCCCCAGCCCCCTCCCCCCACCCCTCCTCAGCCCCTCCCCTCCCCCACCCCCCCCTCCCCCCTCAGCCCCCTCCCCCCACCGCAGCCGCAGCCTCCCCCCTCCCCCCAAACTCCCCTCCCCAGCCCCTCCCCCTCCCCCCAACCCCACCCCCAGCCCCTCCCCCACCCCCCTCAGCCCCTCCCCCACCCCCTCCCTCAGCCCCTCCCCCCACCGCAGCCGCAGCCTCCCCCTCCCCCCCAAACTCCCTCCCCAGCCCCTCCCCCTCCCCCCAACCCCACCCCCAGCCCCTCCCCCACCCCCCTCAGCCCCTCCCCCACCCCCTCCCTCAGCCCCTCCCCCCACCGCAGCCACCCGGACGCATTTTTTGGGGGGGGGGAGGGGTTTTTCTTGGGGGGTGCCCCTCCCCCACCCCATCCCCCCCTCCCCCACTCCCCCCATCCCCACCCCCTCCCCCACCCCCCCCCAAACCCAAACCACCCCCTCCAAACCCCTCCCCCCACCCCCCAAAACCCCTCCCCCCACCCCCCAAAACCCCTCCCCCACCTCCCCCTTCCACGCGCTCCCCCTCCCTCCCCCCCCCCCAGCATTTTTGGGGGGTGTCCCCTCCCCCCACCCAAGGACCCTCCTCCCCTCGCCCCTCCCCCACCATGAAGGACCGGACCCAGGAGCTCCGCAGCGTGAGCGGGGGGGGGGGGGGGGGGGGTGGGGGGGGAGGTGGGAATAAGGGGGGCTATAGGGGCCTATAGGGTGCTATAGGGTGCTATGGGGAGCTATAGGGGGCTATAGGGGGCCATAAGGGGCTCTAGGGTGCTGGGGGGGGGCTGAGGACGCTGAGGATGCTGAGGATGCTGAGGATGCTATAGGGTGCTATAGGGGGCTATAGGGGACTATAGGCTGCTATAGGGCACTATGGGGGGCTATAGGGGGCTACAGGGGGCTATAGGGTGCTATGGGGCGCTATAGGGGGCTATAGGGTGCTGGGGGGGCTGAGGACGCTGAGGATGCTAAGGATGCTGAGGATGCTATAGGGTGCTATAGGGGGCTATAGGGGGCTATAGGGTACTATAGGGTGCTATAGGGTACTATGGGGGGCTACAGGGGGCTATGGGGTGCTATGGGGCGCTATAGGGGGCTATGGTGTGCTGGGGGGGGGCTGAGGACGCTGAGGATGCTAAGGATGCTGAGGATGCTATAGGGTGCTATAGGGGGCTATAGGGTACTACAGGGTGCTATAGGGCACTATAGGGGGCTATAGGGGGCTATGGGGGGCTATAGGGTGCTATGGGGTGCTATGGGGCACTATAGGGGGCTATGGGGTGCTGGGGGGGCTGAGGATGCTGAGGACGCTGAGGATGCTGAGGATGCTGAGGATGCTGTAGGGGGCTATAGGGGGCTATAGGGGACTATAGGGCACTATGGGGGGCTATGGGGTGCTATAGGGGGCTATAGGGGGCTATGGGGTGCTATAGGTTGCTGGGGGGGCTGAGGATGCTGAGGCTGCTATAGGGGGCTATAGGGGTCTATAGGGTGCTGGGGGGAGGCTGAGGGTGCTGAGGATGCTATAGGGTGCTATGCAGTGCTATAGGGCACTATGAGGTGCTATAGGGTGCTAGAGGGTGCTATGGGGTGCTATGGGGTGCTATAGAGGGTTATAGGGGGCTGGGGGGGGCTGAGGATGCTGAGGATGTTGAGGATGCTATAGGGGCTATGGGGTGCTATAGGGTGCTATGGGGTGCTGTGGGTTGCTATAGGGGGCTATAGGGTGCTGGGGGGGGTTGAGGATGCTGAGGATACTGAGGATGTTATAGGGGCTATAGGGTGCTGTAGGATGCTATAGGGTGCTATGGGGTGCTGCGGGGTGATGGGGGGGCTGAGGATGCTGAGGATGCTATAGGGTTCTATAGGGTGCTATAGGGCGCTATAGGGTGCTGGGGGGGCTGAGGATGCTGAGGATGCTATAGGGTGCTATAGGGTTCTATAGGGCGCTATAGGGTGTTATGGGGGGCTATGGGGTGCTTTAGGGGGCTATAGGGGGCTATGGGGTGCTATGGGGTACTATGGGTGCTGGGGGCTGAGGATGCTGAGGATGCTATAGGGTGCTATAGGGTTCTATAGGGTGCTATAGGGTGCTAAGGGGTGTTGGGGGTCTGAGGATGCTGTGGGTGCTGTGGGGCACTATGGGGTGCTATAGGGGGCTATAGGGGGCTGGGGGTTGATGGGGGGCTATGGGGTGCTATGTGGCCTATGGGGTACTATAGGGCGTTACAGAGTGCTATGGGGTGCTCTATGGGGGGGGGGGGGGGGCTGTGGGTGCCATAGGGGGGCTATAGGGGTGCTATGGGGCTCTATGGGGGGGGAGGTGTGTGTGCTATGGGTGCTGTGGGTGGGCTCTGGGGAGCTCTATAGGGCTCTATGGCGGACTATAGGGTGCTATGGGGGGGATATAGGGGTGCTATGGGGTCTGTGGGGCTCTATAGGTCTCTATAGGTCTCTATGGGTCTCTATGGGTCCCTATGGGTCCCTATGGGTCTCTATGGGTCCCTATAGGGTGCTATAGGTCCCTATGTGTCCCTATGGGTATCTATGGGTCTCTGTGGGTCTCTATGGGTCTCTATGGGTCCCTATAGGGTGCTATAGGTCTCTATGGGTCTCTATGGGTCCCTATAGGGTGCTATAGGTCTCTATGGGTCCCTATGGGTCCCTATGGGTCTCTATGGGTCCCTATAGGGTGCTATAGGTCTCTATGGGTCCCTATAGGTCCCTATAGGTCCCTATAGGCCCCTATGGGTCTCTATGGCTCCCTATAGGTCCCTATAGGTCCCTATAGGTCCCTATGGGTCTCTATGGGTCCCTATGGGTCCCTATGGGTCCCTATGGGTCCCTATGGGTCTCTATGGGTCCCTATAGGGTGCTATAGGTCTCTATGGGTCCCTATAGGTCCCTATAGGTCCCTATGGGTCTCTATGGGTCCCTATAGGGTGCTATAGGTCTCTATGGGTCCCTATAGGTCCCTATAGGTCCCTATGGGTCTCTATGGGTCCCTATAGGGTGCTATAGGTCTCTATGGGTCCCTATAGGTCCCTATAGGTCCCTATGGGTCTCTATGGGTCCCTATAGGGTGCTATAGGTCTCTATGGGTCCCTATAGGTCCCTATAGGTCCCTATGGGTCTCTATGGGTCTCTATGGGTCCCTATGGGTCCCTATAGGGTGCTATGGGGCGCTATGGGGCCCTGGGGGCTCTATAGGGGGCTCTAGGGGGCTCTAGGGGGGCTCTGGGTCCCTATGAGGAGACACGCAGGGGGCGGGGTCTCCCCGTCTCAGCCAATCAGCTTTGAGTGTGTGTCCGCCCCCCCCCCCCCCGCCCCCCGCCAGCCAATGAGGTGCCGGGAGAGGTGCCGCATGCAAATGAGGCGGCAGCCAATCAGGAGGCAGCTGGGGGGAGGGGGGAGGAGAAGGGGGGGGTGTGGCTATGCAAATGAGGGGGGGCACAACAACCAGCGGTGGGCGGGGCCTGGGAAGTCACCAGCCAATCAGAAGAGGAGGGGGACACCTCCCCCCACCCCCTCCCCTGGGACCCCCCCCCAATATTGGGGACCCCCCCCCAAATTGGGGACCCCCCCCCAAGACCCCTGGGACCCCCCCCCCATACCTGGGACCTCACCCCCAAATTGGGGACCCCCCCATGGGACCCCCCCAATATTGGGGACCCCCCCATGAGACACCCCCCCCCCCAGACCCCTGGGACCCCCCCCAATACCTGGGACCCCCCCAAATTGGGGACCCCCCCCATGGGACTACCCTCCCCCCAGTTGGACCCCCCCAAGACCCCTGGGACCCCCCCCAATACCTGGGACCCCCCCCCAAATTGGGGACGCCCCCCCCATGGGACCCCCCCCCCAGTGGGGACACCCCCCCCAAGACCCCTGGGACCCCCCCCAATACCTGGGACCCCCCCCCAAATTGGGGACCCCCCCCATGGGACTACCCTCCCCCCAGTTGGACCCCCCCAAGACCCCTGGGACCCCCCCAATACCTGGGACCCCCCCAAATTGGGGACGCCCCCCCCATGGGACCCCCCCCCCAGTGGGGACACCCCCCCCAAGACCCCTGGGACCCCCCCCAATACCTGGGACCCCCCCCATATTGGGGACCCCTCCGTGGGACCCCCCCAATATTGGGGACCCCCCCATGAGACACACCCCCCCCAGACCCCTGGGACCCCCCCCAATACCTGGGACCCCCTCCCAAATTGGGGACCCCCCCCCATGGGACCCCCCCCCCAGTGGGGACACCCCCCCACCAGCCCCCTGGGACCCCCCAGCCCCCTTGAGACCCCCCAGCCCCCTGGGACCCTTTAGGACCCCTCCCAATTTTTGGGGTGCCCCCCAGGCCCCCCCAGCCCCCTGGGACCCCCCCAGCCCCCCTGGGACCCCTTGGGACCCCCCCAACTTTTGGGGTGCCCCCTAGGACCCCCCCAGGCTCCCCCCAGCCCCCTGGGACCCCCCTATCCAGCCCCCCCAAATCTAGGACCCTCCCCAGCCGCCTGGGACCCCTTGGGACCCCCCCCAATTTTTGGGGTGCCCTCCCCCAGGCCCCCCTCAACCCCCTTGGGTCCCCCCCCAACCCCCTCCCAGGCCCCCTAGGACCCTCCCCAGCCCCCTGGGACCCCCCCCAGCCCCTTGGGACCCCCCCCAGCCCCCTCCCAGGCCCCCTAGGACCCTCTCCAGCCCCTTGGGACCCCCCCAATTTTTGGGGTGCCCCCCCAGACCCCCCCCCAGACCCCTTGGGTCCCCCCTCAGCCCCCTCCCAGGCCTCCTAGGACCCTCCCCAGCCCCCTGGGACCCCCCCAGCCCCCTCCCAGGCCCCCTAGGACCCTCCCCAGCCCCTTGGGACCCCCCCAATTCTTGGGGTGCCCCCCAGGCCAAGGACAGTGACGATGAGGACGAGGTCGTGCACGTCGACCGCGACCACTTCATGGATGAGTTCTTCGAGCAGGTGGGGGGACACACCCCCCCCCCCCCAAAACTCCCCCCCCCCCGACCCCCCCCAAACCCCTCTGGCCCCCCCAAACCCCCCTGAACCCCTCTGACCCCCCCAAACCCCCCCTGACCCCCCCATACCCCACCAATACCCCCCAAAACCCACCATGGGACACCCCCAACCCCCCTCCAAACCCCCCCAGACCCCCCCAAACCCCCCCCAACCCCCCCCCCCCCAAACCCCCCTGAACCCCTCTGACCCCCCCAAACCCCCCTGACCCCCCCATACCCCCCCAATACCCCCCAAAACCCACCATGGGACCCCCCAACCCCCACTCCAAACCCCCCAGACCCCCCCAAACCCCCCCCAACCCCCCCCCCCCCACCCCCCACCCCTCTGACCCCCCCAAACCCCCCTGACCTCCCTATACCCCCCCAATACCCCCCCATAACCCACCATGGGACCCCCCCAACCCCCCCCCCCAAACCCCCCCAGACCCCCCTAAACACCCCCTGACGCCCCCAGACCCAGCCAAACACCCCCTGACCCCCCAAGGACCCCCAAACCCCCCTGACCCCACCCCTGACCCCCCCCCCAAACCCCTCTGACCCCCCCAAACACCCCCTGACCCCCCCAAACCCCCCTAGACCCCCAAAGACCCCCCTAAACCCCCCCTGACCCCCCCAACCCCCCCAGATCACCCCCCAAACCCCTCCTGACCCCCCCAACCCCCCCAGACACCCCAATACCCCCCTGACCCCCTCAACACCCCCCAGACGCCCCCCAAAACCCCCCTGACCCCCCCCAACCCCCCTTGAACCTCCCTGTCCCTTGACGCCCAGACCCCCCATGACCTCTGACCCCTTGACCTCATGACCCCACCATGACCTCTGACCCCTATGACCCCTCTGTTCCCACCCATCCCCACTGCCCCCATCCCCCCTACCCCCCTTGCACCCCAGTCCCTTACCCCCGGACCCCCATGACCCCCATGACCTCTGATCCCATGACCCCACCATGACCTCTGACCCCCATGACCCCACCACGACCCCTCTATTCCCACCCATCCCCACTGCCCCCATCCCCCCTACCCCCCTTGCCCCCCTGTCCCTTGCCCCCCAGACCCCCCATGACCCCATGACCTCTGACCTCATGACCACATGACCCATGACCCCATGACCTCTGACCCCCACGACCCCACCACGACCCCTCTATTCCCACCCATCCCCACTGCCCCCATCCCCCCTACCCCCCTTGCCCCCCTGTCCCTTGCCCCCCAGACCCCCCATGACCTCTGACCTCATGACCACATGACCCATGACCCCATGACCTCTGACCCCCACGACCCCACCACGACCCCTCTATTCCCACCCATCCCCACTACCCCCACCCCCCACCCCCCTTGCACCCCTGTCCCTTGCCCCCCAGACCGCCCATGACCCCACGACCTCTGACCCCATGACCCCCATGACCCCATGACCTCATGACCTCTGACCCTCATGACCCCATCATGACCCCTCCACCCCCTACCCCCCTTGCCCCTCTGTCCCTTACCACCAGACCCCCCATGACCCCATGACCTTTGACCCCGTGACCATATGACCCCCATGACCTCTGACCCCGTGACCTTTGACCCCAGGTGGAGGAGATCTGGGGCTGCATTGAGAAGCTGCCTGAACCCCCATCCCCCCTACCCCCCTTGCCCCCCGTCCCTTACCCCCCAGACCCCCCATGACCCCATGACCTTTGACCCCGTGACCATATGACCCCGTGACCTCTGACCCCGTGACCTTTGACCCCAGGTGGAGGAGATCTGGGGCTGCATTGAGAAGCTGCCTGAACCCCCATCCCCCCTACCCCCCTTGCCCCCCTGTCCGTTACCCCCCAGACCCCCCATGACCCCATGACCTTTGACCCCGTGACCCTATGACCCCATGACCTCTGACCCCGTGACCTTTGACCCCAGGTGGAGGAGATCTGGGGCTGCATTGAGAAGCTGCCTGAACCCCCGTCCCCCCTACTCCCCTTGCCCCCCTGTCCCTTACCCCCCAGACCCCCCATGACCCCATGACCTTTGACCCCGTGACCCTATGACCCCTTGACCTCTGACCCCTTGACCTTTGACCCCAGGTGGAGGAGATCCGGGGCTGCATTGAGAAGCTGTCTGAGGACGTGGAGCAGGTGAAGAAGCAGCACAGCACCATCCTGGCCGCCCCCAACCCCGATGAGAGTGAGTGTGTGTGGGGGGGGGTCAGGGGGGTCAAAGGTCATGGAGGGGTCATAGGGTCATGGGGAGGTCATGGGGTCACGGGGGGTCATGGGAAAGGGGGTGTTTGGGGGGGCTGGGGGGGCAGCACAGCACCATCCTGGCCGCCCCCAACTCCCATGAGAGTGAGTGGGGGAGGGGTCAGGGGGTCAAAGGTCATGGAGGGGTCAAGGGGTCATGGAGGTGTCAGGGGGTCACGGGGGGTCATGGGAAAGGGGGGAGGGAGGGTTTGGGGGGCTGGAGGGGTGGGGGAGGGGTGGTGGGGGATGGGGTGGGGTGGGGGAGGGGGGTGGGGGGTGGGTGGGGGATGGGTGGGGCTTGTGGGGGAGGGGATGGGAGGGTGGGGGAGGGGTGACACCCCCTGGGATGGGGGGTGGGGGCTGGGTGGGGGTGGGGAAAGCAGGGTGGGGGGTGGGTGGGGGTGGGGGGGGGGAGGGGTGACCCCCCCACCTTTGCCCCTCCCCCCACAGAGACCAAGCAGGAGCTGGAGGGGGGTGGGGGGGCTGGGTGGGGGTGGGGAAAGCGGGGTGGGGGCTGGGTGGGGGTGGTGGGGGAGGGGATGGGTGGGTGGGGGAGGGGTGACACTCCCTCCCCCCCTTTGCCCCTCCCCCCAGAGACCAAGCAGGAGCTGGAGGGGGGTGGGGGGGCTGGGTGGGGGTGGGGAAAGCGGGGTGGGGGATGGGTGGGGGTGGTGGGGGAGGGGATGGGTGGGTGGGGGAGGGGTGACACTCCCTCCCCCCTTTGCCCCTCCCCCCAGAGACCAAGCAGGAGCTGGAGGGGGGGTGGGGGGCTGGGTGGGGGTGGGGAAAGCGGGGTGGGGGATGGGTGGGGGTGGTGGGGGAGGGGATGGGTGGGTGGGGGAGGGGTGGGGGAGGGGTGACACCCCCCCCCCCCTTTGCCCCTCCCCCCAGAGACCAAGCAGGAGCTGGAGGACCTGACGGCCGACATCAAGAAAACGGCCAACAAAGTTCGCTCCAAGTTGAAAGGTGACGTCATAGGGGGGTGGGGGAGGGGCGGGGGTGGGGGGAGGGGTGGGGGGAGGGGTGACCCCTCCCCCCACCCCCCAATCTTGCAGCCATTGAGCAGAGCATCGAGCAGGAGGAAGGGCTGAACCGCTCCTCGGCCGACCTGCGCATCCGCAAGACGCAGGTGCCTTCCTCCCCTCCCCCATCACCATCATCATCATCATCATCATCATCATCCTCCTCCTCCTCCCCTCCCCCACCCCCATCAGCATCATCATCATCATCATCATCATCCTCCTCCCCCATCGTCTTCATCCCCATCATCTTCCTCCTCCCCCATCATCATCATCATCATCATCCTCCTCCCCACCCCCATCACATCATCAGCATCATCATCTTCCTCCCCCCCATCACCTCTCCTCCTCCTCCCCCCATCATCATCATCATCATCATCATCCTCCTCCTCCTCCTCCTCCCCATCATCTTCATCCCCCCATCATCTTCCTCCCCTCCCCCATCATCATCATCATCATCATCATCCTCCTCCTCCTCCTCCTCCCCATCATCTTCATCCCCCCATCATCTTCCTCCCCTCCCCCATCATCATCATCATCATCATCCTCCTCCTCCTCCCCTCCCCCATCATCTTCCTCCCCTCCCCCTCCCCCCACCATCATCATCATCATCATCATCACCTCCCCTCCCCTCCCCTCCCCCCCATCAGCATCATCACCATCATCATCCTCCTCCCCTCCCCCATCATCATCATCCTCCTCCCTCCCCATCACCACCATCATCATCCTCCTCCCCCATCATCATCATCATCATCATCATCCTCCTCCTCCTCCCCTCCCCCACCCCCCATCAGCATCATCAGCATCATCATCTTCCTCCCCTCCCCCCATCAGCATCTTCATCCCCCCATCATCATCATCCTCCTCCTCCCCTCCCCCATCATCATCATCATCCTCATCCTCCCCTCCCCCATCAGCATCTTCCTCCTCCCCCTCCCCCACCCCTCTGACCCCTCCCCTCCCCCATTATCCTCCTCCCTTCCCCCTCCCCCACCCCATTTCCCCCCTTCCCCCCTCCCATTTCCCCCCTCTCCCCTCCCCTCCTCTGACCCCCTCCCCTCCCCCCCCCATGACCCCCTCCCCCCCCCCCCCTGACCCCCTCCCCTCACCCCATTTGACCCCTCCCCCCCCATTTCACCCCTCCCCTCCCCCATTATCCCCCTCCCTTCCCCCTCCCCACCCCATTTCCCCTCCCATTTCCCCCCTCCCCCCCTCAATGACCCCCTCCCCTCCCCCTCTGACCCCCTCCCCCCACCCCTCCCCTGACCCCTCCCCCCCCCATTTCCACCCTCCCCTCCCCCAATGATCCCTCTCCTCCCCTTCCCCCCTCCCCCACCCCATTATCCCCTCCCTCCCCATTTCCCCCTCCCCTCCCCCCCCTCCTGACCCCCTCCCCTCCCCCTCTGACCCCTCCCCCACCCCTCTGACCCCTCCCCACCCCATTTCCCCCTCCCCTCCCCCAATATCCTCCTCCCTTCCCCCTCCCCCACCCCATTTCCCCCCATTTCCCCCCTCCCCTCCCCCTCTGACCCCCTCCCCTCCCCCTCTGACCCCCTCCCCTCCCCCTCTGACCCCTCCCCCACCCCTCTGACCCCTCCCCCCCATTTCCCCCCTCCCCTCCCCCAATATCCCCCTCCCTTCCCCCCTCCCCCACCCCATTTCCCCCCATTTCCCCCCTCCCCTCCCCCTCTGACTCCCCTCCCCTCACCCCCATTTCCCCCCTCCCCTCCCCATTTCCCCCCTCCCCTCCCCCATTATCCCCCTCCCTTCCCCCTCCCCCACCCCATTTCCCCCCATTTCCCCCCTCCCCTCCCCCTCTGACCCCCTCCCCTCCCCCTCTGACCCCCTCCCCTCCCCCTCTGACCCCTCCCCCCACCCCTCTGACCCCCCACCCCTCCCCCCAGCACTCCACCCTCTCCAGGAAGTTCGTGGAGGTGATGACCGAGTACAACTCCACCCAGTCCCAGTACAGGGACCGCTGCAAGGACCGGATCCAGCGCCAGCTCGAGATCAGTGAGCCCCCCCCGGGGGGGGGAGGGGTCGTTGGGGGTGGGGGAGGGGTCATTGGGGGTGGGGGAGGGGGTGATAGGGGGAGGGGAGGGGGGAAATGGGGAGGGAGGGGGGATAATGGGGTGGGGGAGGGGGGAAATGGGGGAGGGGAGGGGGTAAGGGGGTGGGGGAGGGGGTAAGGGGGTGGGGAGGGGGTGATTGGGGTGGGGGAGGGGTCATTGGGGGAGGGGAGGGGTCATTGGGGGTGGGGGAAGGGTGATGGGGGAGGGGGGATAATGGGGGGGAGGGGGAAATGGGTGAGGGGAGGGGGGAAAGGGGTGGGGAGGGGGTTATGGGGGAGGGGAGGGGGTGATTGGGGTGGGGGAGGGGTCGTTGGGGAGGGGAGGGGTCGTTGGGGGTGGGGGAAGGGTGATAGGGGGAGGGGGGATAATGGGGGGGGGGAGGGGAAATGGGTGAGGGGAGGGGGAAAGGGTGGGGGAGGGGGTTATGGGGGAGGGGAGGGGGTGATTGGGGTGGGGGAGGGGTCATTGGGGGTGGGGGAGGGGTGATAGGGGGAGGGGAGGGGGTAAGGGGGTGGGGGAGGGGTCATTGGGGGAGGGGAGGGGGAAATGGGGTGGGGGAGGGGGGAACGGGGTGGGGAGGGGGAAATGGGGGAGGGGAGGGGGGTAAATGGGATGGGGGAGGGGTAGTTGGAGGCTCCCCACCCCCACCCACCCCCTCCCCCCTTTGTCTCCACCCCCCTCCCCCCGCAGCCGGCCGGACCACCACCAATGAGGAGCTGGAGGACATGCTGGAGAGTGGGAAGCTCGCCATCTTCACCGACGATGTACGACCTAGAACCCCCCTTGGGGCACCTAGAACCCCCTCGGGGCACTCAGAACCCCCTTGGGTCACCCAGAACCCCATTGGGGCACCCAGAACCCAATGAGATCCTCTTGTTTGGGGTACCCAGAACTCCCTTGGGGCACCCAGAACCCCGTTGGTGCACCTAGAACCCCTTTTGGTCACCCAGAACCCCATTGGGGCACCCAGAACCCCATTAAGACACCCAGAACCCAATGAGATCCCCTTGTTTGGGATACCTAGAACTCCCATGAGGCACCTAGAACCGCCTCGGGGCACTCAGAACCCCATTGGGGCATCCAGAACCCCATTGAGGGACCCAGAACTCAATAAGATCCCCTTGTTTGGGGTACCTAGCACTCCCTTGGGGCATCTAGAATCCCCTAGGCCACCCAGAACCCAACGGGATCCCCTCACTAGGGCACCCAGACCCCTCCTTGAGGTACCTAGACCCCCTTGGGCCACCCAGAACCCAATGGGATCCCCTCACTAGGGTGCCCAGACCCCTCCTTGAGGTACCTAGAACCCCTTGAGCCACCCAGAACCTAATGAGATGCCCTCACTAGGGTGCCCAGACCCCTCCTTGAAGTACCTAGAACCCCTTGGGGCACTTAGAGCCCAATGGGATGCCCTCACTAGGGCATCCAGACCCCTCCTTGAAGTACCTAGAACCGCTTGGGGCACCTAGAACCCAACGAGATGCCCTCTCTAGGACACCAGACCCCTCCTTGAAGTACCTAGAACCGCTTGGGCCACCTAGAACCCAACAAGACGCCCTCACTAGGGTGCCCAGACCCCTCCTTGAAGTACCTAGACCCCCTTGGGCCACCTAGAACCCAACGAGATCCCCTCTCTAGGGCACCAGACCCCTCCTTGAAGTACCTAGAACCCCTTGGGGCACTTAGAGCCCAATGGGATGCCCTCACTAGGGCATCCAGACCCCTCCTTGAAGTACCTAGAACCACTTGGGGCACCTAGAACCCAACGAGATGCCCTCTCTATGACACCAGACCCCTCCTTGAAGTACCTAGAACCGCTTGGGCCACCTAGAACCCAACAAGACGCCCTCACTAGGGTGCCCAGACCCCTCCTTGAAGTACCTAGACCCCCTTGGGCCACCCAGAACCCAACAAGACGCCCTCACTAGGGAGCCCAGACCCCTCCTTGAAGTACCTAGACCCCCTTGGGCCACCTAGAACCCAACGAGATCCCCTTCTCTCCCCCTCTAGATCAAGATGGACTCACAGATGACCAAGCAGGCCCTGAACGAGATCGAGACGCGGCACAACGAGATCATCAAGCTGGAGACCAGCATCCGGGAGCTGCACGACATGTTCGTGGACATGGCCATGCTGGTGGAGAGCCAGGTACCTAGAACCCCCACCCCCCACCCCCCCACACACACACCCCCTCCCCAGGCTCTGGAGGCCACCAAAGGAACGTTGGGACACCTAGAACCCACCACAGCCCCTTAAGGCGGCGGCCGTTGGCTCAGCTGGTCGCCATCCAACGTTCTCCAGGCCACCACGGGGCACCTAGAACCCACCAAGAGCCCTAACTGGGGCTCATTGGCATAGCTAGGTGGCACCTCAAAGGCCTGCAGGCCACCAAGGGGCACCTAGAACCTCAAGGTCCCTCAAGGTTCCTCAAGGTCCCTCAGGGTCCCTCAAGGTCCCTCAGGGTTCTTTAGGGTTCCCCAGGCTTCTTTAAGGTCCCTCAAGGTCCCTCAAGGTTCCCCAGGGTTCTTTAGGGTCCCTCAAGGTCCCTCAGGGTCCCTCAAGGTCCCTCAGGGTTCTTTAGGGTTCCCCAGCATTTTTAGGGTCCCTCAAGGTTCCTCAGGGTCCCTCAAGGTCCCTCAAGGTTCCCCAGGGTCCCTCAAGGTTTCTCAAGGTCCCTCAAGGTCCCTCAAGGTTCCCCAGGGTCCCTCAGGGTCCCTCAAGGTTTCTCAAGGTCCCTCAAGGTTCCCCAGAGTTTTTTGGGGTCCCTCAGGGTCCCTCAAGGTTTCTCAAGGTCCCTCAGGGTTCTTTAGGGTTCCTCAAGGTCCCTCAAGGTTTCCTCAGGGTCCCTCAGGGTTCTTTAGGGTTCCCCAAGGTTCTTTAGGGTCCCTCAAGGTCCCTCAAGGTCCCTCAAGGTTCCCCACGGTCCCTCAAGGTCCCTCAGGGTTCCCCAGGGTTCTTTAGGGTCCCTCAAAGTTCCCCAGGGTTCCTCAAGGTTCCCCAGGGTTCTTTAGGGTCCCTCAAGGTCCCTCAGGGTTCCCCAGGGTTTTTAGGGTCCCTCAAGGTTCCTCAGGGTCCCTCAGGGTTCCTCAAGGTTCCTCAGGGTCCCTCAAGGTCTCTCAAGGTTCCTCAGGGTTCTTTAGGGTCCCTCAAGGTCCCTCAGGGTTCCCCAGGGTTCTTTAGGGTCCCTCAAGGTTCCTCAGGGTCTCTCAAGGTCCCTCAAGGTTCCTCAGGGTCCCTCAAGGTCTCTCAAGGTCCCTCAAGGTCCCTCAGGCTTCTTTAGGGTCCCTCAGGGTCCCTCAAGGTTTCTCAATGTCCCTCAAGGTTCCCCAGGGGTCTTTAGGGTTCTTCAGGGTTCTTTAGGGTTCCCCAGGGTCCCTCAGGGTCCCTCAGGGTCCCTCAGGGTGCCCCCCCCCCACCCCCAGGGGGAGATGATCGACCGCATCGAGTACAACGTGGAGCACTCGGTGGATTACGTGGAACGCGCCGTGTCCGACACCAAGAAAGCTGTGAAGTACCAGAGCAAGGCCCGGAGGGTGAGGGGGGAGGGGGCATTGGGGGGGTGGGGGAGGGGAGGGGGTATAATGGGAGGGGGAGGGGGAAATGGGGTGGGGGAGGGGTCATTGGGGGAGGGGAGGGGGAAAATGGGGAGGGGGAGGGGGTAAATGGGGTGGGGGGAGGGGGTAAGGGGGTGGGGGAGAGGTCATTGGGGGAGGGGAGGGGGAAATGGGGTGGGGGAGGGGTCATTGGGGGAGGGGAGGGGGAAAATGGGGAGGGGGAGGGGGATAATGGGGTGGGGGAGGGGGTAAGGGGGAAGGGGAGGGGTAATGGGGGGAGGGGAGGGGGAAATGGGGTGGGGGAGGGGTCATTGGGGGAGGGGAGGGGGGAAAATGGGGAGGGGGAGGGGGATAATGGGGTGGGGGAGGGGGTAAGGGGGAAGGGGAGGGGTAGTTGGGGGAGGGGAGGGGGGAAAATGGGAGGGGGAGGGGGAAATGGGGTGGGGGAGGGGGATAATGGGGTGGGGGGTAGGGGGAGGGGTAGAGGGGGGTGGGGGGGAGGGGTCATTGGGGGGAGGGGAGGGGGAAAATGGGAGGGGAGGGGGGAAATGGGGTGGGGGGAGGGGTCATTGGGGGAGGGGAGGGGGTAAAATGGGAGGGGAGGGGGGAATGGGGTGGGGAGGGGGGAAGGGGGAGGGGGGAGGGGGGTAATGGTGGGGGGAGGGGAAGGGGGGGAAATGGGGGTGGGGGAGGGGGGCTCTGGGGGTCTGGGTTCTCCCCCTGCTCCCTAACACTCCTCTCTCCTCTCTTGTGCTGCCTGGATGGTGTTGCCCGCCCCCTCCCCCCACCCCCCTCCCCCTCTCCCCTTCCCCCTCCCCTCCCCTACCCCACCCCCTCCCCTCTCCCCACCCCTCCCCCTCCTCCTCCCCTCCCCCCACCCTTCCCCCCTCCCCCTTCCCCCTCCCCCTCCTCTACCCCCTCCCCTCTCCCTCACTTCCCCCCACCCCCCCCCTTCCCCCTCCCCTCCCCCCTTCTCCCACCCCTCCCTCCACCCCCTCCCCCTCCCCACCCCCATCCCCCTCCTCCTCCCCCTCCCCACCCCCTCCCCTCCCCCCATTCCCCACCCCCTTCCCCCCACCCCTCCCCCCTTCCCCCTACCTCTCCCCCTCCCCTCCCCCTCCCCCTCCCCTCCCCCTCCGCCTCCCCCTCCCCCTTCCCCTCCCCTTCCCCTCCCCCTCCCCCATCCCCCTCCCCCCTTCCCCCTACCTCTCCCCCCTCCCCTCCCCCTCCCCCTCCCCTCCCCCTCCGCCTCCCCCCTCCCCCCTTCCCCTCCCCCTTCCCCTCCCCCTTCCCCATCCCCCTCCCCCCCTTCCCCCCACCCCCTCCCCCCACCCCCCTCCCCTCCCCCTTCCCCTTCCCCACCCCCTCCTCCTCCCCTCCCCCCTCCCCTTCCCCCTTCCCCCCACCCCCTCCCCCCTTCCCCCTTCCCTCCACCCCCTCCCCCTCCCCTCCCCCTCCCCCCTCCCCTCCTCCCCCTCCCCCTCCCCTCTCCCTCCCCCAACCCCTCCCCCCTCCCCCCTCCCCCTCCCCCTCCCCCTCCCCCACCCTCTTCCCCCATTCCCTTCCCCCCTCCCCCCACCCCTCCCCCTCCCCTCCCCTCCCCCCTCCCCCTCCCCCATCCCCTTCCCCCATCCCCTCCCCCTCCCCCTCCCCCAATGACCCCTCCCCCCACCCCTTTACCCCATGAACCTTTGGGGTGGGGGGGTTGGTTTGGGGGGGTGGGGGTGTGTGTGTGTTGGGTTGGGTGGGGGTGTGGGGGTGGGGGGGGTCTGTTTTTTGGGGTGGGGGTGGGGGTGGGGGGAGCAGAAGAAGATCATGATCATCATCTGCTGCGTGGTGCTGGGGGTGGTCCTGGCCTCCTCCATCGGGGGCACCCTAGGCTTGTAGACCCCCCCCCACCCCACCCCCACCCTCATTTCCCCTCCCCCACCCTCATTTCCCCTCCCCCACCCCCATTTCCCCTCCCCCACCCCCATTTCCCCTCCCCCCTCCCCCCAACTATGGCAGCAAACACCCCTCCCCCCACCCCAACCTCCTTCTACCCAGCACCCACCCCCCCACCCCAGCAGCAGCACAGCCCCTCCCCCACCCTCTGCCCCTCCCCCCACCCCCTCGTTAAGCCAAACGCAGAATAAATGAAGGAGAGGCCATGTGATCACGTGACCAGGCGTGGTGACACGGCGGCCAATCAGGTGACGGTCCTGAGAGAAGAGGAAGGGGGTGGGGGTGGGGTGGGGGTGGGGGGGGGGGTGGGGGTGGAGTTGGACCCGCCCAGGGGATGTGGAGATAAGCGGGTTGTCGGCCTTCATCCAGTCAGCAGCAGCAGCATCATCCATCCATCATCCATCATCCATCAATCATCCATCAATCATCCATCAATCATCCATCCATCATCCATCATCCATCCATCATCCATCATCCATCCATCATCCATCATCCATCCATCATCCATCCATCATCCATCAATCATCCATCCATCATCCATCATCCATCAATCATCCATCAATCATCCATCCATCATCCATCCATCATCCATCATCCATCCATCATCCATCCATCATCCATCCATCCATCATCCATCCATCATCCATCATCCATCCATCATCCATCATCCATCATCCATCATCCATCCATCATCCATCCATCATCCATCATCCATCCATCATCCATCATCCATCCATCATCCATCATCCATCATCCATCATCCATCATCCATCATCCATCCATCATCCATCATCCATCCATCATCCATCCATCACCCATCATCCATCATCCATCATCCATCAATCATCCATCAATCATCCATCCATCATCCATCCATCATCCATCCATCATCCATCATCCATCCATCATCCATCATCCATCCATCATCCATCATCCATCATCCATCATCCATCCATCATCCATCCATCACCCATCATCCATCCATCATCCATCATCCATCCATCCATCCATCCATCATCCATCATCCATCAATCATCCATCAATCATCCATCATCCATCATCCATCCATCATCCATCATCCATCCATCATCCATCCATCATCCATCATCCATCATCCATCAATCATCCATCAATCATCCATCCATCATCCATCCATCATCCATCCATCATCCATCCATCATCCATCATCCATCCATCATCCATCCATCCATCATCCATCAATCATCCATCATCCATCCATCATCCATCCATCATCCATCATCCATCCATCACCCATCATCCATCCATCATCCATCCATCATCCATCCATCACCCATCATCCATCATCCATCCATCATCCATCATCCATCATCCCCCCATCTCCTCATCCCTTGACCTTCATCCCCCCCACCCCAAAACCCCCCACCCCACACTCTCCCCCTTTCCACCCCCATCTCCTTGTTGGGGGTAGGGGGGCAGATGGGTCAAGGGGACCACCCCCTCCCCCAAAAATGGGTCTGAGACCCTGAGGTTCAGGTTGACACTCGAGAAGGGTCTTGGGTTGGGTTGACCCAAGGATGGACCTTGGGGAGGGGTCCTGGGGAGGGGTCCTGGGGCAGGTGAGACCCTGGGGAGGGGTCCTGGGGCAGGTTGGGACCTGGGGAGGGGTCCTGGGGCAGGTGGGACCTGGGGAGGGGTCCTGGGGCAGGTGAGACCCTGGGGAGGGGTCCTGGGGAGGCGAGGTTGGGACCTGGGGAGGGGTCCTGGGGCAGGTTGGGACCTGGGGAGGGGTCCTGGGGCAGGTTGTGGGTGGGTCATGGTGGGGGGGGGTGGGGGGTTGGGGGAGGGGGGGTGTGTGACTCCAGCCCGTTCCCATGGTGCATCTGAGGTGACGTCATCACCCACCCAATTTGGCCACACACCCCCTCCCCAACCCACCCCGCACCCACCCCCCCACCCACCCCACCCCCCAACTAACCAGCCACCCAACCAGCTAAGGCCCCCATCACCCACCCCCCACCCACCCCCCAACCAATGAGCCCATCACCCACCCAACCAGCCCCCCACCCCACTAACCAACCCACCACCCACCCACCCAACCAGCCCCCCACCCCACTAACCAACCCACCACCCACCCACTCACCCACCCAACCAGCCCCCCACCCCACTAACCAACCCACCCACCCAACCCACCACCCACCCAACCAGCTAAGGAACCCATCACCCACCCAACTAACCAGCCCATCACCCACCCAAGGAGCCCATCACCCACCCACCCCACCCCCCACCCAACTAACCACCCACCCAACCAGGTAACCAACCCACCACCCACCCACCCAACCAGCCCCCCACCCCACTAACCAACCCACCACCCACCCACCCAACCAGCCCCCCACCCCACTAACCAACCCACCACCCACCCAAGGAGCCCATCACCCACCCAACCCGCCCATCACCCAACTAACCAGCCACCCAACCACCCAAGTAACCAGGTAACCAACCCACCACCCAACTAACCAGCCCATCACCCACCCAACCACCTAAGGCACCCATCACCCACCCAACTAACCAGCCCACCACCCAACTAACCAGCCCATCACCCACCCAACCAGCTAAGGCACCCATCACCCACCCAACTAACCAGCCCACCACCCAACTAACCAGGTAACCAACCCACCACCCACCCAACCCACCCATCACCCAACTAACCAGCCACCCAACCACCCAAGGCACCCATCACCCACCCAACTAACCAGCCCACCACCCAACTAACCAGGTAACCAACCCACCACCCACCCAACCCACCCATCACCCAACTAACCAGCCACCCAACCACCCAAGTAACCAGGTAACCAACCCACCACCCCACTAACCAACCCACCCACCCAGCTAAGGCACCCATCACCCACCCAACTAACCAGCCCACCACCCACCCAACCAGCCCATCACCCAACTAACCAACCCACCACCCACCCAAGCAGCTAAGGCACCCATCACCCACCCAGCTAACCAGCCCACCACCCACCCAACCAGGCACCCAACCACCCAACTAACCAGGTAACCAACCCACCACCCACCCAACGAGCCCATCACCCACCCAACCAACCAACCCATCACCCAACTAACCAACCCATCACCCACCCAAGCAGCTAAGGCACCCACCACCCACCCAAGTAACCAGGTAACCAACCCACCACCCACCCAACCAGCCCATCACCCACCCAATGAGCCCATCACCCATCTAACCAGCCACCCAACTAACCAACCCACCACCCAACTAACCAACCCACCACCCACCTAAGCAGCTAAGGCACCCATCACCCACCCCACCCACCCATCACCCACCCAACCAACCACCCACCCACCCAACTAACCAGATAACCCACCCACCCACCCCACCCCACCCACCCATCACCCACCCAACTGACCCACCACCCACCCACCCATTTAACCAACCAGTCCAAAGCCCAGTTAACCAGTTAACCAACCAGTTCACCACCCATCTAACCAGTCCACCACCCACCCACCCACCCACCCAACTAACCAGATAACCCACCCACCCACCACCCAACTGACCCACCACCCACCCAACCAGTTAACCAGCCAGTCCAAAGCCCAGTTAACCAGTTAACCGACCAGTTCACTACCCATCTGACCAGTCCACCACCCACCCATCCCACCCACCACCCACCCACCCAACTAACCAGATAACCCACCCCCCCACCCCCACCCCACCCACCCATCACCCACCCACCCACCCAGTTAACCAACCAGTCCAAGGCCCAGTTAACCAGTTAACCGACCAGTTCACCACCCATCTGACCAGTCCACCACCCACCCATCCCACCCACCACCCACCCACCCAACTAACCAGATAACCCACCCCCCACCCACCCCACCCACCCATCACCCACCCAACTGACCCACCCAACCACCCAACCAGTTAACCAGCCAGTCCAAAGCCCAGTTAACCAGTTAACCGACCAGTCCACCACCCATCTGACCAGTCCACCACCCACCCACCCCACCCACCACCCACCCACCCACCCACCCACCCAACTAACCAGATAACCCACCCACCCCACCCACCCATCCACCCCACCCACCCATCACCCACCCACCCACCCAGTTAACCAACCAGTCCAAGGCCCAGTTAACCAGTTAACTGACCAGTTCACCCCCCACCCACCCACCCCATGGCCAACCACCCGCTGACCCAGCCGGCCAATCAGCCGCTGCCTCCTCACTGCCCAACCAATCGGGTCCTTGCTCAACTGCCCCCCCCCCCCCCCCATGACCCAACTGCCCCCCCCAGATGCAACTGCCCCCCCCCCCCAAACTCAACTGCCCCCCCAAGACCCAACTTCCCCCCCCAAACTCAACTGCCCCCCCAAGAGACAACTGCCCCCCCCATGAATCAACTGCCCCCCCAAGATGCAACTACCCCCCCCAAATTCAACTGCCCCCCCAAGGACTCAATTGCCCCCCCAACTCAACTGCCCCCCCCATGAATCAACTGCCCCCCAAGATGCCACTACCCCCCCAAACCCAACTGCCCCCCCAAGGACTCAACTGCCCCCCCCATGACCCAACTGCCCCCCCCAACTCAACTGCCCCCCCCATGAATCAACTGCCCCCCAAGATGCAACTACCCCCCCAAACCAAACTGCCCCCCAAGGACTCAATTGCCCCCCCATGACCCAACTGCCCTCCCCCAACTCAACTGCACCCCCCAAGACCCAACTGCCCCCCCCAAACCAAACTGCCCCCCCCAACTCAACTGCACCCCCCATGAATCAACTGCCTCCCCCAAGACCCAACTGCCCCCCCAGGAACCAACTGCCCCCCAAGATGCAACTACCCCCCCCCAAACTCAACTGCCCCCCAAGGACTCAACTGCCCCCCACCAACTCAACTGCCCCCCCATGAATCAACTGCCCCCCCCCCAAGACCCAACTGCCCCCTAAGATGCAACTACTCCCCCCTCCAAACCAAACTGCCCCCCAAGGACTCAATTGCCCCCCCCCCAAACCCAACTACCCCCCCAAGACCCAACTGCCCCCCCCATCCCAAGACCCTCCCCCCTTAAACCCCTCCCCCCTTAAATACCCCTCCCCCCTTAATACCCCCTCCCCCCTTAAATACCCCTCCCCCCTTAACTACCCCCCTCCCCCTCCCCCCCCCCAAAACCCACCACCCCCTGGGAAGGAAAAAGGGGGGGGGGGGAGGGAAGGAGGGGTGCTGGGGTGACTCCTGCCCCCCTCCCCCACCCCCCCCCAAAAAAGGTTCTGTACCCCTCCCCCCACCCCCCACCCCCCCCCCCTCCCCCCCCCTCGTGGCCTGTGATGTATTTGCTACGAAACCCATTGCGCAGCCGCCTCCGTGTCCGTCTGTCCTTCCCGGGGGGGGGAGGGGCAAAGGGGGGTGGGGGAGGGGCTGAGAGGGTGGGGGAGGGGGAAAATGGGGAGGGGGAGGGGGATAATGGGAGGGGGAGGGGGATAATGGGGTGGGAGAGGGGTATAATGGGAAGGGGGAGGGGGTAAATGGGGTGGGGGAGGGGCTGAGAGGGTGGGGGAGGGGGGAAATGGGGAGGGGGAGGGAGATAGAGGGGTGGGGGAGGGGGGAAATGGGGGTGGGGGAGGGGCAAAGGGGGAGGGGGAGGGGGAAATGGGGAGGGGAGGGGGATAATGGGGTGGGGGGAGTGGGGATATAGGGGGGGGGTGGGGGAGGGGGCTAATAGGGTGGGGGAGGGGGTCAATGGGGTGGGGGAGGGGGGAAATGGGGAGGGGGAGGGGGACAATGGGGGTGGGGAGGGGGATGATGGGGTGGGGGTGGGGTCACTGGGGTGGGGGAGGGGGATAGAGGGGGTGGGGGAGGGGGATATATGGGGGGAGCTGAGCTGGAGGTCCCCTCCCCCACCCCATTGACCCCTCCCCCTCCCCATTTCCCCCTCCCCTCCCCATTATCCCTCCCCTCCCCATTCCCCCTCCCCCCCATTTCCCCCTCCCCCACCCACATTAGCCCCTCCCCCACCCCATTGACCCCTCCCCCTCCCTCATTAGCCCCTCCCCCACCCCCTCCCCCTCCCCATTTCCCCCCTCCCCCACCCCATTAGCCCCTCCCCCATCCCCTCCCCCACCCCAATGCCCCTCCCCCACCCCATTGACTCCCTCCTCCACCCCATTAGCCCCTCCCCCACCCCCTCCCCCACCCCATTGACCCCTCCCCCATCCCCTCCCCCACCCCATTTACCCCCTCCCCCACCTCATTTCCTCCCTCCCCCACCCACATTAGCCCCTCCCCCACTTATTAGGCCCCTCCCCCACCCACATTAGCCCCTCCCCCTCCCACATTAGCCCCTCCCCCACCCCCTCCCCCTCCCCCCCAATTATCCAGCCCAGGAGCAGTTTCCATACAAATTTATTGGGGGGAGGGGAGGGGGAGGGGAAAGTGGGCGGGGCCAAGGCTGGGGGAGGGGGTGGGATGTGGGGAGGGGGTGCTGGGGGGGTCAGAGGTCAAAGGTCAGGGGTCAGGGAGGTCATCAGCCAGCAGCATGGGGGAGCCGAGCTGGAGGTCGCGCTGGAGGGTCTCCAGGGAGGCGGGGCTAAGGCGGTGAACCTCCAGCCAATCAGCGAGCAGGGAGGCCGAGAGGGGGGCCGAATCACCTTGGCTGTTGGATGGGGGGGGGGGTGGGGGAGGGGCTCAGCCAATCAGCTGCCTCCATTCCCACCCCTTAAATCCCTCCCCCCTCCCCCCACTCCATCCCCTTTATAATACTCCAGGGTGGGGGGAGGGGCGGGTAGAGGGATGGGGTGGGGGGAGGGGATGAGTGGTGACACCCCCCCCCCCAAACCCTCACCCCTCCCCCATCCCACCCCCCACCCCAAAATCCCCTCCCCCTCCCCCAAATCCCCTCCCCCCTTCAAAATACTCCCCCTCCAGGGTGGGGGAGGGGCGGATATAGGGATGGGGTGGGGGGAGGGGATGAGTGGTGACCCCCCCCTAAACCTTCACCCCTCCCCCATCCCACCCCCCACCCCAAAATCCCCTCCCCCCCCAAAATCCCCTCCCCCCTTCAAGATCCCACCCCTCTCCCAGGGTGGGGGGAGGGGGCGGGTAGAGGGATGGGGTGGGGGAGGGGATGAGTGGTGACCCCCCCCTAAACCTTCACCCCTCCCCCATCCCACCCCCCCACCCCAAAATCCCCTCCCCCCAAAATCCCCTCCCCCCTTCAAGATCCCACCCCTCCCCCAGGGTGGGGGAGGGGCGGGTAGAGGGATGGGGTGGGGGGAGGGGATGAGTGGTGACCCCCCCCCAAACCCTCACCCCTCCCCCATCCCACCCCCCACCCCAAAATCCCCTCCCCCCCAAAATCCCCTCCCCCCCTTCAAAATCCCACCCCTCCCCCACCCATGGGACCCCCCTAAATCTATGGGGGGGATAGTGAGGCTGTAAGACCCCCTACCCATGGGACCCCCCCACCCATGGGACCCACCCCCCCTCCAACACCTACCCCTGGGGTCCCCCACCCATGGGACCCCCCCCATCACCTATCCCTTGGGTCCCCCACCCATGGGACCCCCTCCTACCCATGAGACCCCTCCCCCACCCATGGGACCCCCCCAAATCTATCTGGGGGGGATGTGAGGCTGTGAGACCCCCCCAACATGGGACACCCCCCACCCATGGGACCCCCCCACCCCATCACCTATCCCTGGGGTCCCCCACCCATGGGACCCCCTCCTACCCATGAGACCCCTCCCCCACCCATGGGACCCCCCCAAATCTATCTGGGGGGGATGTGGGGCTGGGAGACCCCCTACCCATGGGCTCCCCCCACCCATGGGACCCCCCCACCCATGGGACCCCCCCCCATCACCTATCCCTTGGGTCCCCCACCCATGGGACCCCCCCAAATCTATCTGGGGGGGATGTGGGGCTGGGAGACCCCCTACCCATGGGCTCCCCCTACCCATGGGACCCCCCCACCCATGGGACCCACCCCCCCCCAAACACCTATCCCTGGGGTACCCCACCCATGGGACCCCCCCACCCATGGGACCCCCCCCCATCACCTATCCCTTGGGTCCCCCACCCATGGGACCCCCCAAATCTATCTGGAGGGGGATGTGAGGCTGTGAGACCCCCTACCCATGGGACCCCCCCACCCATGGGCCCCCCCCCACCCATGGGACCCCCCCCACCCCTCACCTGTCCCTGGGGTCCCCCTGCACGTCCAGGGCCTGGCTGAGGAACTCCTCCAGGTCGAAGCCCACCCCGTACCCCGCCCCGCTGCCCTTGGGGGTCCCCGAAAACACGGGGGGCAGCGGGTCCTCCACCTGCAGCGTTGGGGGGGGGGGAGAGAGGGGGAGCAAGGGTGAGGGTCGGGGGGTACCCTCAGGAGGGTTTTGGGGGAGGGGTTGGGGGGCAAATTTTGGGGTTTGGGGGGGTTGGGAGGGGTTCCAGAGGGGAATTGGGGGGTTTGGGGGGGCTTTGGGGAGGGTTGAGGGGGAATTGGGGGGGTTGGGGGGTTTTGGGGGGAATCTTGGGGTTTGGGGGGTTCTAGGGGGAATTGGGGGGTTTGGGGGTTTTGGGGGGGGTTGAGGGGGAATTGGGGGGTTTGGGGGGGTTTGAGGGGGAATTGGGGGGTATTTGGGGGGCAATTTGGGGGCTTGGGGGGATTTGGGGGGTTGGGAGAGGAATTGGGGGGGTTTGGGGGTGTTGGGAGGGGATTTGGGGGGGTTGGGGGGGTTGGGAGGGGATTTGGGGGGGTTTGGGGGGTTGGGAGAGGAATTGGGGGGTTTGGGGGGGGTGGGGGCAGTGGGTCCTCCACCTGCAGTGTTGGGGGGAGGGAGAGGGGGGAGCAGGGGTGAGGGTCGGGGGTCCCCTCAGGAGGGTTTTGGGGGGGGGGTTGGGGGGAAATCTTGGGGTTTGGGGGGGTTTGGGGGGAAATCTTGGGGTTTGGGGGGGTTCTAGAGGGGAATTGGGGGGAATTGGGGGGGTTGGGGGGGTTTGAGGGGGAATTGGGGGGTTCTAGGTGGGGATTGGGGGGGTTTGAGGGGAATTGGGGGGTTTGGGGGGGTTGAGGGGGAATTGGGGGGGTTGGGGGGGTTTTGGGGGGAATCTTGGGGTTTGGGGGGTTCTAGGGGGGAATTGGGGGGTTTGGGGGGTTTGAGGGGGAATTGGGGGGTATTTGGGGGGCAATTTGGGGGCTTGGGGGGATTTGGGGGGTTGGGAGAGGAATTGGGGGGTTTGGGGGTGTTGGGAGGGGATTTGGGGGGGTTGGGGGGGTTGGGAGGGGATTTGGGGGGGTTTGGGGGGGTTGGGAGAGGAATTGGGGGGGTTTGGGGGGGGGTGGGGGGCAGTGGGTCCTCCACCTGCAGTGTTGGGGGGAGGGAGAGGGGGAGCAGGGGTGAGGGTCGGGGGTCCCCTCAGGAGGGTTTTGGGGGGGGGGTTGGGGGGAAATCTTGGGGTTTGGGGGGGTTTGGGGGGAAATCTTGGGGTTTGGGGGGTTCTAGAGGGGAATTGGGGGGAATTGGGGGGGTTGGGGGGTTTGAGGGGGAATTGGGGGGTTCTAGGTGGGAATTGGGGGGGTTTGAGGGGGAATTGGGGGGTTTGGGGGGGTTGAGGGGGAATTGGGGGGGTTTGGGGGGCATTTTGGGGGTTTGGGGGGGATATGGGGGGGTTGGGAGGGTTTTGGGGGGGTTTGAGGGGGTTTGAGGGGGGTTTGGGGGGGTTTTGGGGGGAATTTGGGGGGCAATTTGGGGGTTTGGGGGGGTTGGGAGAGGAATTGGGGGGGTTTGGGGGTGTTGGGAGGGGATTTGGGCGGGGTTGGGGGGTTTGGGAGGGGATTTGGGGGGGTTGGGGGGGTGATTGATGATGATGATGATGATGATGATGATGATGGGGGGGTCCCCTTGGGGGGTTTGGGGGGGGGCAATTGGGGGGGCTGCTGCTGATGATGATGATGATGGGGGGGTCCCCTTGGTTGGGGTTTGGGGGGGTGATGATGATGATGATGATGATGGGGGGTCCCCTTGGTTGGGGTTTGGGGGGGTGATGATGATGATGATGATGATGGGGGGTCCCCTTGGTTGGGGTTTGGGGGGGCTGATGATGATGATGATGATGGGGGGTCCCCTTGGTTGGGTTTGGGGGGGTGATGATGATGATGATGATGATGGGGGGTCCCCTTGGTTGGGTTTGGGGGGGCTGGTGGGGGGGTTGATGATGATGATGATGATGATGATGATGGGGGGGGTCCCCTTGATTGGGTTTGGGGGGGTTGGGGGGGTGATGAAGATGATGATGATGATGGGGGGGTCCCCTTGGTTGGGGTTTGGGGGGGCTGGTGGGGGATGATGATGGGGGGTCCCCTTGGTTGGGGTTTGGGGGGGCTGGTGGGGGATGATGATGATGATGATGATGATGGGGGGTCCCCTTGGTTGGGTATGGGGGGGGTGATGATGATGATGATGATGATGGGGGGTCCCCTTGGTTGGGGTTTGGGGGGGTGATGATGATGATGGGTGGGTCCCCTTGGTTGGGTTTGGGGGGGTGATGATGATGATGATGATGATGGGGGGTCCCCTTGGTTGGGTTTGGGGGGCTGGTGGGGGATGATGAAGATGATGATGATGGGGGGGTCCCCTTGGTTGGGGTTTGGGGGGGATGATGATGATGGGGGGTCCCCTTGGTTGGGGTTTGGGGGGGTGATGATGATGATGATGATGATGGGGGGTCCCCTTGGTTGGGTTTGGGGGGCTGGTGGGGGATGATGATGATGATGATGATGATGGGGGGTCCTCTTGGTTGGGGTTTGGGGGGGTGATGATGATGATGATGATGATGGGGGGTCCCCTTGGTTGGGGTTTGGGGGGGCTGGTGGGGGATGATGATGGGGGTCCCCTTGGTTGGGTTTGGGGGGGCTGGTGGGGGATGATGATGGGGGTCCCCTAGGTTGGGGTTTGGGGGGGCTGGTGGGGGATGATGATGGGGGTCCCCTTGGTTGGGTTTGGGGGGGCTGGTGGGGGATGATGATGGGGGTCCCCTTGGTTGGGGTTTGGGGGGGCTGGTGGGGGATGATGATGATGATGATGATGATGGGGGGGTCCCCTTGGTTGGGGTTTGGGGGGGGGAGGATGATGATGATGATGGGGGAGGGGGGGGTTCCCATGGGTGGGTGTGTGTGGGGGGGGGTGGGTTATTTAGTGGGGGAGGGGCAACGCCACCCACCTGCGACTTGGAGAGCTGCTGGGTGACGGTGGCCACGTCGGGGTCACCCAGGAGAAGGGGGGGTTGAGGGGGGACAACCCCCTGGGGGGGGGTTGTGACCAAACCTCAGGCCACGTTTCTTGGGGGGGGGAGGAGGAGGAAGAGGAGGAAGAGGAGGAGGAGGAGGAGGGGGAGGAGCTTGACGTGGAGGTGGGGGAGGGGCTGCCCCATCTCTCATCTTGGTCCAACGTTCCAGGAGATGTCGATCATCATCGGTCAAGATGAGACCCCGGAGACCCCGGGGGGTTGTGGGTGACCTAAAGGGGGTCCCCAAAAGGAGGGTGGGGGTGGGGGTGCCGTTGCCGTTGCCTCTTCTCTCTCTCTTTGGCTCGTTCTTGACGCCGCCGGCGTTTCTCCTCCCGTTCCCGTTGGCGATCCGCCGCCGTGACGGGTTTCCGGAGCTCTGGAGCTTCTGGGAAGGAGCAGGGGGGTCTAGGGGGAAGGGGGGTGGGGGTAAGGGGGGGGTGGGGTAGAGGAACCTAGTAGACCTCCCCAGCCCCCCAAAATATAAAGATCCCCCCATCCAATAAGCCACCGGGTCGACTCAAGCCCAAGAAGACCTTGGAGATCCACCAACCCAACCCCAACCCAACCCCAACCAAGACCTTGGAGATCCAACCCCAACCCAACCCCAACCAAGACCTTGGAGATCCACCAACCCAACCCCAACCCAACCCCAACCAAGACCTTGGAGATCCAACCCCAACCCAACCCCAACCAAGACCTTGGAGATCCAACCCCAACCCAACCCCAACCAAGACCTTGGAGATCCAACCCCAACCCAACCCCAACCAAGACCTTGGAGATCCACCAACCCAACCCCAACCCAACCCCAACCAAGACCTTGGAGATCCACCAACCCAACCCCAACCAAGACCTTGGAGATCCACCAACCCAACCCCAACCCAACCCCAACCAAGACCTTGGAGATCCAACCCCAACCCAACCCCAACCAAGACCTTGGAGATCCACCAACCCAACCCCAACCCAACCCCAACCAAGACCTTGGAGATCCAACCCCAACCCAACCCCAACCAAGACCTTGGAGATCCACCAACCCAACCCCAACCCAACCCCAACCAAGACCTTGGAGATCCACCAACCCAACCCCAACCCAACCCCAACCCAACCCAACTCAACCCAACCCAACTCAACTCAACCCAACCCAACCCAACCCAACTAAGAACTTGAGGAGCCACCAACCCAACCCAACCCAACTCAACCCAACTCAACCCAACCCAACCAAGAACTTGAGGAGCCACCAACTCAACCCAACTCACCCCAACTCAACTCAACCCAACTCAACCCAACCCAACCCAACAGCCAGTAACCAAGACCTTGGAGATCCACCAACCCAACCCCAACCCAACCCCAACCAAGAGCCTGAGGAGCCACCAACTCAACCCAACTCAACTCAACCAACACCCAGTAACCAAGACCTTGGAGATCCACCAACCCAACCCAACTTAACTCAACCCCAACCAAGAACTTGAGGAGCCACCAACCCAACCCAACTCAACCCAACTCAACCCAACTCAACCCAACCCAACCCAAGAACCTGAGGAGCCACCAACTCAACCCAACTCAACTCAACCCAACCCAAGAACCTGAGGAGCCACCAACCCAACCCAACTCAACCCAACCCAACCCAACTCAACCCAACTCAACCCAACTCAACCCAACCCAACCCAACCAAGAACTTGAGGAGCCACCAACTCAACCCAACTCAACCCAACCCAACCCAACTCAACCAACACCCAGTAACCAAGACCTTGGAGATCCACCAACCCAACCCCAACCCAACCCCAACCCAACCCCAACCAAGAACCTGAGGAGCCACCAACCCAACCCAACTCAACCCAACCCAACTCAACCCAACTCAACCCAACCCAACCCAACTCAACCCAACCCAACCCAAGAACCTGAGGAGCCACCAACCCAACTCAACCCAACCCAACTCAACCCAACCCAACTCAACCCAACCCAACTCAACCCAACTCAACCCAACCCAACTCAACCCAACTCAACCCAACCCAACTCAACCCAACTCAACTCAACCCAACTCAACCCAACCCAACTCAACCCAACTCAACCCAACCCAACCCAAGAACCTGAGGAGCCACCAACCCAACCCAACTCAACCCAACCCAACCCAACTCAACCCAACCCAACTCAACCCAACCCAACCCAACTCAACTCAACCCAACCAACACCCAGTAACCAAGACCTTGGAGATCCACCAACCCAACCCCAACCCAACTCAACCCAACCCAACTCAACCCAACCAAGAACCTGAGGAGCCACCAACCCAACTCAACCCAACCCAACTCAACTCAACCCAACTCAACCCAACTCAACCCAACCCAACCCAACCAAGAACTTGAGGAGCCACCAACTCAACCCAACTCAACCCAACCCAACCAACACCCAGTAACCAAGACCTTGGAGATCCACCAACCCAACCCCAACCCAACCCAACTCAACCCAACTCAACCCAACCCAACCCAAGAACCTGAGGAGCCACCAACCCAACCCAACCCAACCCAACTCAACTCAACCCAACTCAACCCAACCCAACCAACAGCCAGTAACCAAGACCTTGGAGATCCACCAACCCAACCCCAACCCAACCCCAACCCCCCACCCCCAAGGACCCCCTCCACCCCCCTCCTCACCTTTGCTCTTGTTCCTCATGGCCGACTTGAGCAGGGCAGCTTTGAGCGCGGCCTTGGTGTCATCAGAGATGGCGCCGTCCCTCTTGGGCGCCGCGGGGGCGCCGGGTTCCGCCTTCACCCGGGGCGATTCCATTGGACAATCGGAGGGGGAGCAGGGGCGGGGCCAGGACTGGGCATCTCCACGTCAGCGCAAGGCCACGGCGGCGGGCCGTTGGGGCCAGCGCCGGCGGCGGTGACATCAGGCAAGGGGACGCCGCTATTGGTCGCGGCAGCCACGTTGACTCCTCCCACACCGACACCCTCACCGGCCGCCATCTTGCCCTCCCCCACCGCGCCGCACGACGTCACCTCCACGCCCACGCCGGTTGCCGGGGTGTCAACCACGGGGATGGTGACAACAGGACGGGGGTTGTCCCCTTTAGTGACACCCCCCCGGTGGCCGGGGTGGAAGAAGAAGCCGGGGTGAAGGCGATTTGCTTGCGGATACCGTCGCGGCGGGCGTGGAAGTCGGCGATCTCCGCCATGATGGCGGCTTTGATCTCCTCCTTGGTGAGGACCCGGCGGTCGAAGGCGAAGTCGAAAGCGGGGACGCACTCGGGTTCATCTTCAGGGTCGTGGTATTTGGCCAAGAAGGGGTGACGAAGAGCTTCTGTCACCCCAACCCTCTCCCTGGGGTCAAAGCGTAACATCCTCCCCAACAACGCTAAAGCCGCCGGTTCGGCGTCACCGTAAAGGTTCTCCCAAGGTACAGGCGGTCGCGGGGGTAAGCTCTGGATGTAAGCCCTGACCCTTTCAGCTCCGATCGCCCCCATGACGGCGGTCGGGGGGTCCCCAACACCGCCATGATGAGTTGAAGCTGATGGATGTAGTTCCTCCCGGGGAACAGTTGTCTCCTCCCCAACATCTCGGCGAAGATACAACCCACCGACCACATATCGATGGCGCGGGTGTAACGGTGTAAAGACAACAACAGTTCCGGCGCGCGGTACCAACGGGTGGCGACGTATTCGGTGAGGAAAGCTTTAGGATGACGGGGGTCACCCCCTAGACCTCTGGCCATCCCAAAGTCCCCAATCTTCAGCTCACAGTTCTCGTTGACCAGGAGGTTGCTGGGCTTGAGGTCGCGGTGTAGGACGTTGGCCGAGTGGATGTACTTGAGGCCGCGGAGGAGTTGGTAGAGGAAGTAGCGGACGTGCTCCAAGGTGAGGGGTTGGGAGGAGTGGATGATCTGGTGGAGGTCGCTTTCCATCAGGTCCAGGACTACGTAGCTGGGGGAGGGGGGGGGTGAAAAAGAGGGGGGAGAGATGGGATGGGTGGAGAGGTGGAGGTGGGGGTGTTTTGGAGGGGGTGGGGGGGTGGTGGGTCTCATACACTACATTGTTTATGGGGACCACCAGCCTCCATGGGGACCTCCACCCTCCATGGGGATCGCTACCCTCCATGGGGACCACCAGCATGGGGCTCACCACCTTCCATGGGGCTCACCAGCCTCCATGGGGCTCACCACCTTCCATGGGGCTCACCACCCTCCATGGGGACCTCTACCTTCCATGGGGCTCACCACCCTCCATGGGGACCTCTACCTTCCATGGGGCTCACCAGCCTCCATGGGGACCTCCACCTTCCATGGGGCTCACCACCCTCCATGGGGCTCACCACCTTCCATGGGGACCAACACCTTCCATGGGGCTCACCAGCCTCCATGGGGCTCACCAGCCTCCATGGGGACCTCCACCTTCCATGGGGCTCACCACCCTCCATGGGGCTCACCACCCTCCATGGGGACCTCCACCCTCCATGGGGACCACCAGCATGGGGCTCACCACCTTCCATGGGGCTCACCACCCTCCATGGGGACCACCAGCATGGGGCTCACCACCTTCCATGGGGCTCACCACCCTCCATGGGGACCTCTACCTTCCATGGGGCTCACCAGCCTCCATGGGGACCTCCACCTTCCATGGGGCTCACCACCCTCCATGGGGACCTCTACCTTCCATGGGGCTCACCACCCTCCATGGGGACCTCCACCTTCCATGGGGCTCACCACCCTCCATGGGGACCTCCACCTTCCATGGGGCTCACCACCCTCCATGGGGATCGCTACCCTCCATGGGGCTCACCACCGAGCAGGGTCCCATGTGTCCCCCCACATTGAGGGGCTCAGGGGTGCCCTGGGTGCCCGAACAGGGTCCCAGTGTGTCCCCCCCAAATTGAGGGGTTCAGGGGTGCCTGGGCAGGGTCCCAGTGTGTCCCCCCAAACTCAGGGGGCTCAGGGGTGCTCAGGGTGCCCGAACAGGGTCCCAGTGTGTCCCCCCAAACTGAGGGGGCTCAGGGGTGCCCAAACAGGGTCCCCCCAATTGAGGGGCTCAGGGGTGCCCAGGATGCCCGAACAGGCTCCCAGTGGGTCCCCCCAAACTGAGGGGGCTCAGGGGTGCCCAAACAGGGTCCCCCCAATTGAGGGGCTCAGGGGTGCCCAAACAGGGTCCCAGTGTGTCCCCCCCAATTGAAGGGGCTCAGGGGTGCCCAGGGTGCCCAAACAGGGTCCCAGTGTGTCCCCCCCAATTGAGGGGGCTCAGTGGTGCCCAAACAGGATCCCAGTGTGTCCCCCCAAACTGAAGGGGCTCAGGGGTGCCCGAACAGGGTCCCCCAATTGAGGGGCTCAGGGGTGCCCAAACAGGATCCCAGTGTGTCCCCCCAAACTGAGGGGGCTCAGGGGTGCCCAAACAGTGTCCCCCCATATGTGGGCCACAGGGGTACCCCGGGTGCCCAAATGGGATCCCAGTGTGTCCCCCCCAAATTGAGGGGCTCAGGGGTGCCCGAACAGGGTCCCAGTGGGTCCCCCCAAAACTGAGTGGCCTCAGGGGTGCCTAGGATGCCGGAACATGGTCCCAGTGCCCCCTCCCCCCAATATGGGTGTGTCCCCCCCAAAATGGGTGTCCCCCCCACGCACACGGAGCGGAACTCGCCGTAGGGGACGCTGGGCCTGAGGATGTCCTTGATGCCGATGATGTTGTCGTGCTTGAAGTGCTTGAGGATCTTCAGCTCCCGCAGCGTCCGCTTGGCGTTGGTCACCACGTCGAAGGCGTTGGGGATCTTCTTGATGGCCACTTGCTGCCCTGAAATGGGGGGGGGACGGGGGGGTTAGGGGGGTTTGGGGGGGTGAGGGGCTCACCACCCATCCCATGGCCCTGGGAGGGGGGATTTGGGGGGGTTAGGGGGGGTTTGCGGGGTGGGGGGCTTGTGACCCATCCCACCAGCCTGGGGAAGGGGTTGGGGACCTTCTTGAGGGCCACTTGCTGCTCTGATGGGGGGGACAGGGGGGTTAGGGGGGGTTTGGGGGGGTGAGGGGCTCACCACCCATCCCACCACCCAGGGAGGAGGGGATTTGGGGGGGGTGGGGGGCTTGTCACCCGTCCCACCAGCCTGGGGAAGGCGTTGGGGATCTTCTTGATAGCCACTTGCTGCCCTGAAATGGGGGGGGACAGGGGGGTTAGGGGGGGTTTGGGGGGGTGAGGGGCTCACCACCCATCCCATGGCCCTGGGAGGGGGGATTTGGGGGGGGTTAGGGGGGTTTGCGGGGTGGGGGGCTTGTGACCCATCCCACCAGCCTGGGGAAGGGGTTGGGGACCTTCTTGAGGGCCACTTGCTGCTCTGATGGGGGGGACAGGGGGGTTAGGGGGGTTTGGGGGGTGAGGGGCTCACCACCCATCCCACCACCCAGGGAGGGGGGATTTGGGGGGTGGGGGGCTTGTCACCCGTCCCACCAGCCTGGGGAAGGGGTTGGGGACCTTCTTGATGGCCACTTGCTGCCCTGAGGGGGGGGACAGGGGGGTTAGGGGGGTTTGGGGGGTGGGGGGCTTGTCACCAGTCCCATCAGCCTGGGAGGGGGGATTTGGGGGGGTGGGGGGCTTGTCACCCATCCCACCACCCAGGGAGGGGGGGACAGGGGGGTTAGGGGGAGTTTGGGGGGTGGGGGAGCTTCTCACCCATCCCACCAGCCTGGGGAACTCCTGGGGGGTCTGGCCCCCCACCCAAGAGCTTCTAAGGTTCCGGACACCCCCAAAACCCCCTTAAGACCCCTCCCCAAGGATGAAGCCCCCAAGACCCCCCACCCAAGAGCTCCTGAGGGTCTGGACCCCCCAAGACCCCCCACCCAAGAGCTCCTAAGGGGTCTGGCCCCCCACCCAAGAGCTTCTAAGGTTCCGGACCCCCCGAAACCCCCCTAACCCCCCTTAGGACCCCCCCAGGGATGAAGCCCCCCAATACCCCCCACCCAAGAGCTCCTGAGGGTCTGGACCCCCCAAGACCCCCCACCCAGGAGCTCCTGAGGGGTCTGGACCCCCCAATACCCCCCACCCAAGAGCTCCTGGAGGGTCTGGACCCCCCAAGACCCCCCACCCAAGAGCTCCTAAGGGGTCTGGCCCCCCACCCAAGAGCTTCTAAGGTTCCGGACCCCCCGAAACCCCCTAACCCCCCTTAGGACCCCCCCAGGGATGAAGCCCCCCAATACCCCCCACCCAAGAGCTCCTGAGGGGTCTGGACCCCCCAATACCCCCCACCCAAGAGCTCCTGAGGGGTCTGGCCCCCCACCCAAGAGCTTCTAAGGTTCCAGACCCCCCGAACCCCCCTAACCCCCCAAAACCCCCCTAACCCCCCCTTAGGACCCCCCCTCACCGTTGTCGCGGCGGCGGGCCGAGCTGACCACCCCGTAGGCGCCGGTGCCGATGGTCTCGATCACCTCGTACTCCTCCCCCACCTCGAAGGTGACGTCCAGGGCCCGCGCCCCCAGCAACCCCAGGGGACCCCCACCCCCTCCCCCTCCCCCTCCCCCACCCCCACCCCCACCCCAAGCCCTGGCAAGGGCTGGAGGGGGTGGTAAAGGTGGGGGGGGGTGGGGGTGGGGGAAGGTCCCGGTGACCCCCGGGGTCGTCTTCTGTTTCGGCCATGGGGCTGGGGGGAGGGGGGTGGGGGGGGGATGGGGGGGGGAGAGTGGTAAGTACCCCTCCCCCCACTAAGTGACACCCCCATCCCCCCCCCCACACCTCAGGCACCCAAGGGATCCCCCCCAGACTCTCCCTCTTCCCCCCCCCCAACATCCCCCCCCCAAGACCCCAACCAGACCCCCAGACACCTCAGGGACCCCCCCGACCCCCCCCAGACCCCCCAGACCCCTCAGGGACCCCCCCAGAGCCCCTCAGAGCCCTCAGGGACCCCCCCAGACTCCTAAGGGACCCCCCAGACCCCTCACTTCCCCCCCCAAGACCCCAACCAGACCCCCAGACCCCTCAGGGACCCCCCTGACCCCCCCCAGACCCCCTCAGACACCTCAAGGACCCCCCTGACCCCCCCAGACCCCCTCAGACACCTCAAGGACCCCCCAGACTCTCCCTCTTCCTCACCCACCCCCCCCACCCCCCCAGACCCCTCACTTCCCCCCCACAAGACCCCAACCAGACCCCCAGACACCTCAGGGACCCCCCCAGAGCCCCTCAGGGACCTCAGGGACCCCCCCAGACTCCTAAGGGACCCCCCAGACCCCTCACTTCCCCCCAAGACCCCAACCAGACCCCAGACCCCTCAGGGACCCCCCAAAACCCCCAGACCCCTCAGGGACCCCCCCCGACCCCCCCCAGACCCCCTCAGACACCTCAAGGACCCCCCCAGACCCCTAAGTGACCCCCCCAGACCCCCTCCAGACCCCTCACTTCCCCCCAAGACCCCAACCAGACCCCCAGACCCCTCAGGGACCCCCCCAGACACCCTCAGACCCCTCAGGGACCCCCCCAGACCCCCCCAGACCCCCAAGGGACCCCCCCAGAGCCCTCCCATCCCCCCAAACCCCTCACTTCCCCCTCAGACCCCTCAGGGACCCCCCGGACCCTCCCCCAGACCCCTAAGTGACCCCCCCCCCCCCAGACCGCTCCCGTCCCCCCTCAGACCCCTTAGGGACCCCCCTGGACCCCCAACTGTCCCCCCTCACCCCTCCCCCCCAGCCCCGGGGGAGGGGAGGTGTCGCCCCTCCCCCACCTCAGCGGCCCCCCTCCCCCCTTTCAGGGAGGGAGATGGGGCTGTTGCCATAGCAACGGGGGGGGGGCCCACACACACGCGCCCCCCCGTACCCCCCTCCCCCCAGCCCCACTCACCTCCCGCTTGAGCCGCTTCCCCTCCCCCCACCCCAGCAGGACCCGGATATGGCGCCGCCCGGCCACGCCCCCCCCTTCCTCGCCAACCAATCAAGAGGCCACCTCCCTGGACACGCCCACCGCGCGCCGGGGACACGCCCCACCCCCTCTCTCCCATCCACCCCTCCCCCCCCCCTCCAGCCTCCCTTTCGCCGTCGTTAAGGGGCGTTGCTAGGGGGGCAGGCGTTGCTAGGGGGCGTTGCTAGGGGCGGGGCGTTGCTAGGGGGCGTTGCTAGGGGGCAGATGTTGCTAGGAGGCGTTGCTAGGGGGGAGAGCGTTGCTGGGGGGGTTGCTAGGGGGGCAGGCGTTGCTAGGGGGCGTTGCTAGGGGGCGTTGCTAGGGGAAGAGGCGTTGCTAGGGGGCGTTGCTAGGGGAAGGGGCGTTGCTAGGGGAAGGGGCGTTGCTGGGGGCGTTGCTAGGGGGAGTTGCTAGGGGGTGGGCGTTGCTATGGGGAGGGGCGTTGCTAGGGGGCGTTGCTAGGGGAGTAGCGTTGCTAGGGGGCGTTGCTATGGGGAGGGGCGTTGCTAGGGGGCGTTGCTAAGGGGCGGGAAGGATGCTGAGGGGGAAGTGATGTCATCGCCGGGCGGGGCCAGGCACCGGCACGCCCCTCCCCCCACTCCCCCCTCCCGTCGCCCCGCCCCCCTCCCCCCACTCCCTCAGCCCAGCGCGGTGAGGGGCGGCCGGAGCCCCCCCCCTCACCCCTCCCCCCACCCCCTCCCCCTCCCCCTTCCTTGTCGCGACATATCACGACCCACAGACCCCTCCCCCAGCCCCTCAGACCCCCCCAACCCTCTAGACCCCCCCCAGCCCCCCCAAATCCTCCCCAGACCCCCCCAAGCCCCACTCAACCCCAGCAGACCCCGAACCCCCCACAGCCCCCCCAATCCCCTCCCAACCCCCCCAGCCCCCCAAATCCTCCCCAGACCCCCCCAGACCCCCTCAACCCCCCCCATCCCCCCCAAATCCTCCCCAGACCCCCTCCAGCCCCCCTCAAACCCCCCAGACCCCCCCAAGCCCCCCCGAACCCCCAGACCCCTCCCCCAGGCCCCCCCAGACCCCCTCAACCCCCCCAAGTCCCCCCCAAAGCCCCCAAAACCCCCAATCTCCCCCACCCCCTCCCCCAGACCCACAACCCCCCAGACCCCACCCCAGCCCCCCCAAAACCCCCCAGACCCCCCCCCCCAGGTTGCCCCATGGAGCCCCCGACCGCTGAGGAGACCCCCAAGGAGATGGGTGCAGGTGAGACCCCTCCCCAGGGACCCCCAAACTGGCCCTAGATGGGGACCCCAGTTCCAGGGACCCCCAAACTGGCCCTATGGGGGGGACCCCATTACCTGACTCCCCCAAACTGTCCCTAGATGGGACCCTGGTTCCAGGGACCCCCAAACTGGCCCTATAGGGGGGACCCCAGTATCCAGGGACCCCCAAACTGGCCCTATGGGGGGGACCCCATTACCTGACCCCCCAAACTGGCTCCAGATGGGGGGACCCCAGTATCCGACACCCCAACCTCTCCCTAACCAGGGGACCCCAGTTCCAGGGACCCCCAAACTGGCTCTAAATGGGGGACCCCATTACCTGACCCCCCAACCAGGCCCCCTTTATCTGGGACCCCCAAACTGGCCCTAGATGGGGACCCCAGTTCCAGGGACCCCCAAACTGGCCCTATGGGGGGGACCCCATTACCTGACCCCCCAAACTGGCTCCAAATGGGGTGACCCCTGGTTCCAGGGCCCCCCAACCTGGCCCTAAGCAGGGGACCCCACTATCTTGGACCCCCAACCAGGCCCTAGATGGGGGGGACCCCCATTACCTGACCCCTCCCCCCCCCTTTTCCTTCTCTACAGCCGGTGCCCCCCACCCCCACCCCCTCCCCTGCCCAGAGTGCGGCGAACCCTTCGTCCACTGGTCCAAACTGGAGCGTCACCGGCGCAGCCACAGCGGGGAGCGGCCCAACTCCTGCTCCCAGTGCGGCCGGGCCTTCGCCCAGAGAGCCAGCCTGGCCTGCACCAAGGCCTTGGTCCTCAGCTCTGGCTTCCTCCAGCACCAGGCCTCATCCCATGGCGGGAAGAGGCCTGGGGGCTGCACCAAGGCCTTGGCCCTGAACTCCGACCTCCTCCAGCACCAGGCCTCATCCCACACTGGGGAGAGGCCTGGGGGCTGCACCAAGGCCTTGGCCCTGAACTCTGACCTCCTCCAGCACCAGGCCTCATCCCACACTGGGGAGAGGCCTGGGGGCTGCACCGAGGCCTTGGCCCTGAACTCCGACCTCCTGCAGCACCAGGCCTCATCCCATGGCGGGGAGAGGCCTTCCACCTGCACTGAGGCCTTGGCTCTCAGCTCTGGCCTCCTCCAGCACCAGGCCTCATCCCATGGTGGGGAGAGGCCTGGGGGCTGCACTGAGGCCTTGGCCCTGAACTCCAACCTCCTAGAGCACCAGGCCTCATCCCATGGCGGGGAGAGGCCTTACGCCTGCACCAAGGCCTTGGCCTGTAGGTCTGGCCTCCTCCAGCACCAGGCCTCATCCCATGGCGGGGAGAGGCCTTACGCCAGCACCCACTGCCACAAGGCCTTTGCCTGCAGCTCCGACCTCCTCCAGCACCAGGCCTCATCCCATGCCGAGGAGAGGCCTGGGGGCTGCACCAAGGCCTTGGCTCTCAGCTCTGGCCTCCTCCAGCACCAGGCCTCATCCCACAGTGGGGAGAGGCCTTACGCCTGCACTGAGGCCTTGGCTCTCAGCTCTGGCCTCCTCCAGCACCAGGCCTCACCCCACCCCGAGGAGAGGCCTCACCGCTGCGGCGCCTGCGGCAAGGCCTTCACCCAACGCTCCAACCTCCTGAAGCACGCCAAGACCCACGGCGCCGACAAGCCCTTCCGCTGCGGGGCCTGCGGCAAGGCCTTCATCCAGAGCTCCGAGCTCATCCAGCACCAGCGCAGCCACAGCGGGGAGAAGCCTTTCCGCTGCCCGGACTGCGGCAAGGCCTTCGGCCACGCCGCCACCTTGGCCAAGCACCGCCGCTTACACCTCGGCCTCCACCCTCACCGCTGCGGGGAGTGCGGGCGAGCCTTCGGCCTCCGCTCCGCCCTGACCCGCCACCAACGGGCCCACGGGGAAGGGAGGCCTTACGCCTGCGGGGAGTGCGGCCAGGCCTTCGCCCTCCGCTCCAACCTGGCCTTGCACCGGCGGACCCACGGCGGCGAGAGGCCTTACCGCTGCGGGGAGTGCGGTAAGGCCTTCGGCCTCAGCTCCACCTTGCTCCGCCACCAGCGTATCCACACCGGGGAGAGGCCTTACGGCTGCGGCGAGTGCGGCAGGACCTTCGTCCGCAGCGCCCACCTAGAGCAGCACCGCCGGGTCCACACCGGCGAGCGGCCCTACGGCTGCGCCCGCTGCGGGAGGAGGTTCAGCCAGAGCTCCAACCTCATCACCCATGAGAGGGTCCATCTGGAGCAGGCCCGGGAGGAGGCCGGGGGGAGCGGGGTTGGGGGTTTGGAAGGAGGTGGAGGGGAAGCTGGGGTTGGAGGACTCGGGAGCTCAACCAGGCCTGGAGGTGTTGGAGGTTCAACTGGGGTTGGAGGTGTTGGAGGGGCACCCGAAGGTCAAGGCCTTGGAGGTTCAACCAGGGTTCAAGGCCTTGGGGGTTCAACCAGGGTTCAAGGCCTTGGAGGTCCAACCAGGGTTCAAGGTGTTGGAGGTCCAACCAGGGTTCAAGGCCTTGGAGGTCCAACCAGGGTTCAAGGTGTTGGAGGGGCACCCAAAGGCCAAGGCCTTGGAGGTCCAACCAGGGTTCAAGGCCTTGGAGGTCCAACCAGGGTTCAAGGCCTTGGAGGTCCAACCAGGGTTCAAGGCCTTGGGGGTTCAACCAGGGTTCAAGGCCTTGGAGGTTCAACCAAGCCTGAAGAGGCACCCAAAGGCCAAGGCCTTGGAGGTCCAACCAGGGTTCAAGGTGTTGGAGGGGCACCCAAAGGCCAAGGCCTTGGAGGTCCAACCAGGGTTCAAGGCCTTGGAGGTCCAACCAGGGTTCAAGGCCTTGGAGGTCCAACCAAGCCTGAAGACGTTGAAGGGGCACCCCAATCCTGAGAGCCCTGAAAGGCCACCAGCACCCCCAGAGCACCCCATGGAGCAGCACCCCAAGGTGGGGCACCCCATGGCGGATCACCCCATGGCAGAGCACCCTATGTAGGAGCACCCCGTGGCGGAGCACCCCATGGGGGGCACCCCAAGGTGGGGCACCCCAAGGTGGAGCACCCAATGGCGGGGTGCCCCAAGGTGCTGGACACCCCCCCGCCACACCCACCCACACCCCGCGATGCCATTGGCTGAGGGGTGGGCGTGGCTGCAGTGGGTCAGAACTGACGCGGGATTGGTCGGGAGCGGGGCTGGCGGGAGGGGATTGGATGGGGGGGGGTGGGGAAGAGGGGGAGGGGGACGGTGTGTTCTGTGTTGGGATTGGTTGAGAGGAGGGGTGGGGCTGACACGGGATTGGCTGAGGGCTAAGGGGCGGGGCAGGGCGGGGATGACACGCGATTGGGCGATGGGGTGAAATCCCCCCCAGGTGATTGGCTGGGTGGTGGGAGCAAAGGGGGCGGGGGAATCACGCGATTGGCCGAGCAGCGGGAACGCTCAACCGCCATTGGCCGAGAGCTGAGCGGGAAATAAAGGCCATGAACCCACCCTCCCCCTTCCGAGAGCTGTGATTGGTCGCCGCTTGGGTGTGGCCAGAGGGGTTGGGGGGGGGGGGGCGGGGTTACAACATCCCACCAATGGGAGCGGCCGGCTGCGATGACATCACAGAGAGACGCTGAGACGCTAGGCGCCGCCCTGGCGCTTTATTTCAGCCAATCAGGAAGGAGGAGGCGGGTCCGGGTGAGGGTGGGGCAATAAGGAGGCCTGGGATTGGTGGAGGGGGAAGAAGGGGGGTGTGGCTAAACAGCCCCAGGGGTGGGTGTGGCCTGAGGGGCGGGGCCGTGACGCCGTTGGTGCTTCCGTAGCCCCGCCCGGGCCCCGAAACGCTTGGGGCAGAGGGGGCAGGCGAAGGGGCGGGGCTCTGAGCTGGCGGCCATCTTGGTGGGGCTGGCGGCCATCTTGGTGGGGCCGGCGGCCATGTTTGCGGCCGCCACGCTCAGGTCGAGGCAGCAACCGGCGCTTCCTCCCTCGGCCGCGCCTCCCAAGGCCGCGATTGGTCCGCTGCCGGTGGCCATGTTGCGGGCAGCTCCGGCGGCCATGTTGTCGACGTCATGCGCGGCGCCAGCGGTCACCCCCTGGCCAATCGCAGGGGCCGTTCCACGGCCAGATTGACCAATCACATCGTGTCCTCCACGGCCAGGCTGACCAATCACCTCACGTCCAACACCACTGGCCGCCCCGTGGCCAATCCCAGCGGCCGTTCCACGCTCACATTGACCAATCAGGTCATGTCCAACACCCTCAGTCACCCCGTGGCCAATCCCAGGGGCCGTTCCACGCCCAGGCTGACCAATCACCTCACGTCCAACACCCCCAGTCACCCCGTGGCCAACCCCAGCGGCCGTCCCACGCCCAGACTGACCACCCCCAACCCCTATAACACCCCTTCCCCCTCCCCCCACCTCCCTCCCAACTCCAGACCCCTCCCCCACCACCAACCCACCTCCCCCCATCCCAACCTCCACCCCTCCCATTCCCACCATCCCGGCGGCCATATTGACCACGCCGAGGCCTAACTCCGCCGCCACGCACCCCAAGGCCGCGCTACCACCTCCTCGTCCTCCTCTTCCTCCTCCTCCTCCTCCTCCTCCTCCTCCTCCTCCTCCTCCTCCTCCTCCTCCTCCTCCTCCTCCTCCTCCTCCTCCTCCTCCTCCTCCTCCTCCTCCTCCTCCTCCTCCTCCTCCTCCTCCTCCTCCTCCTCCTCCTCCTCCTCCCCCTCCTCGTCCCTCTTCCCGTGGGTCCTCTCGTGTTTCCTCAACCCCGAAGCCCCCCCGAAACCCTTCCCGCAGCGCCCGCAGGCGTAAGGCCTCTCCCCGGAGTGAGTCCTCCGGTGCTTCCCTAAAGCCGCCCTCTCCCCAAACCCTTTCCCACACTCCCCACAGGTCCAAGGCCTCTCCCCGCTGTGGGTCAAGCGGTGCCTCTTGAGATCCCAAGAAGCCACGAAGGCCTTGCCGCAGTCGCCGCAGCGCCAAGGCCTCTCCCCGGTGTGGGTACGGCGGTGGACGGCGAGGTCGGCGGGTTGCCGGAAGGCCTTGCCGCACTCCCCGCAGGCGTAAGGCTTCACCCCTTGGTGGGCCCGTTGGTGGCGGCGGTAGCTGGATGGGTCGGCGAACATCCTGCCGCACTGAGGGCAGAGGAAAGGCCTCTCCCCGGTGTGGACCCGTTGGTGGCTCTGGTAGGAGGAGAGCTGGGTGAAGGCCTTGCCACAGGTCCCACAGGCGTAGGGCTTGCGTGGGGCGTGGATCCTCTGGTGGCAGGCCAAGGAGGAAGACCTCCCGAAGCTCTTGCCGCAGTCGGCGCAGAGGAAAGGCCTCTCCCCGGTGTGGCTCCTCTGGTGGTTCCTCAGGTCCTTACGCTCGGCGTAGGCCTTAGGGCAGGAGGAGCAGCGGTGAGGCCGAAGGCCGGCGTGGCCCCGCCGGTGTTTGCGGTACACCGAGGGGTCGGCGAAGGTTTTGTGACAGTCGGGGCAGGTGAAGGGGCGCTCCCCGGTGTGGGCCCGTTGGTGGATGGTGAGTTTGGAGAGGGTGCCGTAGGATTTGGGGCAGGTGGAGCAAGGGAAAGGGGGGGAGGGCGGGGGAGGAGGAGGAGGAGGTGGAGGAGGAGGTGGAGGTGGAGGTGGAGGTGGAGGTGGAGGTGGAGGTGGAGGAGGGAGGGGGAAGGGGGGGAAGGGGGAGGAGGGGAGGGGGTGGAGGTGGGGGGAGAGGAGGTGGTGGTGGTGGGGGGAGGTGGGGAGGTGGGAAGGGGGGTGGTGGGAGGGTTAAGGAGGGGTGGGGAGGTGGGGGGAGGATTAAGGGGAGGGGTGGGGGGGTCAAGGGGGGATGGGGAGGTGGTAAGGGAGGAGGGGGTGGGTTAAGGGAGGAGGGGGTGGGTTAAGGGAAGGGGTGGGGGGGTTAAGGGGGGTGGGGAGGTGGGGGGAGGGTTAAGGGGGGTGGGGAGGTGGTGGGGTCAAGGATGGGGGTGGTGGGGTCAAGGGGGGTTTGGGGGGGTCAAGGGGAGGTGGGGAGGTGGTAAGGGAGGAGGGGGTTGGTTAAGGGGGGATGGGGAGGTGGTGGGGCCAAGGGGGTGGGTGGGTGGGTCAAGGGAGGGGGTGGAGGTGGTGGGGTCAAGGGGGGTTTGGGGGGGTCAAGGGGGGTGGGGAGGTGGGGGGAGGGTTAAGGGGGGATGGGGAGGTGGTGGTACCAGGGAAGGGTGGGGAGGTGGTGGTGGTCTTGGGGGGGGTGGGAAGGTGGTGGTGGTACCACGGGGGGGTCTGGATGGGGGGCGGGGGGCGCGGGAGCGGGTGGTGGGGGAGGGGAGAGGGGGAGGGGGGAGGGGCGGCGGCCTTGGCGGCTGCGGCGCTGCGGGAGCGGGTGGTGGCGCCGGTGGGGGTGGTGGGAGCGCGGGGGCGGCGGAGGGGGCGGGGGGAGGGGGTGGGGGGAGGGGGGCGGGGAGGGGGGCGCGGGTGACGTCATCGCCGACGCTGGTGACGTCATCGCCCCGGCCGCTGTCGCCGATGACGTCATCGCTATGGGTGACGTCATCACGATGGGTGACGTCATCACGGTGGGTGACGTCATCGCTAGGTGTGATGTCATAGCTAGGTGTGATGTCATCGCTATGGGTGACGTCATCGCCACGGGTGACGTCATCGCCCGGCGCCGCCTCCTCCTGCTCCTCCATGGCCCCTGGGGACACAGAAGCCACGTCAAGGGGGAGGTGGGGGGTGGGGGGGGGGGGGGGGAAGGGCTCACCCCTCCCCCTCCCACCCTTAAACTCCCCTCCCCCCACTTGAAACCCCTGGGGATGATGCGCCCCTCCCCCCACCCCCTTCCCTCTCCCCTCCTCCCCTCTTCCCCTCCCCCCACCTCCCTCCCTCCCCCTCTCCCCTCCCCTCTCTCCCCCTCCCCCCACCTCCCTCTCCCCCTCCCCCTCCCCCACCCCCTTCCCCTCTCCCCATCTGCCCTCCCCCACCCACTCCCCTCCCCCCTCCCCCACCCGCCCTCCCCCCCCCCCCCCTCCCCCCCCCCCTCCCCCCCCCCCCCCAAAAAATGGCGACGGGGGGAGGGGAGGGGGAGGGGGGTTATTCACCCCCCGGTTTGGGGGGGGGGGGTGTCGGTATAAAGAGGGGGGAGGGGGTGGTGGTTGGGGGAGGGGTGGGGATGGGGGGGGGGATGGGGGAGGTGGGGGTGGGGGGAGGGGTGGAGATGGGGGAGGGGGAGGTGGGGATGGGGGGGGGGGATGGGGGAGGTGGGGGGTGGGGGGAGGGGTGGAGATGGGGGAGGGGGAGGTGGGGATGGGGGAGGTGGGGGTGGGGGGAGGGGTGGGGGGTATTTGAGGGGTGGGAGGGGGAGGGGGTGGCGGTGGGGGGAGGGGTGGAGATGGGGGTGGGGGGATGGGGGGAGGGGTGGAGATGGGGGGTTGGGGGGGGTGGGGAAGGGGGAGGTGGGGGGGAGGGGGCGATCCTTACCTGGAGGGGGAGGGGTGGTGGGGGGAGGGGTGGAGATGGTGGGGGGGGGATGGGGGAGGTGGGGGGATGGGGGGAGGGGTGGGTCCCTCTCGGGGCGAGGCGGCGGCGGGCGCTAGGACCGCAGGGGGAGGGGGGGGGGGGTGGGGCGGAAGCGGAGGGGGCGTGGCTTCCGGTGTGGGCGTGGCTTAGGAAGGGGAGGGGGGCGGGGCTTAGGGCGGAGGGGGGCGTGTCCCCGCGCGCCGCTTCCGCTTCTCGCGCCCCGCAACAATAGGAGGTGCCGGCGCGTGGGGTGGGGGGAGGGGTGGGGGGGTGGGGGGGAGATGGGGGGGGATGGGGTGGGGGGGGTGTGGGGTTGTTCCCCCTCCCCCATTAACCCCATTTCTTTCCCCTCCCCCCTCCCCCCACCCCCTCCCCCACCCCCCCTTTAGATTGGAGCTGCGACCCCTCCCCCCCACCCACCCCCCCCCAAAATATAAAGGGGGTGCTGGGTGACGCCTCCCTCCCCCCCCCTTCATCCTCCTCCTCCTCCTCCTCCCCCCACCCCCCTCCTCACTCACCCCCTCCCCCTCCTTTTCCCCTCCCCCCCCAACCACCCCCCACCCCCCTCCTCACCCTCCCCCCATCCCCCTCCTCCTCCCCTCCCCCTCCTCACCCTCCCCCCACCCCTCCCCCTCCCCCTCCCCCCCAACCTCCCCCCACCCCCCTCCTCCTCCCCTCCCCACCCTCCCCTCACCCACCTCCCCACCCCCCCATCTCCCCCTCCCCCTCCTCCTCCCCTCCCCCTCCTCCCCCTACCCCCCTCCTCACCCTCCCCCTCCCCTCCTCCCCCTCCCCTCCCCCCACCCCCTTCCCCTCCTCCTCCCCTCCCCCTCCCCCCACCCCCCATCCTCCCCCTTCCCCCTCCCCCTCCCCCCACCCCCCCAACCACCCCCCTCCCCCTTCCCCCCACCCCTTCCCCTCCTCCCCTCCCCCCACCCCCCATCCTCCCCCTCCCCCTCCTCCCCCACTCCCCCTCCCCCCACCCCTTCCCCTCCTCCTCCCCCTCCCCCCACTCCTCACTCCCCCTCCCCCTCCCCCCCCCCCCATGGAGCTCCAGGAGCAGCTGAGCACCCCCATGACGTCATCAACACCCTCCTCTTCCTCCTCCTCCTCCTCTTCCTCCTCCATGACGTCATCGGAAGCGTCACCCAACGAGCGGCGGTACCGCTGCTCCGACTGTGACCGGAGTTACCGCCACGCCGGGAGCCTGGTGAACCACCGCCGCAGCCACCAAACAGGCGTCTACGCCTGTAGCTCCTGTGGCAAAGAGCTCTACACCCTGGCGGCCCTCAACAGCCACCGCCGGCGACACCGCGACGCTGACGTCACCGTTACGCCGCCAACACCCCTACCCCCCACCACCAAGCTGTACGGTTGTGGGGAGTGCGGTCGGTGGTACCGGCACCGGGGGAGCTTGGCCAACCATCGGCACTCTCACCGGACCGGTGACTTCGCCTGTTCTCTTTGCCCTAAGCGCTTCGGCAACCTGATGGCGCTACAGTCGCACGCCCGCGGGCACCGCGACGTGGGTGCTACCGCCGTGATGACGGCGTTCCGGTTGTGTGAGGCTGTTGTGGCTACACCTGGTGCTGCTGTGGCTACACCTGGCGCTATGGCTACACCCGGTACTATGGCTACACCCGGCGCTGTGACTACACCTGGCACTGCTGTGGCTACACCCGGCGCCTCTGTGGCTACGCCCAGCACTATGGCTACACCTGGTGCTGTGACTACACCCAGCGCTGTGACTACACCCAGTGCCTCTGTGGCTACACCTGGCACTGCTGTGGCTACACCCAGTGCTATGGCTACACCTGGCTCTGCTGTGGCTACACTCAGTGCTGCGGCTACACCCGGCACTATGGCTATACCTGGCGCTGCGACTACACCCGGTGCTGCTGTGGCTACACCCAGCGCTGTGGCTACACTCGGCACTGCTGTGACTACACCTGGCTCCACTGTGACTACACCCGGCACTATGGCTACACCCAGCGCTGTGACTACACCTGGCGCTGCGACTACACCCAGCGCCTCTGTGGCTACACCCGGCACTATGACTACACCCAGCGCTGTGGCTACACCCGGCTCCGCTGTGACTACACCCGGCACTATGACTACACCCAGCGCTGTGACTACACCCGGCGCCGCCGCTGCTGCTACCCCCATCTCAGCAGCTCCACCCGAGCGGCTGTACCGCTGCGAGGTGTGCGGGAAGAGCTACCGCCACTCCGGCAGCCTCATCAACCACAAGCGGAGCCACCAAACAGGCGACTTCGCCTGTTCCCTCTGCTCCAAACCCTTCGCCAACCTGGCTGCCCTCAAAGGCCACCTGAGGGGGCACCGGCAACGGCGCCGCCGCCTGACGCCTCGGCAGGGTGACGCTAGGGTGACGCCGACCCCCCCGCGACCGCCTTCTCCTCCCAGTATATACCAGTGCTCCCTGTGCCCGAAGGAGTTTGGGAACCTCCCGGCTCTCCGGGCTCATTTCAGGCGGCACAAGCGGCCGCCGGGTGTAGCCGCTGCGGGTGACGAGGAGGAGGAAGAGGAGGCTGAAGAACAGCCCTTCCTCTGCAGCTTGTGCGGTGGGATCTTCCCCGGTGAGGTTGAACTGGGGCAGCACCACCGGCGGGAGCATCAGGCGGCGGTGGTGATGGTGACGTCACCGCCGCCGCCGCCTGTGATGTCACCGGAAGCGTGGTGCGAGGAGGAGGCGTGGCACATCTGTGGCTACTGTGGTCAGTCCTTCGGTGACCTCAACAGCCTGAGGAGACACAGTCGCTCACACCGCGCCGAGGAAGCCGCCGCTTTGGCTGACGTCACCAGGGACCATCGGACCGGGGGTGGGGATGGGGTTGTCGGTGTCACCCGGCGCCGCTACGCCTGTGATGTGTGTGGGAAGAGCTACAGGCACGGGGGGAGCTTGGTCAACCACCGGCAGACCCATCAGATCGGGGTCTTCCCTTGCGTCACCTGCGCCCGGCGGTATCACAACCGCGCCGCCTTCCGCAACCACCTGCGCAACCACCCCCGCTGTAAGGCGGCCAAGGCGGCGGCGGCGGCTCAGGCGGTGATGGCGGCTTGGGGAGGGGAACAGGCGGTGGCGGCGGTGGTAGGGGAACAGGCGGAGGCACCGGGGAGGGAGGAGGAGGAGGGAGGGATGGAGGTGGAGGAGGTGGCGGGGTCGGATGTGGAGGCGGTTGGGGTGTTGGGTAGGGTGTCGGGGTCAGATAGGGTGTCAGGTGGGGTGTCAGGGTCAGATACAGTGTCAGGTGGGGTGTTGGATAGGGTGTTGGGGTCAGATACAGCACCAGGTGGGGCGTCAGGGTCAGATACAGAGTCAGGTGGGGTGTTGGTGGTGGATACGGCGGTTGTTGGGGTGTTGGATAGGGTGTCGGGGTCAGATACAGGGTCAGGTGGGGGTCAGGGTGTGGGGTGTTGGGGGTCAGGATACAGTGTCAGGTGGGGTGTTGGATAGGGTGTTGGGGTCAGATAGGGTGTCAGGTGGGGTGTTGGACAGGGTGTCGGGGTCAGATACAGCGTCAGGTGGGGTGTCAGGGTCAGATACAGTGTCAGGTGGGGTGTTGGGGTCAGATACAGTGTCAGGTGGGGTGTTGGATAGGGTGTCAGGGTCAGATAGGGTGTCAGGTGGGGTGTCAGGGTCAGATAGGGTGTCAGGTGGGGTGTTGGACAGGGTGTCAGGGTCAGATACAGCGTCAGGTGGGGTGTTGGACAGGGTGTCGGGGTCCGATACAGCGTCAGGTGGGGTGTCAGGGTCAGATACAGTGTCAGGTGGGGTGTTGGGGTCAGTTACAGCGTCAGGTGGGGTGTTGGATAGGGTGTTGGGGTCAGATACAGCATCGGGTGGGGTGTTGGCGGTGGATACGGCGGTGGTTGGGGTGTTGGATAGGGTGTTGGGGTCAGATACGGTGTCAGGTGGGGTGTTGGATAGGGTGTTGGGGTCAGATACAGCGTCAGGTGGGGTGTCAGGGTCAGATACAGTGTCAGGTGGGGTGTTGGATAGGGTGTTGGGGTCAGATACAGCATCAGGTGGGGTGTCAGGGTCAGATACAGTGTCAGGTGGGGTGTTGGATAGGGTGTTGGGGTCAGATACACCATCAGATACGGTGTTGGGGTTGAATACAGCGTCAGATACGGTGTCAGGTACGGTTGTGATGTCAGATAGAGCAGCAGTTGGGGTGTTGGACACGGTGTCAGATACAGTGTTGGCAGCGGTTGTGACATCAGATACAGCATCAGTTGGGGTGTTGGCGTCGGATACAGCATCAGTTGGGGTGTTGGATAGGGTGTCAGTGTCAGCTACAGTGTCAGATACGGTATCAGTGTCAGCTACAGCGTCAGCTACAGCGTCACCATCGGTTGTGACGTCAGCTACAGCGTCACTCGGGGTGTTGGCACCGGATACAGCAGCAGTTGGGGTGTTGGACAGGGTGTCAGCTCCGGTTGTGACGTCAGCTACAGCGTCACCTGGGGTGGCGGCACCGGTTGTGACGTCCAATGTGTCACCCGGCCCGGTGGTGATGACGTCACCCAGTTCGGGTGACGCACAACCGGCGGTACTGGTGACGGCGGCCATGATGGCGGCCATGGGGGGGGGACAAAAGGGGGGAGGGGAGGGGGAGGGGAACAACACCCCCCCCAGGGGGGAGGAGGCCGGGAACACCCCGACGTCGGTCACCTGGAGGCGCCGAGGGGGATGGTTGATGGGGGGGGGGGTAAGGGGGGGTGGGGGTGTTGGGGACCCCCCCCCCCCCAATTTCAGCCCCTGGATTAAATGTGGGTGTTTTTGGAGAGGTGGAATTTGGGGGGGGGGAGGGGGGGGCACAACACCCCTCCCCCCCCCCCCGTGTGTGTGTGTTTTCTAAGGGGGGGGGGGGACACCCCCAAATTTGGGGGGCTGGGGGGCTTTGGGGGCCCCTAAAGTGGGGCTGGGGGGGTTGGGACCCCCAAAATGGGGTTGGGGGGGCTGGGGATCTCCAAAGTGGGGCTGGGGGGGGTCTGGGGACCCCCAAAGTGGGGGGTGAGGGGGCTGGGGACCCCCAAAATGGGGCTGGGGGGCCCCCAAGGTGGGGATGGGGGGGTTGGGACCCCCAAAGTGGGTCTGGGGGGGTTATGGGGGCCCCAAAAGTGGGGGTGGGGGGGCTGGGGATCCCCAAAGTGGGGGTGAGGGGGGCTGGGGGGGCTATGGGGGCCCCTAAAGTGGGGCTGGGGGGGTGGGGGGGGGTGGTGACCCCCAAATTGGGGCTGGGGGGGCTAGGGGGGCTATGGGGATCCCCAAATTGGGGTTGGGGGGCTTTGGGGGCCCCAAATTGGGGCTGGGGGGGTGTGGGGGGCTGGGGACCCCCAAAATGGGGGGGGGCTGGGGGGGCCCCCAAGGTGGGGATGGGGGGCTGGTGACCCCCAAAATGAGGGGGGGGCTGGGGATCCCCAAAGTGGGGGTGAGGGGGGCTGGGGGGCTATGGGGGCCCCTAAAGTGGGGCTGGGGGGTGTGGGAGGGGGTGGTGACCCCCAAAGTGGGGGTGGGGGGCGGGGGGGCTTTGGGACCCCCAAGGTGGGGCTGGGGGAGGGGTTGGGGGGGCTGGGGATCCCCAAACTGGGGCTGGAGGGGGTTGGGGACCCCCAAAGTGGGGGTGGGGACCCCCAAATTGGGTCTGGGGGGGGCTATGGGGGCCCCCAAAACGGGGCTGGGGGGGCTGGGGACCCCCAAATTGGGGCTGGGGGGTGTGTGGGGGGCTGGGAACCCCCAAAGTGGGGCTGGGGGGGGGCAGGGGACCCCCAAATGGGTCTGGGGACCCCCAAGTGTCCTCGGGGGGGGGAAGGGGGGTTGGGGACCCCCAAACCGGCGCCAGACCCCCCAACCCACCCCCCACCCCCCCCCCCCCCAAGAAAGAATTGGGGGGAGGGGTCTCTCTGCAGCCCACCACCTCTTTATTGCCCCCCCCCCCCCAAAATACCCCCCCCCCAAAAATTAGGGGGGGGGGAGGGGGGTCAAGGCTCATCGGGGTCCTCCCAGAAATTGGGGTCCCCCTTAATTTGGGGGGGGTCCTGGAGCACCCAGGTTTGTCCCCCCAAAAGATGGGGGGGTCCCCGATAGCTGGGATTTGGGGGGGGGGGGTCGGGGGGGGTCTCAGGGGGGTTTGGGGGGTCTCAGGGTTTGGGGGGGTCCTAGTGGGTTTGGGGGGGGTCTCAACAGGTTGGGGGGGGGTTGGGGGGGTCTCATTGGGTTTTGGGGGGGTCTCGGGGGGGTCTCAGGGTGTGGGGGGTCTCAGTGGGTTTTAGGGGGGTCTCAGTGGGTTTGGGGGGTTCAGGGGGGTCTCAGTGGGTTTTGGGGGGGTCTCAGGGGGTTTGGGGGGTTGGGGGGGGTCTCAGTAGGTTTGGAGGGATTTGGGGGGGTCTCAGTGGGTTTTAGGGGGGTCTCAGGGTTTGGGGGGTCCTAGTGGGTTTGGGGGGGTTTGAGGGGGTCTCAGTGGGTTTGGGGGGGTTCGGGGGGGTCTCAGGGTTTGGGGGGTCCTAGTGGGTTTGGGGGGGTTCGGGGGGGTCTCAGGGTTTGGGGGGGTCCTCAGTGGGTTTGGGGGGGTTCGGGGGGGTCTCAGTGGGTTTGGGTGGGGGTTCGGGGGGGTCTCGGTGGGTTTGGGGGGGTTCGTGGGGGTCTCATTGGGTTTTGGGGGGCTCTCAGGGGGTTCCTCCTCCTCCTCCTCCTCTTCCTCCTCCCGGGGGTCCGGGGGGGTCGGCGAAATAGGCCTGTCGGGTGACCCCGGCCACCCAGCGCTCGTAGGGGGGTGGAGGTGAAAGGGGGACCCCCTCGAGACCCCCCCAAATCCTGGGTGCAGCCCCCTAAGCTGGCTGTGCCCAGCAGGAACCAGACCCCCCGCTCCAGGCAGGCCAGGGGGGACCCCGCGTCAGGCTGTTGGGGGGGGGGAAAAGGGGGGAACTGGTTAGACTGGGAGGGACTGGGAGGGGTGAAGGGTGGGGATGGGGGGGAAATGGAGGGGAGGGGGGACTGGTTAGACTGGGAGGGACTGGGAGGGTGAAGGGGGTGGGGATGGGGGGAAATGGAGGGGGGGGAAAGGGGGGACTGGTTAGACTGGGAGGAACTGGGAGGGGTGAAGGGGGTGGGGATGGGGGGGGGAAATGGAGGGGGGAGGAAAGGGGGGACTGGTTAGACTGGGATGGACTGGGAGGGACTGGGAGGGACTGGGAGGGGATTGGAGGGGAATGGGAGGGGGGACTGGTTAGACTGGGAGGGACTGGGAGGGACTGGGGGGCGAATGGGAGGGGGGAAAAGGGGGGCTGGTTAGACTGGGGGGACTGGGAGGGACTGGGAGGGGACTGGGGGGAATGGGAGGGGGAGGTGGGGGGGAATGGGGAGACTGGTTAGACTGGGAGGGACTGGGAGGAGTGGGGGGGAATGGGGGGGGAAGGGGGGACTGGTTAGACTGGGAGGGACTGGGAGGGGTGAGGGGGGAATGGGGGGAGGGGGAAAGGGGGGGACTGGTTAGACTGGGAGGGACTGGGAGGGGTGGGGGGAGGGAAAGGGGGGACTGGGAGGGACTGGGAGGGATTGGGAGGGGTGAGGGGGGTGGGGGGGGGAAAGGGGGGACTGGGAGGGACTGGGAGGGACTGGGAGGGGTGAGGGGGACTGGGGGGAGGGGGAAAGGGGGGGACTGGTTAGACTGGGAGGGACTGGGGCGGGACTGGTTAGACTTTGGGGGGACCCATTCCCCCCCCCCCAAAGGACCCACCCCCCCCAAAAGGGACATGGGGACCCCAAGACCCCCCCCTAAGGACCCAGCCCCCCCCCAGAGCACCCCAAGAGGGACCCCCCCCCCCAAAAAGACCCCAGGGGACCCCAAAAGGGACATGAGGACCCCAAGACCCCCCCCAAAGGGACCCCAAAAGACCCCAAGACCCCCCCAAAGGGACCCTGAGGGACCCCAAAAGGGACATGGGGACCCCAAGACCCCCCCCCCAAAGGGACCCCAAAAGACCCCAAGACCCCCCCAAAGGGACCCTGAGGGACCCCAAAAGGGACATGGGGACCCCAAGACCCCCCCCTTAAGGACCCAGCCCCCCCAGAGGACCCCAAGCCCCCCCGAAGGGACCCAAGGGACCCCAAAAGACCCCAAGAGCCCCCCAAAGGACCCTGAGGGACCCCAAAAGGGACCTGGGGACCCCAAAAGACCCCAAGACCCCCCCCCCCATGGGACCCAACCCCCCCAGAGGACCCCAGGGACCCCAAAAGACCCCAAGACCCCCCTAAAGGGACCCTGAGGGACCCCAAAAGACCCCAAGACCCCCCCAGAGCACCCCAAGAGGGACCCAGGGACCCCGAAAGACCCCAAGGGACCCCAAAAGGGACATGGGGACCCCAAGACCCCCCCAAAGGACCCTGAGGGACCCCAAAAGGGACCTGGGGACCCCAAAAGACCCCAAGACCCCCCCCAAAGGACCCTGAGGGACCCCAAAAGGGACATGGGGACCCCAAGACCCCCCCTCAAGGACCCAGTCCCCCCAGAGGACCCCAGGAGGGACCCAGGGACCCCAAAAGACCCCAAGAGCCCCCCAAAGGGACCCCAAAAGACCCCATGACCCCCCCAAAAGGACCCTGAGGGACCCCAAAAGGGACATGGGGACCCCAAGACCCCCCCTAAGGACCCAACCCCCCCCCCCAGAGCACCCCAAGAGGGACCCAGGGACCCCAAAAGACCCCAAGACCCCCCCAAAGGACCCAGTCCCCCCTCAAAGGGACCCTGAGGGACCCCAAAAGGGACCTGGGGACCCCAAGACCCCCCCAAAGGGACCCCAAAAGGACCCAACGCCCCCCAAAGGACCCTGAGGGACCCCAAAAGGGACCTGGGGACCCCAAGACCCCCCCCAAAGGGACCCCAAAAGACCCCAAGACCCCCCAAAGGACCCCCCCCTCAGAGGACCCCAGGAGGGACCCGGGGACCCCCCAAAAGTGCCGTGGGGGTGTCCTGTCCCCCCCCCCACCTGGCAGGCGCCGGTGCCCTCGGGGATGGAGATGCAGAAGGTGTCTGGGGGGGTCCCCGTGTCCCCCCTCGGGCCCCCCCGTCCCGCAGGACCCCGAAATCGTCACCTCCAGGCTCAGCAGCCCCCCCGGCAGAGCGGCCCCTGGGGGGGGGGGGGGGGGGGCAAAGGGGGGGTCAGAGGGGGGCAAAAAGGGGGGGTCAGAGGGGTGGGGGGGCAAAAAAGGGGGGGTCAGAGGGGTGGGGGGGCAAAAAGGGGGGGTCAGAGGGGTGGGGGGGCAAAAAGGGGGGGTCAGAGGGGGGCAAAAGGGGGGACAGGGGGGTGATGGGGGGGATGGGTGGGGGGACACACAGGGGGGGTGATGGGGGGGACATGGGTGGGGGGGGACACAGGGGGACACAGGGGGGGATGGGGGACATGGGTTGGGGGGGACACACAGAGGGGGGGGTGATGGGGGGATATGGGTGGGGGGGGACACAAGGGGTGGATGGGGGGGGGACATGGGTGGGGGGGGACACAGGGGGGGATGGGGGGGATGGGGGACATGGGTGGGGGGGGACACACAGAGGGGGGTGATGGGGGGATATGGGTGGGGGGGGACACAAGGGGTGATGGGGGGGACATGGGTGGGGGGGACACCCAGGGGGGGATTGGGGGGGACATGGGTGGGGAGGGATATGGGTGGGGGGGACACACGGGGGGGGTGGGATGGGGGGGATATGGGTGGGGGGGGACACACGGGGGGTGATGGGGGGAATGGGTGGGGGGGACATAGGGGGGTGGGGGGGGGGACACGGGGGGGATATGGGGTGGGGGGGGGACACAGCAGGGAAGGGGGGTGATGGGGGGGACATTGGGGACATGGGGAGGGATGGGGTGGGGGGGGATGGATGGGGGGTGGGTGGGGGGGGACACAGAGTGGGGGTGATGGGGGGGAAACATGGGGGGGTGATGGGGGGGGGACACAGAGGGGGTGATGGGGGGAGGGGGGGGGGACACACAGGGGAGTGATGGGGAGCCAAAGGGGGTGATGGGGGGAATATGGGGGGGGACACACAGAGGGGGGTGATGGGTGGGAGGGGGTGGGGGGGGATGTGGGTGGGGGGGACACGGGGGGATATGGGTGGGGGGGACACACACAGAAGGGGGGTGATGGGGGGGACATGGGGGACATGGGGGGGATGGGTGGGGGTGGGTGGGGGGACACAGAGGGGGGTGATGGGGGGGAAACATGGGGGGGTGATGGGGGGGACACAGAGGGGGTGATGGGGGGAATATGGGGGACATGGGGGGGTGATGGGGGGTGGGGGGATGATGGGGGAAAGGGGGGGGACACAGAGGGGGGGTGATGGGGGGAAACATGGGGGGGTGATGGGGGGGGACACAGAGGGGGTGATGGGGGGGATATGGGGGCACATGGGGGGTGATGGGGTGGACAGGGGGGATATGGGAATATGGGGGGGGACACAGAGGGGGGTGATGGGGGGAAACATGGGGGGGTGATGGGGGGGGGACACAGAGGGGGTGATGGGGGGGATATGGGGGACATGGGGGGGATGGGTGGGGGGATATGGGGGGGGGGGGATATAGAGAGGGGGTGATGGATGGGAGGGGGTGGGGGGATATGGGTGGGGGGGACAAAGGGGGGTGATGGGGGGGGACATGGGTGGGGGGGATATGGGGGGGGGACACACAGGGGGGATGGGGGGGACATGGGTGGGGGACACAGAGGGGGGTGATGGGTGGGAGGGGGTGGGGGTGGGGATTTGGGGGGGGGGACACAGGGGGTGATGGGGGGGTGATGGATGGGAGGGGGTGGGAGATGGGATTTGGGGGGTGGGGGTGGGGGGGGGGGGGGTTGTCCCTCACCTGGGGGTGCCAGTGTTGCCCAGCACCGGGTGCCGGGGGGGTCGATGCCGGGTGTAGGGGAGGCAGAGGGGTCTCAGGGTGGGTCCGAGGGTTAATTGGGGGGGTCCAACCTTAAAAGAGCCAAATCCCGCCCCCCCCCGGCTCCACGAAGGCGCCGTGAAGGTGCAAGCGGGACCCCCGGCGGGACCAGCCCCCCCCCGACCCCCCCCAACTGCTTCCCACTCCTCAGGGGCTTGGTGCCTGCAAGGGGAGGGGGAAAAGGGGGGGGGGGTTAAAGGGGAGGTACAGGACCACCCAGACCCCCCCCCCGGGGAGAGGGACCCCCCCCCCCAACACCCAAGGAGTGATGGGGATCCCCCTTGCTGGGGGCTGGGGGGGGGGAAATTGGGGGTGGGGGGTTAGAGGGGGGTATAGGACCACCTCGACCCCTCCTTTGGGGAGAGGGACCCCCCCCCCTAGGGAGAGGGACCCCCCCCAACACCCAAGGAGTGATGGGGATCCCCCTTACTGGGGGTTGGGGGGGGTGGGGAGGGAGGGGCGGGGGTTAAGGGGGGTATAGGACCACCCTGACCCCCCCTTTGGGGAGAGGGACCCCCCCTAGGGAGAGGGACCCCCCCCGGGGAGAGGGACCCCCCCACCCAACCCCCCATGAGTGATGGGGATCCCCCTTACTGGGGGCTGGGGGGTAAAATGGGGGGTGGGGGGTGAGGGGGGTTCAGGACCCCCTCGACCCCCCTTTGGGGAGAGGGACCCCCCCTAGGTAGAGGGACCCCCCCCCAGAGAGACGGACCCCCCCACCCAACCCCCCAGGAGTGATGGGGATCCCCCTTACTGGGTGCTGGGGGGAGGGGGGATTTGGGTGCTGGGGAGGGGGTTTGGGGTACCCAAGGGTACTGGGGGGGTCCTTATGAGGTGTGGGGGGTAATTTTGGGGGGGGGGAGCCCCCCACTCACCCAATGAAGCAGTGGGCTGCTGTCAGCACCCAGTCCTCAGCCACCAGTGCCCCCCACAGCGATGCTGCCCCCCAGGCGTAGGCTGACGCTCCAGGGCCAAGAGGGGCCGGGGGGGGGTCCAGTTCAGGCCCCCCTGCATCCCACACCCTGGAGGGGGGGAAATTTGGGGGGGGGTATGTTAGTGGGACCCCCTGCTCTCTGACCCCCCTCTATTGGGGTTCCAGATCCTATGGGGTGCCCCCCCCGGGTCCTAAAGGGTGACACCCCCCCCCTTTCTGTCCCCCCAGGGATAGGAGGGGTTGGGGGGGGGTCCAGTTCAGGCCCCCCTGCATCCCACACCCTGGAGGGGGGGAAATTTGGGGGGTATGTTAGTGGGACCCCCTGCTCTCTGACCCCCTCTATTGGGGTTCTAGATCCTATGGGGTGCCCCCCCCGGGCCCTAAAGGGTGACCCCCCCCCCATTGGGGTCCCAGTCCCTCTGTGCCCCCCCCAGGGCCAGGAGGGGTTGGGGGGGGGTCCAGTTCAGGCCCCCCTGCATCCCACACCCTGGAGGGGGGAAATTTGGGGGGGTATGTTAGTGGGACCCCCTGCTCTCTGACCCCCCTCTATTGGGGTTCTAGATCCTATGGGGTGCCCCCCCGGGCCCTAAAGGGTGACCCCCCCCCCATTGGGGTCCCAGTCCCTCTGTGCCCCCCCAGGGCCAGGAGGGGTTGGGGGGGGGTCCAGTTCAGGCCCCCCTGCATCCCACACCCTGGAGGGGGGAAATTTGGGGGGGGGGGTATGTTAGTGGGACCCCCTGCTCTCTGACCCCCCTCTATTGGGGTTCTAGATCCTATGGGGTGCCCCCCTGGGCCCTAAAGGGTGACCCCCCACCCCCATTGGGGTCCCAGACCCTCTGGGGATGTCCCAGTCCCCCTTGCCCCCCCAGTTGGGCTCCCAGTCCCTCTGGGGGTATCCCAGTCCCTCTGGGGGGTCCCAGTCCCCCTTACCCCCCCCAATTGGGGTCCCAGTCCCTCTGGGGGTATCCCAGTCCCCCTTACCCCCCCAATTGGGCTCCCAGTCCCTATGGGGGTATCCCAGTGCCCCCTTCCCCCCCAATTGGGCTCCCAGTCCCTCTGGGGGGTATCCCAGTCCCCCCTTACCCCCCCAATTGGGCTCCCAGTCCCTCTGGGGGTATCCCAGTGCCCCCTTACCCCCCCAATTGGGGTCCCAGTCCCTCTGTGCCCCCCCTTGCCCCCCCCAATTGGGCTCCCAGTCCCTCTGGGGGTGTCCCAGTCCCTCTGGGGGGTATCCCAGTCCCCCCTTCCCCCCCAATTGGGCTCCCAGTCCCTCTGGGGGTATCCCAGTCCCTATGGGGTGCCCCCCCAAGTCCCTCTGGGGTGCCCCACCCTTACTCCCCCCAGTTGGGGTCCCAGTCCCTCTGTGCCCCCCTTCCCCCCCCAATTAGGCTCCCAGTCCCTCTGGGGGGTATCCCAGTACCCCCCCCCCTCTACTCACCCTGACACTTGCCTTCCTCCATGCTGGGGGTTGGGGTGCTGGTGCCGGGGGCGGGGGGGGCGAAGCTTTGGGGGGCAGCCGTGCCCCCAGCCAGCGGGCGTGGGCCGCCAGCCCCGTGGCCACCGCCGGCCCGTTGGGGCGCCCGCAGCCCACGGCGAAGCTCAGCACCCCGGCCTGCACCCAGCGCCCCCCGGCCCCCCGCACGCCACCGGGCCCCCCGAGTCCGCCTGGGGGGGGTAGAGGGAGGAGGGGGGATAGTGACTCTCTATAGACCCCTATAGAACCCTATAGGCGCCCATAGACCCCTATAGACCCCTATAGACACCCCCCCGTGACCCCTATAGAACCCTATAGACCTCTATAGACCCCCCTAGACACCTATAGACCTCTATAGACACCTATAGATCCCTATAGACACCCCCCCGTGACCCCTATAGAACCCTATAGACCTCTATAGACCCCCCACAGACACCTATAGACCTCTATAGACACCTATAGATCCCTATAGACACCCCCCCGTGACCCCTATAGAACCCTATAGATGCCTATAGACTCCCCTAGACACCTATAGACCTCTATAGACCCCCCCCGACCCCTATAGAACTCTATAGACACCCCCCCGTGACCCCTATAGAACCCTATAGACACCCATAGACCCCCCTAGACACCTATAGATGTCTATAGACCCCTATAGACACCCCCCTGTGACCCCTATAGACCCCTATAGACCCCCATAGACCTCTATAGACCCCCATAGACCCCTATAGAACCCTATAGACACCTATAGACCCCCCTAGACACCTATAGACACCTATAGACCCCATAGACACCCCCCTGTGACCCCTATACACCCCTATAGGCACCCATAGACCTCTATAGACCCCCATAGACCCCTATAGAACCCTATAGACACCCATAGACCTCTACGGACCCCCCTAGACCCCTATAGATCTCTACAGACACCCATAGATCCCCATAGACCCCTATAGACCCCTATAGACAGCCGTGCCCCCAGCCGCAGCCCACGGCGAAGCTCAGCACCCCGGCCTGCACCCAGCGCCCCCCGGCCCCCCGCACGCCACCGGGCCCCCCGAGTCCGCCTGGGGGGGAAGGGGGATAGAGACCCTCTATAGACCCCTATAGACACCCCCTGACCCCTATAGAGCCCTATAGGCGCCCATAGACCCCTATAGACACCCACAGACACCTATAGACCTCTATAGACCCCTATAGAGCCCTATAGACACCCCCCGTGACCCCTATAGAACCCTATAGACACCTATGGACGCCTATAGACCCCTATAGACACCTATAGATCTCTATAGACCACTATAGACCCCTATAGACACCCCCCGTGACCCCTATAGAACCCTATAGACACCCATAGACCCCCCTAGACACCTATAGACCCCTATAGGCACCCCCCTGTGACCCCTATAGAACCCTATAGACACCTATAGACCTCTATAGACCCCCATAGACACCTATAGATCTCTATAGACACCTATAGACCCCCCTAGACACCTATAGACCCCTATAGACACCCCCCCGTGACCCCTATAGAACCCTATAGACACCCATAGACCCCCCTAGACACCTATAGATCTCTATAGACCCCTATAGACCCCTATAGACACCCCCCTGTGACCCCTATAGAATCCTATAGACGCCTATAGACCCCCATAGACACCTATAGATCTCTATAGACCCCTATAGACCCCTATAGACACCCCCCTGTGACCCCTATAGAATCCTATAGATGCCTATCAACCCCCCTAGACACCTATAGATCTCTATAGACCCCTATAGACACCCCCCCGTGACCCCTATAGAACCCTATAGACACCTATGGACGCCTATAGACCCCCCATGACACCTATAGATCTCTATAGACCCCTATAGACCCCTAAGGACACCCCCCTGTGACCCCTATAGAACCCTATAGACACCCATAGACCTCTATAGACCCCCCACAACCCCCTAGAGCCCCCTTGTAGCCCCCCTATACCCCCCTTAGAACCCCCTATACCCCCCTTAGAACCCCCTATAGCCCCCCTATAGCCCCCCTATGGCCCCCTATGGCCCCCCCTACCTGGCAGGCACCGTGGCCGCCCTGGCTGCCCCCCGCACACACCATGCTGGGCCGGGCCGGGCCCCTAGAACCCCCCTAGAACCCCCCTATACCCCCCTTAGAACCCCCTAAACCCCACTTAGAACCCCCTATACCCCCCTATAGCCCCCCTATGGCCCCCTATGGCCCCCTATGGCCCCCCCTACCTGGCAGGCGCCGTGGCCGCCCTGGCTGCCCCCCGCACACACCATGCTGGGCCGGGCCGGGCCCCTAGAACCCCCTAGAACCCCCCTATACCCCCCTTAGAACCCCCTAAACCCCACTTAGAACCCCCTATACCCCCCTATAGCCCCCCTATGGCCCCCTATGGCCCCCTATGGCCCCCCCTACCTGGCAGGCGCCGTGGCCGCCCTGGCTGCCCCCCGCACACACCATGCTGGGCCGGGCCGGGCCCCTAGAACCCCCCTAGAACCCCCCTATACTCCCCTTAGAACCCCCTAAACCCCACTTAGAACCCCCTATACCCCCCCTATAGCCCCCCTATGGCCCCCTATGGCCCCCCCTACCTGGCAGGCACCGTGGCCGCCCTGGCTGCCCCCCGCACACACCATGCTGGGCCGGGCCGGGCCCCTAGAACCCCCCTAGAACCCCCCTATACTCCCCTTAGAACCCCCTAAACCCCCCTTAGAACCCCCTATACCCCCCTATAGCCCCCCTATGGCCCCCTATAGCCCCCCCTACCTGGCAGGCGCCGTGGCCGCCCTGGCTGCCCCCCGCACACACCATGCTGGGCCGGGCCGGGCCCCTAGAACCCCCCTAGAACCCCCCTATACTCCCCTTAGAACCCCCTAAACCCCACTTAGAACCCCCTATACCCCCCTATAGCCCCCTATGGCCCCCTATAGCCCCCCCTACCTGGCAGGCGCCGTGGCCGCCCTGGCTGCCCCCCGCACACACCATGCTGGGCCGGGCCGGGCCCCTAGAACCCCCTAGAACCCCCCTATACTCCCCTTAGAACCCCCTAAACCCCCCTTAGAACCCCCTATACCCCCCTATAGCCCCCCTATGGCCCCCTATAGCCCCCCCTACCTGGCAGGCGCCGTGGCCGCCCTGGCTGCCCCCTGCACACACCATGCTGGGCCGGGCCGGGCCCCTAGAACCCCCCTAGAACCCCCCTATACTCCCCTTAGAACCCCCTAAACCCCACTTAGAACCCCCTATACCCCCCTATAGCCCCCCTATGGCCCCCTATAGCCCCCCCTACCTGGCAGGCGCCGTGGCCGCCCTGGCTGCCCCCCGCACACACCATGCTGGGCCGGGCCGGGCCCCTAGAACCCCCCTAGAACCCCCCTATACTCCCCTTAGAACCCCCTAAACCCCACTTAGAACCCCCTATAGCCCCCCTATAGCCCCCCTATGGCCCCCTATAGCCCCCCCTACCTGGCAGGCGCCGTGGCCGCCCTGGCTGCCCCCCGCACACACCATGCTGGGCCGGGCCGGGCCCCTAGAACCCCCTAGAACCCCCCTATACTCCCCTTAGAACCCCCTAAACCCCACTTAGAACCCCCTATAGCCCCCCTATAGCCCCCCTATGGCCCCCTATAGCCCCCCCTACCTGGCAGGCGCCGTGGCCGCCCTGGCTGCCCCCCGCACACACCATGCTGGGCCGGGCCGGGCCCCTAGAACCCCCCTAGAACCCCCCTATACTCCCCTTAGAACCCCCTAAACCCCACTTAGAACCCCCTATAGCCCCCCTATAGCCCCCCTATGGCCCCCTATAGCCCCCCTACCTGGCAGGCGCCGTGGCCGCCCTGGCTGCCCCCCGCACACACCATGCTGGGCCGGGCCGGGCGCGCCAGGTCGCGGCGCCGCAGGTTGGAGTAGAGGCAGTTGCAGGTTTTGGGGGTCAAGAGATCCAGGGGCACCTTCTGCAGGGGGGACCCCGCGGGCAGGGACACTGACCCCCCCCCCAAAAAGAGAGGGGGCGGGGTTAGGGGGGACACTGAGCCCCCCATGGGACAATGACCCCCCCCCCCAAAAAGAGAGGGGGCGGGGTTAGGGGGGACACTGAGCCCCCCATGGGACAATGACCCCCCCATGGGACACTGACCCCCCCAAAAAGAGAGGGGGCAGGGTTAGGGGGGACACTGACACCCACTGACCCCCCCCCAAGGGGACACTGACCCCCCCAACCCCCCTCCATGGAGACCCCTCCCCATGGAGACATCCCCCTCCCCATGGAGACACCCCCCTCCCCATAGAGAACCCCCCTCCCCATAGAGACCCCACCCCATGGAGACCCCTCCCCATAGACACCCCTCCCCATAGAGACCCCTCCCCATAGAGACCCAGAGGACCCTCCCCATGGAGACCCCACCCCATGGAGACCCCTCCCCATGGAGACACCCCCATCCCCATGGAGACCCCTCCCCATAGAGACCCTGAGACCCCTCCCCATAGAGACCCCTCCCCATGAAGACCCAGAGGACCCACCCCATGGAGACCCCACCCCATGGAGACCCCTCCCCATGGAGACCCCTCCCCATAGAGACCCCCCATCCCCATGGAGACCCCTCCCCATGGAGACCCCCCCCCCATGGAGACACCCTCATCCCCATGGAGACCCCTCCCCATGGAGACCCAGAGGACCCACCCCATGGAGACCCCACCCCATGGAGACCCTCCCATCCCCAAGGAGACCCCTCCCCATAGAGACCTCCCATCCCCATAGAGACCCCTCCCCATGGAGACCCCCCCAACCTCATGGAGACCCCACCCCATTGAGACCCCACCCCATGGAGACCCCCCATCCCCATAGAGACCCCCCCATCCCGAAGGAGACCCCTCCCCATGGAGACCCAGAGGACCCACCCCATGGAGACCCCTCCCCATGGAGACACCCCCCTCCCCATGGAGACCCCACCCCATGGAGACCCCTCCCCATGGAGACCCCTCCCCATGGAGACACCCCCCTCCCCATGAAGACCCTGAGACCCCACCCCTTGGAGACCCCTCCCCATTGAGACCCACCAAAGACCCCCCACCCCCTCCTCCCTTCCCACGCCCGGGGGATGTCCCCCCTCCCCCCAGGTGTCCCCCCACCCCCTACTCCCACCCCAAAACCCCCTCACCATTCTCAGCCACGTGTCCCCAGCCGGTGACCCAACACGGGGTGCCGAAAGCGAAGGGGTGCTGGGCCCGGGGCAGGCAGATGGTGCCCACCCGGGGTCCCAGGGTGACGGGGGTCTCCAGACGGGCCAGGGCCAGGTCGTGACCCCCTCCACCCGCCGGTAGCGCTCGTGGATCACCACCTCCACCACCGACCTCTCCTGACCCCCCTTCTCCTGCAACCGCAGCCGGCCCACCACCGCCCGCCAGGCCCGGGGCTCAGCACGGCTCCCGTTGGGGCTGGGGGAGGGGGGGACGGGGACAGGGGGTGGGGGGTGGGGGGAGGATGTCACCGTCAGCCCGGGCCAAGATGGGGTCTAGGGGGTCCAACCTGGGTTCTAGGTGGCCCAATTGGGGGTCTAGGTAGCCTAACCTGGCTTCTAGGTGGTCCAACCTGGGGTCTAGGGGGCCCAACCTGGGGGCTAGGTGGCCCAACTGGGGTTCTAGGTGGTCCAACCTGGGGTCTAGGGGGCCCAATTGTGGTTCTAGGTGGCTCTACCAGGGGGCTAGGCGGTCCAATTGTGGGTCTAGGTAGCTCTACCAGGATTCTAGGTGGCCCAATTGGGGTTCTAGGGGGCCTAACCTGGGGTCTAGGGGGCCCAACCTGGGGTCTAGGTGGTCCAATTGTGGGTCTAGGTGGTCCAACCTGGGGTCTAGGGGGCCCAATTGGGGGTCTAGGTGGTCCAACCTGGGGTCTAGGTGGCTCTACCAGGGGTCTAGGGGGCCCAACCCGGCTTCTAGGTGGCCTAGTTGGGGTTCTAGGTGGAACAACCTGGGGTCTAGGTGGTCCAACCTGGGGTCTAGGTGGCCCAACCTGGGGTCTAGGTGGTCCAATTGTGGTTCTAGGTAGCCCTAGGTGGGGTCTAGGTGGCCCAATTGTGGTTCTAGGTAGCTCTACCAGGATTCTAGGTGGCCCAATTGTGGGTCTAGGTGGTCCAACCCGGGGTCTAGGGGGCCCAACCTGGGGTCTAGGTGGTCCAATTGTGGGTCTAGGTGGTCCAACCTGGGGTCTAGGGGGCCCAATTGGGGGTCTAGGTGGTCCAACCTGGGGTCTAGGTGGCTCTACCAGGGGTCTAGGGGGCCCAACCCGGCTTCTAGGTGGCCCTAGTGGGGTTCTAGGTGGAACAACCTGGGGTCTAGGTGGTCCAACCTGGGGTCTAGGTGGCCCAACCTGGGGTCTAGGTGGTCCAATTGTGGTTCTAGGTAGCCCTAGGTGGGGTCTAGGTGGCCCAATTGTGGTTCTAGGTAGCTCTACCAGGATTCTACGTGGCCCAATTGTGGGTCTAGGTGGTCCAACCCGGGGTCTAGGGGGCCCAACCTGGGTTCTAGGTGGCTCTACCAGGGGTCTAGAGGGCCCAATTGTGGATCTAGATAGCCCAACCCGGCTTCTAGGTGACCCAATGGGCTTCTAGGTGACCCAAGGGGGTTCTGGGTGACCCAAGGGGCTTCTAGGTGACCCAGGGGGTTCTAGGTGGCCCAAGGGGCTTCTAGGTCACCCAATGGGCTTCTAGGTGACCCAGGGGGGTTCTAGGTGACCCAGGGGGGTTCTGGGTGGCCCGATGGGGTTCTAGGTGACCCAAGGTGCTTCTAGGTGACCCAGGGGGGTTCTAGGTGACCCAGGGGGTTCTGGGTGGCCCAAGGGGCTTCTAGGTCACCCAAAGGGGTTCTAGATGACCCAAGGGGCTTCTAGGTGACCCAGGGGGTTCTAGGTGACCCAATGAGACCCTAAGGAAGATATGGGTGATTCAGAAGGGATCTGGGTGCCCCAAGGAGGGTTCTAGACCCCCAAACCAGCCCCAAATTCCCCAAGGGGCCTAGGAAAGACACACCCCCCCCCACCCCACCCCCCCCCCCCCAACCCCGGGGCGCAAGGACTCACCCCTGGAAGCAGTGGGCAGCCGAAAGCACCCAGGTTGGGGTGACCAGGGTGCCCCCACAGAAGTGTTCCCCCCGTAGCTGGAGACTGACCTGCCAGGGCCACTCGCCGGGGCGCGCCGCCGCCCCCCGACCACGCGGCCCAGCTCCCGCTGCCGCCCACACTCAGGGGCTGGGGGGGGGGAGAAGGGGGGGACACAGCCGTTAGGGAGGGGGTACCCCAATATAGCATCAGGCCCCACCCCCACCCCAGTAGAGCACCAGCCCCCCTGGAATTGGGGGTGGGGGTACCCCAATATAGCACCCAGGCCCCCCCCCACCCCAGTACAGCACCAGCCCCCCTGGAATTGGGGGTGGGGGTACCCCAATATAGCACCAGCCCCTCCACCCCCACCCCAATACAGCACCAGCCCCCCTGGAATTGGGGTGGGGGTACCCCAATATAGCACCCAGGCCCCCCACACAACCCAATACAGCACCAGCCCCCTGGAATTGGGGTGGGGGTACCCCAATATAGCACCCAGGCCCCCCACACAACCCAATATAGCACCAGCCCCCCTGGAATTGGGGTGGGGGGGTGGGGGTACCCCAATATAGCACCAGCCCCCTTGGAATTGGGATGGGGGGTGGGGGGAGGAGTGGGGGTACCCCAATATAGCATCAGGCCCCCCCAATCCAGTACAGCACCAGCCCCCCTGGAATTGGGGGGAGGGGTACCCCAATATAGCACCAGCCCCCTGGAACTGGGGAGGGGGTGGGGGTACCCCAATATAGCACCAGCCCCCTGGAACTGGGGGGAGGGGTGGGGGGTGGGGGTACCCCAATATAGCATCAGGCCCCCCCCCACCCCAGTAGAGCACCAGCCCCCCTGGAATTGGGGGTGGGGGTACCTCAATATAGCACCCAGGCCCCCCACCCAACCCAATATAGCACCAGCCCCCCTGGAATTGGGGGGAGGGGTGGGGGTACCCCAATATAGCACCAGCCCCCTTGAAATTGGGGTGGGGGGCTGGGGGTACCCCAATATAGCTCCTGGACCCCCCCACCCCAATATAGCACCAGACCCCCTGGAACTGGGGGGAGGAGTGGGGTACCCCAATATAGCACCAGCCCCCCTGGAATTGGGGGGGCTGGGGGTACCCCAATATAGCACCAGCCCCCCGGAATTGGGGGGGTGGGGGGTGAGGGGAAGTTGGGGGGGGAGGGGGCAGGATGGGTGTTGGGGGGGTGTTGCGACACGGGGGGGTTGTGACAGCCGGCGGTGGGGGTTGCAACACCCCTTGGGGGGGGAGGGGAGGGGGGGAAGTGGGGGGCCGGATGTGGCCCCACCCCGGATGCTCAGGGCCCCCCCACCCCCAAAATCCCTGGGTACCCCTCCCAATAGCTGAGACACCCCCCCCCATATCCAACCCCCTCCACAATAGCTGGGACCCCCCCCCATATCCAACCCCCCTCCCAAAGCCCAGACCCCCCCAATGCCTGAGACCCACCCCCCATGTCCAACCCCCCCTCCAAGCCCAGACCCCCCCAATACCCAGATCCCACCCCCCACATCCAACCCCCCCTCAAGCCCAGACCCCCCCAATACCTGAGACCCCCCACATCCAACCCCCCCCAGGCCAGGACCCCCCCCAAATACCCAGATCCCCCCCAATACCTGAGTCACCCCCCCCCCCATGTCTAACCCCCCTCCCAAAGCCTGGACCCCCCCCAATTCCTGAGACCCCCCATGTCCAACCCCCCCTTCAAGCCCAGACCCCCCAATACCTGAGACCCCCCCCATGGCCAACCCCCCCCCCAAGCCCGGACCCCCCTACATCCAACCCCCCAAAACCCAGATCCCCCCCCAATACCTGAGACCCCGCCCCCAATACCCAGATCCCCCCCCCACATTCAACCCCCCCCAAGCCAGGACCCCCCTCAATACCTGAGACCCCCCCACATCCAACCCCCCCAAGCCCGGACCCCCCCAAGCCCGGACCCCCCCACATCCAATCCCCCCAAAGCCCAGACCACCCCCAAAACCCAGACCCCCCCAATACCTGAGACCCCCCTGACCCCCCTCATGAATATTCAGCACCTCATTTGCATACACTTACCATCAGCAGTCTCCTCACTTGAGACCTCGGCATCTTTTGGGGGGGGGGATTAATTTGGGGGGGGGTGTCAGGGGCAGTGCACCCCCCCACCCATGAGGGACCCAGATTTGGGGGGGGGGTTGGATATGGGGGGGTCTCAGGTATTGGGGGGGTTGGATATGGGGGGGGGTCCAGGCTTGGGGGGGGTTGGATATGGGGGGGGGGTCCCAGGTATTTGGGGGGGGGGATCTGGGTATTGGGGGGGGTTGGATGTGGGGTGGGGTCTCAGGAATTGGGGGGTTGGATATGGGGGGTTCTCAGGTATTTGGGGGGATCTGGGTATTGGGGGGTTTGGATGTGGGGGGGTCTCAGGTATTGGGGGGATCTGGGTTTTGGGGGGGTCTGGGCTGGGGGGGTTGGATATGGGGGGGGTGTCTCAGGTATTTGGGGGGGGATCTGGGTTTTGGGGGGTTCTGGGCTTTGGGGGGGTTGGATGTGGGGGGGTCTCAGGTATTGGGGTGGGGGATCTGGGTTTTGGGGGGGTTCTGGGCTTTGGGGGGGGGGTTGGATATGGGGGGGGTCTCAGGTATTGGGGGGGATCTGGGTATTGGGGGGGGGTTGGATATGGGGGGGGGGGTTCAGGTATTTGGGGGGGGGATCTGGGTTTTGGGGGGGGGTCCGGGCTTGGGAGGGGGGGGGTTGGATGTGGGGGGGGTGTCTCAGGAATTGGGGGGGGGATCTGGGTATTGGGGGGGGGGGCCCGGGCTTGGGGGGGTTTTGGATGTGGGGGGGGTCTCAGGAATTGGGGGGGGGTCTGGATTTTGGGGGGGTTCTGGGCTTGGGGGGGGGTGTTGGATATGGGGGGGTGTCTCAGATATTGGGGGGGGGTCTAGGTATTGGGGGGGTTGGACATTGGGGGGGGGGTCTCAGGTATTGGGGGGGCGGGATCTGGGTATTGGGGGGGGGCCGGGCTTGGGGGGGGGTTGGATATGGGGGGGGTCTCAGGAATTGGGGGGGGGTCCTGGGCTTTGGGGGGGGGGGTCTCAGGTATTGGGGGGGTTGGACATGGGGGGGGTCTCAGGTATTTGGGGGGGGATCTGGGTTTTGGGGGGGGGTGTGCTGGATATGGGGGGGGTCTCAGGTATTTGGGGGGGGGATCTGGGTATTGGGGGGGGTTGGACATTGGGGGGGGGGCTGGGAAGTGGGGGGGATGGGGGGAGCCCAGCCTCATTTTTGGGGCTTGGGACCTTTCCAGTCCAACCAGTTGAGTTGGGGCCACACCCCGACGCTTGGGTGCCCTTCCCCACCCCCCCCACCCCCCCAACCCTCAGGGGGAGGAAATGGGGTGCAGGGGATGGAGTTTTGGGGTGTCCCAACCCCCACACCCCCCACCACCCCCCCCTTGGAGCTGGACTCACAGGCCTGAAGGAGGAAAAGGAGGAGGAGGAGGAGGAGGAGGACGAGGCGTGGCAGGACGTGGGGTGTCATGGGGGGGGGGGGGTGTACCCCAAAAGGGGGGTGAGGGGGTGTCCCTGGAAAGAAGAAAGGGGGAGGGTGTTGTAGGGGTCCCTGAGGGGGTTTGGGGGGGTCCCCATGGGTCTGAAGGGGTTTTGGGGGGGTCCCTGTGGGTCTGGGGGGGGTCCCTGTGGGTCTGAAGGGGTTTTGGGGTGTCTCTGTGGGTCTGGGGGGGTCCCTATGGGTCTGGGGGGGTCCGGGGGGTCCCCATGGGTCTAAAGGGGTTTTGGGGGGGTCCGGGGGATCCCTATGGGTCTGATGGGTCCTTGTGGGTTCTTGGAGGGGTCCCTATGGCTCTTGGGGGGGGGTCCAGGGGGGACCTATGGGTCTTTTGGGGGTGTCCCTATGGGTTTTTGGGGGGGGGGGGGTCCCTATGGGTCCTTGGGGGGGTCCCTATGGGTCTGGGGGTGTTCATGGAGGTCCCTATGGGTCCTTGGGGGGGGTCCATATAGGTCTGGGAGGGGGAGGGGGGTCTTGGGGTACCTGTGTGCCCGTGGGGGAGGGGGGAAGTGGGGGTGCGTGTCCTCCCGTGGCCGCCGCCGCTGCCGCTGCCCCGCCCCGCCCGGGCTGCCGCCTTTAACCCCGCCCGGGGCCCCCCCCCCCCGCCTTGTTTTGGGGGGCGGGGGGGACGGATGGGGAGGCCCAGCCCCCCCATCCCTACCCCCCCCGGGAAGGGGAGGGAACTACATCCCCCATCACCCCCCGCGGCGTGCGTTGGTCCAATCAGAGCGCTGGGAGGGGCGGGGGCTAGAAGCCGAGCCAATCAGCGTCAGGGGGATGGGATGTGAGGGAAGGGGCGGGGCTTTTGGGTTGGGCCGGCCAATGGGAGGTGAGGAAGGATGGGGGAGGGGCGTGGCGCCATGGCGGCGCGCGCGGCGCTGTGCGTGGCGGGCGCGGCGCTGTCGCTGTACGCGCTGCACGTGGAGCGCGCGCGGGCCCGCGACCCTTCGTACCGGGCGGCGTGTGACCTGGGACCCGCCGTGTCCTGTACCCGGGTCTTCGCCTCACGGTCAGCGGGGACGAGGGGGAGGGGAAGGGAGAGGGGTCGTACGGTACCGGGGAAGGGGGGTAACACCGGGGGAAGGGGGGGTTTGAACGGTACCGGGGGTCGTACGGTACCGGGGAAGGGGGGTGACACCGGGGGAAGGGGGGTTTGAACGGTACCGGGTGGGGGAATGACACCGGGGAGGGGTTTGCATGGCACCGGGGGATGTCCCAGAGCACCAGGGGGGGTCCCAGGGCGCCGGGGGGGGTCACAGAGCACCGGGAGGAGGGTCCCAGGGCATCGGGTGGGATCCCAGGGCACCGGGAGGAGGGTCCCAGAGCACCGGGAGGAGGGTCCCAGGGCACCGGGAGGAGGGTCCCAGGGCACCGGGAGGAGGGTCCCAGAGTACCGGGGGAGGGGTCCCAGAGTACCGGGGGAGGGGTCCCAGGGCACCGGGGGGGTCCCAGGGCACCGGGAGGAGGGTCCCAGGGCGCCGGGTGGGATCCCAGGGCACCGGGGGGGTGTCCCAGGGCACCGGGAGGAGGGTCCCAGGGCACCGGGAGGAGGGTCCCAGGGCGCCGGGAGGGGGTCCCAGGGCACCGGGAGGAGGGTCCCAGGGCACCGGGAGGAGGGTCCCAGGGCGCCGGGGGGGGTCCCAGGGCGCCGGGGGGGGGTCCCAGGGCGCCGGGGGGGGGTCCCAGGGGAGCGGGTGGGATCCCAGGGCACCGGGAGGAGGGTCCCAGGGCACCGGGGGGTGTCCCAGGGCACCGGGAGGAGGGTCCCAGGGCACCGGGGGGGGGCCCAGGGGAGCGGGTGGGATCCCAGGGCACCGGGAGGAGGGTCCCAGGGCACCGGGGGGTGTCCCAGGGCACCGGGAGGAGGGTCCCAGGGCACCGGGAGGAGGGCCCCAGGGCACCGGGCGGGGTCCCAGAGTACCGGGGAGGTGTCCCAGACCACCGGGGCGGGGGGGTGTCCCAGGGCACCGGGAGGGATACCCAAGACACCGGAGGGGAGACCTAAGACACCGGGGAGAGTAAACACGGCTCCGGGGAGGGTCTTAGGGTACGGGGGAGTATCCCGGAAGGGGATTTCAAGGCCCCGGAAGGGGGTCCCAGGTCACCGGGGGGGTCTCACGGCCCGGAAGGGGGTCCCAGGGCCCTGGGGGGGGGTCTCACGGCCCCGGGAGGGGTCCCAGGGCACCGGGGGGCGGATCCTATGGCCCCGGGGGGTAGTCTCACGGTCCCGGAGGGTCCCAGGGCCCCGGGGGAAAGGTCCCAGGGCACCAGGGCGGGTAAACACAGCCACGTGGCGGGGGCGGGGCTAGCGGCAGCCAATGGCGCAGGCGCGCGTGTGGGAAGGGCCGCCGGGCGGGGCTTGAGCGCGGCGGGAGGGGGGCGTGGCTTAGCCACGCAAGGCAGCTCCATATATGGGCACGGTGGGCGGGACTCCCCGGTGGGGATGTCGGGTGCTCCGCCCCCTTATGCCATATATGGTTGGAGTGGGCGTGTCCCAATGTCTTCCCCGCCCCTGGTAGGTGGGGCCGCGGGCTCGGGCTGGTGGAGGTGGCGCTGGGCCGGGACAGCGCGGCCAATGTCCCCAACGGCGCCATCGGGGTGGCCTTCTACCTGCTCCAGGGGCTGCTAGGTAACGGCGGGGACACTGGGGCGGGGTGGGGGGGGCACTGGGGACAATGGGAAGGCGCTGGGGTGGCACTGAGGCACGGTGGGGACACTGGGGACACACTGGGGACACTGGGGCACGGTGGGGGCACACTGGGAGGACACTGGGGACACTGGGGATGCACTGGGAGGACAGTGGGGACGCTGAGGGACACACTGGGGATACACTGGGGCCGGACTGGGGCTACTGGGGACACTGGGAATGCATTTGGGACACACTGGGGCATGGTGGGGACACTGGGGACACGCTGGGGTACCATAGGGACATGCTGGGGGGACACTGGGGGACACAGGGGACTCTCTGGGGGGGACACCGGGTCACCCTGGGTGAGTGATGGGGACATTGGGGATGCTGGGACACGCTGGGTATGTGATGGGGACACTGGGGGCCATACTGGGGACACTGGGGGGGACACTGGGGGGATACTGGGGACACTGGGAAGGTGCTGGGGTGGCACTGAGGCACGGTGGGGACACTGGGGATGGCCTGGGGACACAGGGACACGCTGGCTATGTGATGGGGATGGGGGGGACACTGGGGGCCATACTGGGGACATTGGGGGGGATACTGGGGTGGCACTAAGGCACGGTGGGGACACTGGGGATGTGATGGGGACACTGGGGGGGACACTGGGGACACTGGGAAGGTGCTGGGGTGGCACTGAGGCATGGTGGGGACACTGGGGATGCGGGGACACGCTGGCTGTGTGATGGGGGTGTGGGGGGGGGATACTGGGGACACTGGGGGTGATACTGGGGTGGCACTGAGGCATGGTGGGGACACTGGGGACACTGGGGATGGCCTGGGGACGCGGGGACACGCTGGGTATGTGATGGGGATGTGGGGGGGATACTGAGGACACTGGGGGGGACACTGGGAGGGATACTAGGGACACTGGGAGGGACACTGGGGGGTATACTGGGGATACTGGGAAGGTGCTGGGGTGGCACTGAGGCACGATGGGGACACTGGGGGGGATACTGGGGACACTGGGGGCGATACTAGGGACATTGAGGGGGGACACTGAGGACACTGGAGGGGGACACTGGGGAACACCTGGGACCCTGGCAGTGCCACCCCGAGGCCTCACCCCCTCCTTTCCCCCCCTTCCCCCCCCCCCCCAGGGGCAGTACCGGGCCGTGGGGCGGCGTGGGTGCTGCTGGTGACGTCGGTGACATCGGCGGTGGCGTCGCTGTGGCTGGCGGCCGTGCTGGCCTTCGGCCTCCGGGACCTGTGCCTCATCTGCATCAGCACCTACGTCCTCAACGCCCTCCTCCTCCTCCTCAACTGGAGGCGCTGGCGGGGGCTCCCCCGGCCCAAAACTGCCTGAAACCCCCCCAAAAACAAGAGGTCACATGATGGGGTGCTCCTGTGTCCCCCCTGTACCCCCCTGTACACCCCTAAAAAACATGGTGGTTGCCAAGCCTGGGTGGGTGGTTGTATCTTGCACCCTTCCTCCAGCATTGTGGGGGGGTGTCCCCCAAATTTGGGGGGGTGTCCCCCAAATTTGGGGGGGGTGGGGGGCAGGACTCTGGGATCATCCCCAGGAGGGAACTGGGCTTATGGGGGGGGGGGTGGGGGGATGCACCCCCAAAAGGGAGGCTGGTGTCTGGGACCCTCCTCAACCCAAAGGGACCCAGGGATCTGGGGACCCCCCTCATGACCCCCAAGTGAAGCTCAGACCCCCCTGTGACCCCCAACTGAAGCTCAGACTCCCCTGTGACCCCCAACTAAAGCTCAGACCCCCCTGTGACCCCCAACTAAAGGCACCAGTGAGCTCAGACCCCCTGTGACCCCCAACTAAAGCTCAGACCCCCCTGTGACCCCCAATAAAGCTCAGACCCCCCTGTGACCCCCAACTAAAGGCACCAGGGAGCTCAGACCCCCCTGTGACCCCCAACTAAAGGGCCCAGGGAGCTCAGACCCCCTGTGACCCCCAACTAAAGCTCAGACCCCCCTGTCACCCCAACTAAAGCTCAGACCCCCCTGTCACCCCAACTAAAGGCCCCAGGGAGCTCAGACCCCCCTGTGACCCCCAACTAAAGGGCCCAGGGAGCTCAGACCCCCCTGTGACCCCCAACTAAAGGCACCAGGGAGCTCAGACCCCCAACCAAAGGCCCCAGGGAGCTCAGACCCCCCTGTGACCCCCAACTAAAGGCACCAGGGAGCTCAGACCCCCAACCAAAGGCACCAGGGAGCTCAGACCCCCCCATGACACCCAACTAAAGGCACCAGGGAGCTCAGACCCCCAACCAAAGGCACCAGGGAGCTCAGACCCTCCCTGTGACCCCCAACTAAAGGCACCAGGGAGCTCAGACCCCCCTGTGACCCCCAACTAAAGGCTCCAGGGAACTCAGACCCCCAACTGGAGGCTCCAGGGAGCTCAGACCCCCTGTGACCCCAACTAAAGGCTCCAATGAGCTCAGACCCCCCTCACCAACAACCACAGCACCTGAGACCCCCCTCATGAGCCATTAAGCCCTCTGGGACCCTTCACGAGGCACCCAAAGAACCCATTGGCCCCTATGAGCCCCAGGCGCCTAGAAACACCTCCCTCCCCTTCACGAAGCCATCCGGGGGGTGGGTATTCCTTCCCCCTCAGCCCTGCTTACCGGTGCAGGAGCCGAAGCTCCTCTCCCTGGCGGCCGGGACTCGGTTTCCCGCCTCCCCTCGCCTCACAAAATGGCGCCGGCGCCGCCTTGGATGCCGCTTCGGCGCTCTGCGCATGCGCGGAGGGGTGGGAAGGCGGGAAGGCAAAGAGGCGGGCAGGGGGAGTTTCCCGCCCTGCGCGCCGCGCATGCGCTGTCCGTCCCCCCGCCATCTTCCCCCCCCACTCCCCCCGCCCCCCCTTCGCCTCAGCGCCGGTCGTGGCTCCGTAGAGGGGAAGGGGCGGCTCCAGCGGCGGGGCTGGGGGCGGGAAGGGGCTGAGCTGGGGCTGCCCTGAGCGGAAACCCGTCTAGAAGGGTGGCGGCGGCGTTCCCAGCGCCTGGGGACGGTGGTTGAGTGAGTTTGGGGTGTTGTTTTGGAGGGGGAGGGGAGGCACCGGAGTTCGGGGGGGGGTTCTTGGAGGGGACGGGGGTTGTGTGAGGGGAGGAGCTGCTGAGGGAGGGGATACTGAGGGGAAAAGGGGGGCTGTGGGGCTCGGGGTAGGTTTGGGGGGGACATAAGGGTTCCAGGCTCTGGTTTTGGGGGGATACTGAGGGGAAAAGGGGGGCTGCGGGGCTTGGGGTTGATTTGGGGGGGACATAGGGGTCCTGGGGTCTGGTTTTGGGGGGACACTGAGGGGAAAAGGGGGCTGTGGGGCTCAGGGTTGATTTGGGGGGGACATAGGGGTCCTGGGGTCTGGTTTTGGGGGGCTACTGAGGGGAAAAGGGGGGCTGTGGGGCACAGGGTTGGTTTGGGGGGGACATAGGGGTCCTGGGGTCTGGTTTTGGGGGGCTACTGAGGGAAAAGGGGGGCTGTGGGGCACAGGGTTGGTTTGGGGGGGACATAGGGGTCCTGGGGTCTGGTTTTGGGGGGATACTGAGGGGAAAAGGGAGGCTGCGGGGCTTGGGGTTGATTTGGGGGGCATAAGGGTCCTGGGGTCTGGTTTTGGGGGGATACTGAGGGGAAAAGGGGGGCTGTGGGGCTCAGGGTTGGTTTGGGGGGGGCATAAGGGTCCTGGGGTCTGGTTTTGGGGGGACACTGAGGGAAAAAGGGGAGCTGCGGGGCTTGGGGTTTGGTTTGAGGGGGAGCATAGGGGTCCTGGGGTCTGGTTTTGGGGGGCTACTGAGGGAAAAGGGGAGCTGCGGGGCTTGGGGTTCGGTTTGGGGGGGACATAGGGGTCCCAGGCTCTGGTTTTGGGGGGATACTGAGGGGAAAAGGGGGGCTGCGGGGCTCAGGGTTGGTTTGGGGGGGACATAGGGGTCCTGGGGTCTGGTTTTGGGGGTCACTGAGGGGAAAAGGGGAGCTGCGGGGCTCAGGGTCGGTTTGAGGGGGGCATAAGGGTCCCAGGCTCTGGTTTTGGGGGGACACTGAGGGGAAAAGGGGGGCTGCAGGGCTTGGGGTAGGTTTGGGGGGGGCATAAGTGTCCCAGGCTCTGGTTTTGGGAGGACACTGAGGGAAAAGGGGGGCTGCGGGGCTTGGGGTTGATTTGGGGAGCACATAGGAGTCCTGGGGTCTGGTTTTGGGGGGCTACTGAGGGGAAAAGGGGGGCTGTGGGGCTTGGGGTTGATTTGGGGGGGGCATAAGGGTCCTGGGGTCTGGTTTTGGGGGGATACTGAGGGAAAAAGGGGGGCTGTGGGGCTCAGGGTTGGTTTGGGGCGGAGCAGAAGGGTCTTGGGGGCTGGTTTTGGGGGGCACTGAGGGGAAAAGGGGGGCTGCGGGGCTTGGGGTTGATTTGGGGGGGACATAGGGGTCCCAGGGTCTGGTTTTGGGGGGACACTGAGGGAAAAGGGGGGCTGTGGGGCTCAGGGTTGGTTTGGGGCGGAGCAGAAATGTCTTGGGGGCTGGTTTTGGGGGGGCACTGAGGGGAAAAGGGGGGCTGCGGGGCTTGGAGTCGGTTTGGGGGGGACATAGGGGTCCTGGGGTCTGGTTTTTGGGGACACTGAGGGGAAAAGGGGGCTGCGGGGCTTGGGGTTGATTTGGGGGGGACATAGGGGTCCCAGGGTCTGGTTTTGGGGGGACACTGAGGGAAAAAGGGGGCTGTGGGGCTCAGGATTGGTTTGGGGGGAGCAGAAATGTCTTGGGGGCTGGTTTTGGGGGGGCACTGAGGGGAAAAAGGGGGCTGCGGGGCTCGGGGTTGATTGGGGGGGGGGTCCCAAAGTCCCGAGTCCCTTTTTGGGGGGGGGGTCCCAAAGTCCCGGGTCCCTTTTTGGGGGGGGTCCCAAAGTCCTGGGTCCCTTTTTGGGGGGGGTCCCCAAAGTCCCAAGTCCCTTTTTTGGGGGGGTCCCAAAGTCCCAAGTCCCTTTTTTGGGGGGGGGTCCCAAAGTCCCTTTTTGGGGAGGGTCCCAAAGTCCCTTTTTGGGGAGGGTCCCCAAAGTCCCAAGTCCCTTTTTGGGGGGTGTCCCGAGTCCCTTTTTTGGGGGGGGGGGTGTGCAGGTCCCCCATCCCCACCCCCCTTGGTGGGATGGGGTGGGGGGGGCAGTGTCCAGCTCATCCTCCCCCCTCCCCCTCTCTTTAACCCCCATACCCAACTTGGGGGTGTTCAAACCATGTCGCCCCCCCCCCAAATTCCTCCCCCCTCCTAGGAAATGCTGCATCGGGTTTTGGGGGGCAGAAAAGGGGGGGCTCTTCCCCTCCGCCCCCCAACCCGAGCGGCTGCCGACCAGACCCCCCCGACCTGGCTCGGGAGCGCTCCAAGGCCGTCACCTCCTTCTACCACCAACCCGCCATTGACATCGCTGCTGAGAAGGTGGGGACCCCATGGGGAATAAAGGGGGGGCCCGGGGGGGTCCCCCCACTTGTCAGCACCCCAATTGAGCCCCCCAAATCTTGTCACCCTCCCAACTACAGCCCTCGGTGCGCCTGACCCCCACCACCATGCTGTACTCGGGGCGCTCGCAGGACGGCAGCCACATCCTGGTGAGATACTGAGTTAAGGGGGTTGTTTTTTGGGGTCCTGAAATCCTGGGGGGACCCCGAAATCCTTGGGGGACCCTGATGTCCTGGGGGGACCCCAAAACCTTCTTTCCCCTTGTAGAAGAGCGCCCGGTACCTCCAGCAAGAGCTGCCGGTGCGCATCGCCCACCGCATCAAGGGCTTCCGCAGCCTGCCCTTCATCATCGGGTGCAACCCCACCATCCTCCACGTGGTAAGTCCTGGGGGGGCACCCCGAAATTCTTGGGGGACCCTGATGTCCTTGGGGGGGACACCCACTCTTTGGGGGCACCCCCATGTCATTGGGAGGGGGATTTCTGTGTCCTTGGGGAGGGAACCCCGACGTGGTTGGGGAGGATAGGGGGAACCCTGACATCCTTGGGGGGACCCTGACGTCCTGGGGGTCATGGGGGGGACCCCAAAATCCTTGGGGGACCCCGATGTCCTGGGGGGGACACCCCCACGTCCTTGGGAGGGGGATCCCTATGTCCTTGGGGAGGGAACCCCGACGTGGTTGGGGAGGATAGGGGGAACCCTGATGTTCTTGGGGGACCCCAAAATCCTTGGGGGACCCTGATGTCCTGGGGGGACCTCAAAATCCTTGGGGGACCCTGATGTCCTGGGGGGGACACCCCCTCTTGAGGGGCACCCCCACATCCTTGGGAGGGGGATCCCTATGTCCTTGGGGAGGGAACCCTGGCATTCTTGGGGGACCCTGATGTCCTGGGGGGCATGTGGGGGACCCCAAAATCCTTGGGGGACCCTGATATCCGGGGGGAACCCCAATATCCTTGATGGGAGGATCCCCCACATCCTTGGGGGACACCCCAATATCCTTTGGAGGGGACACCCCATGTCCTTGAGGGTGACACCCCCATATCCTTGGATGGGGGGGTGGGGGAGACACACACAACCCTTGACATCCTTGGGGGAGGGGGCCCTGCCATCCTTGGGGGACCCCAATATCCTTGATGGGAGGATCCCCCCATCCTTGGGGAACCCCCCAATGTCTTTGGGGGGGGACCCCCCAATGTTTTTCCTGTCCTAACCCCCCTTTCCCCCCCCCCCAGCACGAGCTCTACATCCGCGCCTTCCAGAAGCTCAGCGACTTCCCCCCTGTGAGTGCCGCCCCCCACCTTCTCCCCCCTCCAGCCACCTCCTTGTCTGTCTGTCTGTCCCCTCCACTGTCCCCTTGTCCCCCCCAATGTCCCCCCAAGATCCAGGCCCGGGGGGATGAGGCCAGGTACTGCTCCCTGCTCCGCCAGCTGCTGGAGGACCACAAGGACGTGGTGACGCTGCTGGCCGAGGGGCTGCGCGAGTGTCGCCGACACATCCAGGTCCTGGGGGGTTTATTTTGGGGAGGGGGGGTGGGGAAACACACAGGGGGTGTCTGGGAAGACCCCCACCCCCTTAGACCCCTCCCCAATACCCCTTGTCCCCCCTACCCCCCAGGATGAGCGGCTGCTCCGGCCTTTCCTGGACAAGACGCTGACCTCGCGCCTGGGGATGAGGATGCTGGCGGCTCATCACTTGGCCCTGCATGAGGACAAGGTGAGGGGGGTATAGAGAGGTGCCTATAGGTACCTATAGCACCCATGGGTGCCCCTGCCTTGCTCCTCATCCCCTCCCCTCCTTCTCTCTCTCTCTCTCTCAGCCTGACTTCGTGGGCATCATCTGCACCCGCCTCTCCCCGAAGAAGCTCATCGAGAAGTGGGTCGACTTCGCCCGGTGAGGTGCCTATGGGGCTATAGGGGGCTATAGGGAGGGGCTATTGGGGGTGTTTCTGGGGGGTATTGGGGGATGGGGGGGGTCTAAGGGCAATAAAAGGGGTTCCCAGGGGCTGTAGGGAGCTATACGAGGGCTCTCGGGCTATAGGGAGCTATAGGAGGGCTCTCAGGGGCTATAGGGAGCTATAGGGGGGTGTTCCTGGGGGCTATAGGGAGCTATAGTGGGGTTTCTGGGGGATATAGGGCAGATCCTAGGGGTTCCTGGGGGCTATTGGGGGATGGGGGGGTCTAAGGGCAATAAGAGGGGGCTCTCAGGGGCTGTAGGGAGCTATAGGAGGGCTCCCAGGGGCTATAGGGAGCTATAGGGGGGTTCCTGGGGGCTATTGGGGGCTATAAGAGGGCTCCCAGGGTCTATAGGGGGGTTCCTGGGGGCTATAGGGAGCTATAGTGGGGTTTCTGGGGGATATAGGGCAGATCCTAGGGGCTCCTGGGGGCTACTGGGGGCTGGGTGGGGTCTAAGTGCAATAGGGGGCTCCTGGGGAGGCTATAGGGAGCTATAGGGGGACTCCCAGGGGCTATAGGGAGCTATAGGGGGTTCCTGGGGGCTATTGGGGGATGGGTCTAAGTACAATAGGGGGCTCCTGGAGAGGCTATAGGGAGCTATAGGGGGGGTTCCTGGGGGCTATAGGGGGGTTTCTGGGGGCTATAGGGCAGATCCTAGGGGTTCCTGGGGGGTATTTGGGGCTGGGGGGGCTATAGGGGGGCTCCCAGGGGCTATAGGGAGCTATAGAAGGGGTTCCTGGGGGCTTATAAGGGTTTGGGGGGCGGGATTCCTAAGGGCTATTGGGGGGCTCCTGGTGACTATGGGGGTGGGGCCGGAGGGTGACAGGGCGGGGCTGGGATGGGGTGATTGGCAGATGGTGGGGTGGGGCCTGGGGGTAGGGGGCGGGGCTGGAGGTGACAGGGTGGGGTGATTGGCTGGGGGTGGGAGATGGTGGGGCGGGGCCTGGGGGTGATGGGGTGGGGTGATTGGCTGGGGGAGCTGTTGGGGCGGGGCCTGGAGGTGACAGGGCAGGGTGATTGACTGGGGGGGATGGTGGGGGCAGGGCCTGGGGGGTGATGGGGCAGGGTGATTGGCCGGGGGAGGTGACAGGGGCGGGGCCTAGTGGGTGATGGGGCGGGATGATTGGCTGGGGGAGATGTCTGGGCGGGACCTGGGGTGTGATGGGGTGGGGTGATTGGGGGGTGGAGATGGTGGGGGTGGGACCTGGGGGTGATGGGGCGGGGTGATTGGCTGGGGGTGGGAGATGGTGGGGCGGGGCCTGGGGGGTGACTGGGCAGGGTGATTGGCTGGGGGAGGTGATGGGGGTGGGGCCTGGGGGGTGATGGGGCAGGGTGATTGGCTGGGGGGAGGTGACAGGGGCGGGGCCTGGGGAGTGACGGGGCAGGGTGATTGGCTGGGGGGGGGGGCAGAGATGGTGGGGGCGGGACCTGAGGGGTGACGGGGCGGGATGATTGGCTGGGGGGGAGATGGTGGGGGCGGGGCCTGGGGGGTGACGGGGGCGGGGCCTACAGGCGGCTGTGCGAGCACCAGTACGGGAACGCGCCGCGGGTGCGCATCAACGGGCACGTGGCGGCGCGGTTCCCCTTCATCCCCCTGCCCCTCGACTACGTCCTGCCCGAGCTGCTCAAGAACGCCATGAGGTGGGGGGGCTGGGGGGGCTTCGGGGGTGGGGGGGCTGGGGGGGGGGGGGGGGGCGGGGTGGGGGGGGGTAGGTGGGGGGCTCTATGGAGCCTGGTGCATGTATGGTCTTATAAGGGGGGGTTGTGGCTTGGAGAGGAGGAACGGAGGGGCTGTAGGGAGGATGTGGGGCTCTGAGGGGGCAGTGGGGGTGTCTGAGGGGGCAGTGGGGGTGTCTGAGGGGGCAATGGGGGTGTCTTAAGGGTCTACAGGGGGGTTGAGGGGGTCGCTGGGCCCTATGGGGGTTGGGGGGGGGGGGTGTATGGGGTCTGTAAGGGGTGTGTGGGACCTATTGGAGGGGGAGGAGGGAGCCTACGGGGGTGCTGTGGGGAGAGGGGCCTCCAGGGCTCTGTAGAGACTTTGGCGGGGGGAGGGAATGCGTGGGGCTGGGGGGGGATGCGTGGGGCTGGGGGGGGGATGTGTGGGGCTGGGGAGGGGATATGTGGGGCTGGGGGGCTATGGGGGTCACAGGGGGGCTGTTGGGGTGGCACAGGGCGACGATGGAGTCCCACCTTGACACCCCCTACAACGTCCCCGACATCGTGGTGACCATCGCCAACAACGACATCGACCTGGTCATCCGGTATGGGGGGATCTGGGGGGTCTTTGGGGGGGGGGGTCCCAGGGGTCTGGGAGGGAGTCCCTGGGGTCTGGGGTGGTGGGGAACACGTGGCTCTTCAGGGGTGTCCCCATGGGTGTCCCCCAAGGTGGCTTCAGCCTCCCCTCCAGCATCCCTGTGTCTTTCAGGGGTGTTCTTCATGGTGTCCCCAGGGTGGTCTCTGTGCCCCCTTCCGTGGGGGGGGGTCCTCACAGGTGTCCCTATTGGGGGGGCCACCCCCAATGCAGGGACCACCCCACACGAGGGGGTGCTCCAGGGGGGTCTCTATGGGTGGTTGTCTCCCCCCAAACCCCATCCCCAGGGTGTTCCTCTCCCCTTGGGGGTCTCCATGAGTGGTTCTCCCCCAACCCCCTCCCCATCCCCAAGACGTTTCTCTCTACTGGGGGGGGTCTTCCACCTCCAATCTTTTGGGGAGGGGTCTCTCCTCTGAGTACCCCCTTCCCCCTGTGTCCCCCCCAACCCCCAGGATCTCAGACCGGGGCGGTGGCATCCCCCACGACCTCCTGGACAAGGTGACAGAGTACCACTTCAGCACAGCCGAGGCCAGCGCCCAGGACCCCCGGTTAGGGGGTCCCTTCCGAAACCTCCTGGACCTCAGCAACAGCGGCCAGGCTTGTCCCATGCACGGGTACGTCACCGCCACCGTGGGGGGGAACACACCAGGGGGGCTTCCCCACCACCAAACCTTGGGGGAGCCCTGTGTGTGTCCCCCCTCCCACCCCGGTGACCCCAGCACTGTCCCCCTCCCCAGGTTTGGGTTCGGCCTGCCCACCTCTCGTGCCTATGCTGAGTATCTGGGGGGGTCGCTGTGCCTACAGTCGCTGCAAGGGGTGGGTACCGACGTCTACCTGCGCCTGCGCCACATCGACGGCAAGGGGGAGAGCTTCCGGATTTAGAGGGGGACTGGCGGGACTGGGGGGGGGGGCCCCCACACCTGGGTAACCCCCCTCCAATGCTGCCCCGGGTGCCTGGAGACCGCCCCCCATTGGACATTGATCATGGGGGTCAAGGTAGACCTGGAGACCCCCCACTGGATGTTAGCCGAGGGTCGAGGTAGACCTGGAGACCCCCCCATTGGATGGTGTTCGTCATGGATGTTGTCCCGGAGACCCCCCTCCCCCATTGGACGTTGGCCATCATGGGGGTCAAGGTAGACCTGGAGACCCCTCCTATTGGACATTGGCCATCATGGGGTCAAGGTAGACCTGGAGAACATCCCCCATTGGACGTTATCATGGGGGCCAAGGTAGACCTGGAGGATCCCCCCCATTGGATGCTCGTCATGGGGTCAAGGTAGACCTGGAGATCCCCCCATTGGATGTTCTTCATCGTGGTGCTCTTGGTCCTCCTGGAGACCCCCTCCCCCATTGGACATTGACCACCATGGGAGTCAAAGTCCTCCTGGAGAACCCCCCATTGGATGCTCGTCATGGGGTTAAGGTAGACCTGGAGAACATCCCCTATTGGACATTGACCATCATGGGGGTCTTGGTCCTCCTGGAGACCCCTCCCCCGATTGGATGTTGACCATCATGGAACTCAAGGTAGACCTGGAGAACATCCACCATTTATCATGGGGGTCAAGGTAGACCTGGAGGCCGCCATGTTGGACCTTGGGTCACCATGGGGGTCCGGGTGGACCCGGAGTCCCCCTGATGTTGGATGTCCGTCCTCATGGAGGTCAGGGTGCTCCGGGACACTTGGGGCCCTCATTGGACATTGGGGTTCCTAATCCCCCCCTCCTGCCCCACACTCCCCGTTTGGCTTCGTTAGGGCCCCCTCCTCGTTAGCGGAGCGGGGCAGCGCCCTCATTAAAGCTGCAGCCGGTGCCATGGGGAGAGGGTTTATTGGGGGCCTGCGTGGGGTGGGGGGGTGAGGAGGAGGAGGAAGAAGGGGGAGGGATGAAGGCTGGGTGGTGGTGCCCCAAATCCATCACCATCATCTTCCTCCTCGTCTTCCCTCTCCGGGATCTTCGGGGTGTTCCATCTTCATCCCCCTCCTCTGGGGTCTCCATCTTCCTTCCCCTCCTATTCAACGTCACCCTCCTCTTCCTCAGTGCCTTCATCTTCCTCACCCTCCTCCTCCTCAGGCTCTCTGTCTTCCTCCTCCAGGCCTTCAGCCTCCTCTTGGGGGTCTCCATCCTCACCCTCCTCCTCCTCCTCCTCGGGATCCCCATTCTCTTCCTCAGGGTCTCCATTCTCCTCCTCCTCAGGGCCTTCGGCCTCTTCCTCAGGGTCTCCCTCCTCCTCCTCCTGGGCGTCTCCCCCTTCCTGCCCTGGCATTGGCTGGCAGCAGGGACAGTCAGAGCGGTGGGCGGGCTCAGAGTCGCGCTCAGGGTTGTAGAAGTCTGGGGGGTGGAGAGGGCGTGGCCAAAGGGGGTGTGGCCAAAGGGGGTGTGGTTTGTAGGATGTGGGTAACAGGGTGTGATATCAGGTGTGGTTTATAGGGCATGACCAATAGGGTGTGGTTAAAGGGGGTGTGGTTAAAGGGGGCGTGGCCAAGGGGCCCTAATGGAAGGGTGGTGTAGAGGGTGTGACCAATGGGGCGTGGTTTATAAGGCACAACCAATGGGGTGTGGTTTAGAGGGCGTGGCTAATGGGATGGAGATATAGGGCGTGGCTTATGGGGGTGTGGCCTACAGGGGTGTGGTTTATAGGGTGTGACCAATGAGTGTGGTTTAATGGGTGTGGCCAACAGGGATTGACCAATGGGAGGGTGAGTTAAAGGGTGTGGTCAAGGGGGGTGTGGTCAATTAGGTGTGGTTTATAGGGTGTGGTCAACGGGTGTGGTTTGTGGGCAGTGACCAATAGGGTGTGGCCTGTGGGGGCGTGGCCTGTGGGGGCATGGTCATTGGGGGTGTGGCCTATGGGGGCGTGAGCAATGGGGTGTGGTCACTGGGGCATGGTCATTGAGGGTGTGGCCTATGGGGGTGAGACCAAAGGGGGCGTGGCCTGTGAAAGTGTGGTTTATAGGGGCGTGGCCTATGGGGGCGTGGTTCATAGGGCATGGCAAATGAGGTGTGGTTTATGGGTGTGGCTTACAGTGGAGTGGCCAAGGGGTGTGGCTTATGGGGAGCAACCAATAGGGCGTGGCCCAAGGGGGCGGTACCAATGGGGGTGTGGTCATTTGGGTTTGGCCTATGGGGATGTGAGCAACGGGGTGTGGTCATTGGGGGTGTGGCCTATGGGGGTGTGGCCTATGGGCTTGTGACGATTGGGGGTGTGGCCTAAGGGGGCGTGGCCTAAGGGGGTGTGGCCTATGGGCCTTAGACCAATTGGGGGCGTGGCCTAATGGGGCGTGGTCATTGGGTATGTGGCCTATGGGGTGTGGTCATTGGGGGTGTAACCTATGGGGGTGTGGTCTATGGGCTTGTGACCACTTGTGGGCGTGGCCTATGGGGCCTGACCGATGGGGGCGTGGCCTAAGGGGGTGTGGTCATCGGGGATGTTGCCTATGGGGGTGTGAGCAAGGGGGTGTGGTCATTGGGGGTGTGGCCTATGGTGGTGTGGCCTATGGGCTTGTGACCAACCGGGGGCGTGGCCTAAGGGGCGTGGCCTAAGGGGGCGTGGCCTAAGAGGGGGTGGTACCCCTGACTCACCGAAGGGCCCCGGCTCCCGCAGCTGCTCCAGCGCCCTCAGCAGGGCCCCGCAGGTCCGGTCGCCTCCCGCCAGCGCCAGCGCCCGCAGGCGCCGCGCCCAGCCCCGCCCCGCCACGCCCAGCGCCACGCCCAGCTCCGCAGCCTCTCTCTCGCCCAGCTCCGCCCCCAGAGCCGCCAGCACCGCCTCCCGCCCCGCCCGGCGCAGCCGCCGCTCCAGCGCCCGGCCCTGCGCACGCACCTCAGCCGACGCCATGGTGGGGGGGTGGGTATAGGGGCTAGAGGGGGTGGGAGGGGCTAGAGGGGGTGGGATATAGGGGGTGGGAGGGGCTAGAGGGGGTGGGAGGGGCCAGAGGGGATGGGAGGGGCTATAGGGGATGGGAGGGGCTAGAGGGGGTGGGAGAGGATATAGGGGATGTGATATAGGGGATGGGAGGGGCTAGAGGGGATGGGAGGGGCTAGAGGGGATGGGATATAGGGGATGGGGAGGGGCTAGAGGGGGTGGGAGGGGCTAGAGGGGGTGGAAGGGTCTAGAGGGGGTGGGATATAGGGGATGGGAGAGGATATAGGGGATGGGTGGAGCTAAAAGGGATGGGAGGAGCTATAGGGGATGGGATATAGGGGATGGGAGGGGCTAGAGGGGATGGGGGGGCTAGAGGGGATGGGAGGGGCTAGAGGGGGTGGGAGGGGATATAGGGGATGGGATATAGGGGGTGGGACGGGCTATAGGGGATGGGAGGGGCTAGAGGGGATGGGAGGGGCTAGAGGGGATGGGATATAGGGGAAGGGAGGGGCTATAGGGGAAGGGAGGGGATATAGGGGATGGGGCGGGGCTATAGGGGATGGGATATAGGGGATGGAAGGGGCTATAGGGGGTGGGAGGGGCTATAGGGGATGGAATATAGGGGATGGGAGAGGATATAGGGGATGGGTGGAGCTAAAAGGGATGGGAGGAGTTATAGGGGATGGGAGGGGCTAGAGGGGATGGGAGGGGCTAGAGGGGATGGGAGGGGATATAGGGGATGGGATATAGGGGGTGGGAGGGGCTATAGGGGGTGGGAGGGGCTAGAGGGGATGGGATATAGGGGATGGGAGGGGCTATAGGGGAAGGGAGGGGATATAGGGGATGGGGCGGGGCTATAGGGGATGGGATATAGGGGATGGGAGGGGCTCGAGGGTGTGGGAGGGGCTAGAGAGGATGGGAGGGGCTGTAGGGGATGCAGAGCTATGGGGTGGTACTATAGGGGATGGGGAGGGGCTATAGGGGGTGTGGAGCTATAGGGGCAGGGCTATAGAGTAGGCAGAGTTATGGGGGATGAGGCGGAGCTATAGTGGACGGGGTGGGGCTATAGGGGAGGTGGAGCTATAGGGGATGGGGCAGACCTATAGGGACACAACTATGGGGTGGGGGCGGAGCTGTGGGGGCAGAGCTATAGGGGGTGGGGGGCAGAACAGAGCTATATGGCCTGTGGAGCTATAGGGGAGGGGGGGACACACAGATCTAGAGGGGGCACAGAGCCATAAGGGGACAGTGGGGGGACACAGATCTATAGGGGACAGCGGGGGGGACACACACAGATCTATAGGGGGCGGCAGGGAGGTCCCAGCTCTATAGGGGGCAGCAGGGGAGTCTCTAGATGTATGTGGCCAATCCTATAGGAGAGAGCAGAGAACCCCCCGGACATATAGGTGACTCCCTCAGCCCCATAGGATCCCCTCATGCCCTGGACTGCCCCCCCACATCCTATAGGTGACCAGGCTGGCCTATAGGCTCCCCCTAGCACCCCCTTACCTGCTCCTTACGGCTCCTATACGGCCCCTATAGGGGCCCCTGGCTATATTTAGCGCTGACCTTTGGGGCCGGCGCGTGATATCAGAGCGCCATAGGTGCCACCCCCCTTCCCAAACCGGGCTGGGGGGGCCCTATAGACCCTATAGACCCTATAGACCCTATGTAAAGGGATGTGGATTGAGGAAGGGGTGGGGGGTGTCCCTATAGGTGCCTATAAGGGATTGAAGGGGGGCTGGGTGCCCACCTGGGGTTCCTATAGGGCACCTATAGGGGATTGGGGGGGAAGCTGGCAAGCTATAGGGTTTCTATAGGTGCCACATAGCCACGCCCCCTTGGCCACGCCCCTTACAATGCAAGGACCCCCTTAGCCACGCCCCTTGCCCATTAACTGCCCGTGTCTTAGCCACGCCCCCTCCCTTAGCCACGCCTCTTTGGCCACGCCCCTGTAGCCACACCCCATCACCCATAGCCACGCCCATGCCCCCTTAGCCACGCCCCTTGCCCTCTTACCTGTACCCCACAGCCACGCCAATCACCCCCTTAGCCACGCCCCTTGCCCATTAACTGCCTGTGTCTTAGCCACGCCCCCTCCTTTAGCCACGCCCCTTTGACCACGCCTCTTTAGGCGCGCCCATCATCCATAGCCACGCCCCCTTAGCCACGCCCCCTGCCCTCTCACCTGTACCCCACAGCCATGCCAATCAACCCCTTAGCCACGCCCCTGCCCCCTTAGCCACGCCCCCTCAACCAACCCCAACCACCCCTTAGCCACGCCCCTCTCTTCCTTAGCCACGCCCCCCCGCGCCGCTGCTTTACCCGCCCCTCCCCTACTCACGCCACTCACCCCTCTTAACCCCGCCCCCTCAGCCTCTCCCATCCAATCCCAGAGGCGAGCGGGGGCGGGGCCGGGCGTAAGCCTGAGCGTGGCCCCGCCCCCCCGGCCCGCGCGCCGGCCGAGGCTATATAAAGCGGGGCGGGGCGGCCCGGCGGCGCAGTGCGGGCGCCACGTGGAGGAGAAGCGGCGGCACCGCCATGGCCTCCAACGGTACCAGGGCCGGGGGCGGGCTGCTCCTTCCTCACCCGGCGTGGGGAGACGCGTGGAAGGCGGCGGGGGGGGGGGGGGGGGGATGTGTGTGCCTATGGGGGAGGAGGGGGTTGGATCTCTAGGGGGGAAGGGGGTGGGGGGATGTGTGGAGGTGGGTGTGGGGGGGAAGAACTCCCTGAGCCGCCCCCACCAGCATCACCCGGGGAAAGACGGGGGGGACGACGGGGGCGGACACAGGGAGGACTGGAGGGGGGGGGGGGGGGGGTCTCGCACGGCGGGGCCAGGCAGAGATAGGCGGGGGAGGTCAGTCGGGTGCCCGTTCGATTCCCTTCCCCCCTAATCCCCCCCCCTCCATTTTATCAACGGACGCGTCGAAGCGAGCGGTTTTAATTCAGGCGCATCCCTAGTTACAGCCTAATTAATTAACGCTACGGCTTAATTGCCTCTCCCATCCCCCTCCCCCCCCCCCTCCCCCTATTGCCATCCTCCCCTCTGGTCGCTTCCTCGCCTTTAAGCTCCATCCCGCCGCTTTTCTCAGCCTGGATCCCCCGATCTGAAGGGGGATTTTTATTCCTTAAATCCTTTTTATTCCTTAAATCCGATTCTTTTCTTTCAAAGGGGGGATGGGGATTGGGGGGGAGGGGGGCAGACAAAGCGCCTCGCCCTGATGCTCAAACCCCGCCTTGGGGAACGAAAACCCGCCGTTATATTGCTTAATGAAGGGTGATTTCACGCTGTTCCACGTCCTGGGGGGTGGATTTGGGGCTCCCCGGTGCCGTTTCACCGCTTTAACGGGCTCTCCCGTTATCCGCACGCCTTCCCGCCCCCCTCCGACTCCGGTTTCCTTCCCGCCGCCGCCATTTTGTGCGCGCCGAGGGAGGGGCGCGGCTTTTCCATCTGCGCCACCGCCGCCATTTTGTGTGCGCGGGAGGCCGCCGCGCATGCGCTTCGGCCTCCCGCTGGGGGGGGGGGGTGGAGAAAGGAATCGCCTTCCCGCTTCCCCGCGCATGCGCGGCGGCCGTGCCGCAGTCTGTCCATCCGGGGCTTCGCTGTTAAAACACCCCCCCCCACCCCCCCCACCCATTTTCCGCCTCCTTCACCCCAAAATCCTGCCCCGCGATGAACAAAAACCTCACAAACGGGTCAAAAACAAGCCCCGCCCCTGCGCCAGCGCTGCCTCTTTTGAAATTTAAAAAAAATGAAGCTTGTTTTGGGGTAAAACCCGAAAGAAACGGTGAATCGCCGCCATCTTGAGGCGGGAAACCCATCAGGGAGCCTGGGGAGGCTTTTGTTCGGCGGTGCCTGAGGAAAGCGTGGCCGCTTCCCCTTTTGTTTTAAGCTTTTTTCCTCAAATGTGGTGTTTTCGTTCTCGGTTTCAGCCCCCCTGAGGAAAACGTTAGTGTTTTCCTCTTTGTTTTTACCTTTCCCGAAGAAAAACGTGGCATTTCCTCCTCGTTGGTTAGCCTTTGTGAGGAAAACTTGGTGTTTCCCTTTAGTTTTTAACCCTGATTTGAGATAAATTGACGTTTTCCTTCCATTTTTGCCTTTTTTATGAGGAAAGCTTAATGTTTCCCCTTCGGTTTTACCCTTTTCTGACAAACCTCTGCCTTCCCGCTTCATTTTTACCCTCTCCTGAGGGAAAAAAAATGGTGCTTCCCCTTTCTTTTTAGTCTTTAAGCAAAACTTAACACTTCCCCTTGGTTTTTACCCTACCCTGAGGCACACTTGGCATTTCATCCCTTCTGTTTTATGCCTTTTTCTGAGGAAAACGTGGTGTTTCCCGCTTCAGTTTTACCCTTTTCTCACAAAAACTTGGCGTTTCCTCACTGCATTTACTTCTCCTCTGAGGAAAACGTGGTGTTTCCCCATAGTTTTTACCTTTTCCTGGGGAAAACTTGATGCTCCCGCTTTGTTTCTCAAATAAAACTAGGCATTTCCTTTTCATTTTTTCCCTTTAACGAGCAAAACTCGGCATTTCCTTTTATTTTAACCCTTTTCTGAGGAAAAAAAGGGGTGGTTCTGCTTCGTTTTTATTGCTTCCTGAGGAAAACTCAGTGGTTTCCCTTTATTTTTGCCCTTTTTCTTTAAGTTTTCCCTTCATATTTACCCTTCTCTGAGGAAAACTTGATGTTTCTGCTTTGATTTTTTTTTCTTCCCCTTTTTTTTTGAGGAAAACTTGATGTTTCCCTTTGTTTTTTCCCTTTTCCATGGAAAAAGTAGCGTTCCCCTTGGCTTTCCCATCCTGGGGCTGCGTGGTTGCTGTGGGGAGGTGTTGTAAATGCTCCTTAGAATACCCTTGGGTGAGATAAATAGCACATAATTATTCAACTTATGATTAATTATCATTACTAATGATCTTTTTTTGGGGGGGGGGTGTTGTCTTTTCATCCCACAGACTACAGCCAGACAGCGACGCAGAGGTACACCCCTTTCCCCTTTAGTTTCTCCCCCACCCTTTCACCTGGGATGGGAAGGGAAAAGGTTCCCTCTGGTCATTAAATCCTTGGGCGCTAATTAACATCGCTGTTAATTCCCCCTTAGCTACGGGGCATACCCCACCCCGCCGGGGCAGGGTTACTCGCAGCAGGGCAGTCAGCCCTACGGCCAGCAGAGCTACAGCGGCTACAGTCAGTCCACCGACACCTCCGCCTACGGCCAGAACAGCTACAGCTCCTCCTACGGCCAGACCCAGAGCAGTGAGACAACGTTCCCCTTCCCCAAACCAGCGCCATTTAGGGGGTCAAACACACCCCCCCACAACACCTTTTTAACTTGATTTACTCACCCACCCCACAGGCTACAGCACCCAGTCAACCCCCCAAGCTTACGGCAGTACCGGTGGTTACGGCAGCGGGCAGAGCTCGCAGACATCCTACGGACAACCCTCCTCCTACCCCAGTTACTCCCAGCCGCCGGCGGCCAGCTCCTCCACCGGCAGGTAACCACCGCCCCCCCCCCCACCCCATTTTGGGGCGAAACCCTCAAGGTTTTGTTCTGTTTTGTTGTTTTTCTTTCTGGAATTAACAAAATCCTCCCTTTCCCACCCCAGTTATGGCAGCGGCTCGCAAAGCTCTGGCTACGGCCAACCTCCCAGCAGCGGTTACAACCAACAGTCGAGCTACAGCGGGCAGCAGCAGAGCTACAGCCAACAATCCTCCTACAACCCCCCGCAGAGCTACAGCCAGCAGAGCCAATACAACAGCGGCGGTGGCGGCGGATGTGAGTTGACAACCCGGAACGGTGCCGCGGACACCCAGAATCTTGTTGGTTTTCCCCTAACGCTGTTGCTGTTTTGTGGCTGTAGCTAACAGCTATGGGCAGGAACAGTCCTCCATGAGCGGCGGTGGCGGCGGCGGTTACCAGGAACAGAGCGGTTACGGCGGTGGTGGCGGCCAACAGGAGCGAAGCCGCGGGCGAGGCGGTTACGGCCGCGGCGGTTACGACCGCGGGGGTCGCGGAAGCCGAGGAGGTCGCGGAGGCAACATGGGGTAGGTGTCTGCGTGGGGGGATTCCAAACACAACCCCCCCTCCCCCCATCCCGGGGTTGTTTAATGAGGTAGAGAAGAAGTTGTTGGGGGAGGGGGGAAGGAAAAAGACTCCCCCTACCCGCTCCCCCCTCGGGGAAGAGGGAAATGGCGGCAACGCGGTGACGCCGCGCAGGGTTTTAACCAAAACACCCTTAAAATAACACCGCGGTGCCCAGCCTGAGGGGGGTGCGGAGGTGCCTGAGGTGGTAAGACTCCCCAAAAAAAATAATGGGGGTGGGGAAGAAAAAAACCTAATTAAGGTGGTTTGGTTCTAATAATTCATTTTTTTGGTCAAAAAAAACCCCCAAAACCAGGGAAAATGTTTAAAAAAACAAAACACCACTCAGCAAAAATACAACCTGGTTGCCAAAAGGTCGCTTGTAGCCTCCGGTGCCGGCTTCTGGTCACGGTGACAAGGGTGTGAAGAGAGAGAGAGAGAGGGAGGTGTGGTGTGTGTGTTGCCCTCCCCTTTGGGTTTATAAAAAGCTAAAAAAAAACCAAACCAAAAATGGGTAAAAACGGTCGGTTTTAAGGTCCCGGCGGTAAAAATGAAACTTGGTATATTTTTATTTGTGGGGAGAAAGGAAAAAAAACCCATGAAACCCTCTCCAAAAAACAACAATAAAGCTGTTGGATAAACACCCCGCCGGTTGGAGGTGACACAGGGGGGACCGGTGACAAAGAGAGAGAGAGGGTCTTTGCGGCGCCCCGGTTGCACGAAGGGAGGTGTGGTTTAAACAAAAAAAAGCACAAAAAAACACTGGAAAATGGTAAAAAAACTGAACCAAAAAGCCCCAAAATAAGAGGGGGAAAAATGAAACAAAAAGGTGGTTTGAAAGGAAAAAAAAAAAACCAACCCAGGGGTTTAATGGGTTGATGTTTAAAAAAGTGAGATTTTTATGGGTTGATGTTTAAAAAAGTGAGATTTTTATGGGTTGATGTTTAAAAAAGTGAGATTTTTATGGGTTGATGTTTAAAAAAGTGAGATTTTTATGGGTTGATATTTAAAAAAATGAGATTTTTATGGGTTGATGTTTAAAAAAGTGAGATTTTTATGGGTTGATGTTAAGAAAAAACGAGATTTTTATGGGTTGATGCTTAATAAGTGAGGTTTTTATGTGGGTTGATGTTAAGAAAATGAGATTTTTATGGGTTGATGTTTAAAAAAGTGAGATTTTTATGGGTTGATATTAAGAAAAAGTTGAGATTTCAATGGGTTGATGTTAAGAAAAAATGAGATTTTTATGGGTTGATGTTGAGAAAAAAATGAGAGTTCTATGGGTTGATGTTTAAAAAAATGAGAGTTTTATGGGTTCATATTAAGAAAAAATGAGATTTTTATGGGTTGATGTTTAAAAAAGTGAGATTTTTATGGGTTGTTGTTAAAAAAATGGAGGTTTTGGGTTGACATGTCGCCACCCCGGTGTGGTTTTGGGGCTGAAAAAGCCGCTTTTTGGGGCAGAGGTGAGTATGTGGTTTTGGGGGGGGTGTTGTGTTTGTTTTGGGGGGAGGGTGGGATAAGAGGAGAGGGGTGTGGGGTGGGTTTGGGGGGGATGGGGAGGGGGGTGCACAGCGGTTTCAAATTGGTTTGTGGGGTGTTTTCATTTGGTTTGGTTGAGTTTTTTTTTTTTGAGTTAATTTCTCTCTTTTAATTATTATTTTTATTTTTCTAATGACGGTCGTTACTGGTTGGTTTTTTTTTTGTCTTTGCCGCTGCTGTTGTGCCTGTTTTAACGAACTCTGCGTTTTGTGTGCTGCAGGTGTCAAAGGCAGCGAAAAGTTACGCAAATCTCCGCTTTTTGGGTTAAAAAAAAAAAAAAAAAAAGGAAAAATAACACACGCCAAAAAAAAAAAAAAAGCAAAAAAAACCCCAAACCCCAAAACGCCAAAAAAAAAAATGGGGATAAAAAGGGTCAGGGAAGGGAAAATAACCAAGGGGAATGAGGAGAAAATGGAGAGGGAATGGGGGGAAAATGGAGAGGGAATGAGGAGAAAATGGAGAGGGAATGAGGAGAAAATGGGGGGAAATGGAGGGGGAATGAGGGGGAAATGGAGAGGGAAATGGAGGGGAAATGGAGGGGGAATGAGGAGAAAATGGAGGGGGAATGAGGAGAAAATGGAGGGGGAATGAGGAGAAAATGGAGGGGGAATGAGGAGAAAATGGAGGGGGAATGAGGAGAAAATGGAGGGGGAATGAGGAGAAAATGGAGGGGGAATGAGGAGAAAATGGAGGGGGAATGGGGGGGGAATGGGGGGAAATGGAGGGGGAATGGGGGGAAATGGAGGGGGAATGAGGGGGAAATGGAGGGGGAATGAGGAGAAAATGGAGGGGGAATGAGGAGAAAATGGAGGGGGAATGAGGAGAAAATGGAGGGAGAATGAGGAGAAAATGGAGGGGGAATGAGGAGAAAATGGAGGGGGAAAGGGGGGAAATGGAGAGGGGAATGAGGAGGAAATGGAGAGGGGAATGAGGAGGAAATGGAGAGGGGAATGAGGAGGAAATGGAGGGGGAATGAGGAGGAAATGGAGAGGGGAATGGGGGGAAATGGAGGGGGAATGAGGAGGAAATGGAGGGGGAATGAGGAGAAAATGGAGGGGGAAAGGGGGAAATGGAGAGGGAAAGGGGAGGAAATGGAGAGGGAATGGGGGGAAATGGAGAGGGAATGGGGAAAATGGAGAGGGAATGGGGGGAAATGGAGAAGGAATGAGGAGAAAATGGAGAGGGAATGGGGGGAAATGGAGAGGGAATGAGGAGAAAATGGAGAGGGAATGGGGGGAAATGGAGAGGGAAAGGGGAAAATGGAGAGGGAAAGGGGGAAAAAGGAGGAGGAAAGGTGGGAATTAAAAAAAGGGGCAAAAGTGAAAGAAATAGGGGAAAAATGAGGGAAGTAAGGGAAAGGAGGAAAAAGGCGGGAAAATGAAAAAGGCGGGAAGATGAAGGGGAGAGCATGAGAAATGGGGTAAAAAGGGAGAGGGAATGAAAAAAATTGAGAAATGAGGGAGAAATTGAGGGGAAAACAGGAGATACTAAGGGGGAATGTGAAAATGAGGCGAGATGAGGGGAGAATGAGGTGAAATGGGGGGAAGGAGGCAAAATGGAGGGGGGACATGAGGCGAAATGGGAGAGATAAGGCAAGATGGGGAAGAGACGAAATGGGGGGAGAATGAGGCAAAATGGCAGGGAGATCAGGCAAAATGGAGGAAAATGAAGCAAAATGGGAGAATGAGGTAAAATGGGGGAAGGAAATGAGGCAAAATTGGGGGGGAATAGGGGAGAATGAGGAGAAACTGGAGGAGAAAAGGGTAAAATGAAGAAAATTAGGGTGGAATTGAGGAGGAATGGGGTAAATTAAAAGACCAAGGGAAAACTAAGTGGCTGAGGGAGTTGAAAGAGGCCTAGGGAAATTAAATTAAAGGAAAAATTAAAAGAGACTGAGGAAAAATAAACAGGGAGAAATTCAAACATCAAGGGAAAACCCTCCCCCCACAAACCCAGGAATGAAAAGCAAGCCCCACACAGGGCTTTCCCTGCCCCCTCCTCTGCTCCCCAAACAGGGAGATGAGGCTCAGCCCAAAGCGTGGGGTGCCCCCCCCCCCCAGTATTTTTTTTTAATCCAAAAGAAACACCCAAATTTGGGTATTTTTTTAATCCTCCATTTTTTTGCCCCCTTCCCCACCCTCCTTAATTCTTTCTTCCTACCTCCCAAGATGAAGCATTTCGCCGGTGGATGGAGACACCCCCCCCCCCCACACACACACACCCCCCAAAAACACCCCCCCCCAATTGGGGAAGGGACAGGGAGGAGGAGGAGGATGATGACGAGGGGAGGGGGACATGTGCCGCTCGAGAAAAACTCCTCAAAAACCGCTGGGTTTTGCCCCAAAATCCACATATTCCCCCCTCCTCCCCCTTCCTTCTCCCCCTTCCCCCTTCCCTCTTCCCCCCTCATTCTTTTTAGGCAGGGGCTAGAAAAAAACCTCATTATCTTCTAATTTATCTCCTCAGCGGTGGTGAGCGTGGTGGCTTCAATAAATTCGGTGGTAAGTCCCAAAAGTTCGGCATTTGAACCCAAAAAAAAACAAACCCAAAAAACAAACCCCACCAAAATTAAACCATCCCCCAAAACAGCCAAAAACACTGGAAAAAAGGAAAGAAAAAGGTGTTTTTTTTGTTCTTTTCCTTTTTAATTTCATTATTTTTCTCCACAACAGCTCAATTAGGGAATTTAAAGGGTTTTTTAGGGGGTGAAACCCCCCCCTTGTCCCCCCTCAAACTGCGACGGCACGGAGCAAGGAGAAGGAAGGGGGGAGGTGAAGGGGGGGATGGGGGTGCGTCGAAAAACCCTTGGTGAAGGGGAAACTGAGCCAAAAACCCCCCAATTGGGATGTTTCTTGATGTTGGTTATTTTTGGGGGGGCAAAGTAGATGGAAAATGGATTAAAAAACCCTCAAGCGAAGGAAAAGGGAACTAAAACAGCAAAGGAAAAATAGCAAAATCCATGAAAAAAAAAAAAAAGGACCAAAATTTGGATTTTTACAGGTGTTGGTTACGTTTTGGGGGCAGAGTGGAAGGAAAATACAGAGAAAAAAGGCTCTGTAAAGGAAAATTGAACAAAAGTAGAGCAAAATAGAGGAAAATAGACCAAAGTAGACTTTAAGCAGGGAAATGGACCAAAAAAAGCAGGGAAATAAAACAAAAAAAACTAGCAAAAAAGCAGGGAAAGAGAGCAAAAAAAGCAGGGAAATACAGCAAAAAAGCAGGGAAATATAGCAAAAAAAGCAGGGAAATATAGCAAAGAAGCAGGGAAATATAGCAAAGAAGCAGGGAAATACAGCAAAGAAGCAGGGAAAGAGAGCAAAGAAGCAGGGAAATATAGCAAAGAAGCAGGGAAATACAGCAAAGAAGCAGGGAAATGGACCAAAAAAAGCAGGGAAATAATGAAAACAAAAAAAAATACACCAAAAAAGCAGGGAAATACACCAAAAAAAGCACAGGGAAATAACCAAAAAAAAAAACAACACCAAAAAAGCAGGCAAATAGAGCAAGAAAGCAGGGAAATAGAGCAAGAAAGCAGGGAAATAGAGCAAGAAAGCAGGGAAATAGAGCAAGAAAGCAGGGAAATAGAGCAAGAAAGCAGGGAAATGCAGCAAGAAAGCAGGGAAATAGCAAGCAAGAAAGCAGGGAAATGCAGCAAGAAAGCAGGGAAATGCAGCAAGAAAGCAGGGAAATAGCAGCAAGAAAGCAGGGAAATAGAGCAAGAAAGCAGGGAAATAGAGCAAGAAAGCAGGGAAATAGAGCAAGAAAGCAGGGAAATAACCAAAATAAAAAAAACCACATCAAGAAAGCAGGGAAATATAGCAAAAAAGCAGGGAAATAACCAAAATAAAAAAAAATACACCAAAAAATCAGGGAAATGGACCAAAAAAGCAGGGAAATACACCAAAAAAGCAGGGAAATAATCCAAAAAACCCACCAAAATACACTGAAAAAACCCAAAACGACCCAAATCTGGATGCTTACAGGCGTTGGTTATTTTTTGGGGCAAACTTAAAAGGAAAAAAAGATACTTTAATAAAAAAACCAAACAAACCCAAACCAGGACAAAACCGGATGGAACCGACGAGGAGCCGGCAACAAAATAAGGCGAAATAAGGGAAAAAAAGGCAAAAATAACCAGAAAATGGCAACTCTGAGTGATGAAACTGGTTGTTTTTCTTCTCGTTCTACTTCGAGGTGGTTTTTTCCAAAGGGTTTTTGGGGTGGAAACGGCGGGTTTTGGTTAAAACAACCCCGATTGCATGTGGTTTATAAAAAACAAAAACAAACAAAACTTGGAGGTTTTGGGTATTAAAAAAACCCCAAAAATGTGAATTTTGGGGCTTGGTGTGGTGCCGGTGACCTGAGGTTTTAACTGAGATGTTACAAAAGTGCTTAAAAACCGGAGGCAAATGGTGAAATCGCCGCTTTTACCCCTAAAAATAAAGGCACCCGGCGAGGTGCTGTGGAGGCTGGGCCAAAACCACCAAAATCGATGGGTTTTAACCCAATCTGGAGAGGTTTTCACCCCCCTGGGTTCCTAAATCGACGGGTTTTAACCCAATCTGGAGAGGTTTTTAACCCCCTTTGGGTTGTGAAAAGGGGTTTTGTGCTTGAACTGGGGGGCTTTGCTGGTGGTACTGGGAGAGAGGAAAAACAGCAAATATTGAGGAATTTACCCAAAAAAAAGTGTCATTTTTGGGTTGGGGGGGGGGAAGGAATAGATGTTTTTGGTTTGGGGTCGATTCTGTGGCGGTTTTGGGGTGAAACCCCCAGAATTGGTGCTTTAGATCAAAATAGACAATAAATCCCCCTTCTTCCCCCCTGCCTGGGTGAGGAAAGAGCCAAATCGGGGGGTTTTCACCCCAAAACCAGAGCCTGGAATGGGGAAGGGGGTGGGGGGGTGGGGAATGGGGGTGGGTTGGGGGGGTGATGTGCCCCTCCCCACCCTCTGCCTCCTTAATTAACGAGCTTCTCTCTTAATTTTTGCATGTGGCGCTGAAAGGACCCCGGGACCAAGGGCCAAGGCACGATTCTGGTAATGAGGGAGGGCTAATTAAGGGCTAATTAGGGGGGAGAGAGGGGTAAAGGGTCTGGTAATTAGCATAATGGATTAATTAGTAATTAATAGGGGGGAGGAGTGAGGGGTAACGAGGTGGCCTGGAGGAGTGATTGGGGGTAATTCAGTAGGTAATGGGGGGGTTTGGGGGTAATGAGTTAATTAAGGTAATTAGGAAGGTTTGGGGGCTAATGAGGGGGTCTGGGGGGTAGTGAGGGGGTCGGGGAGTGATAGGGGTAATTAATTGGGGAGTAATGATGGGTAACAAGCTAATTAGGGTAATTGAGCAGTAAGGGGGTCTGGGAGGTGATTAGGGTAATTAAGGGTAATTAGAGCAATGAAGGGGGTAACAAGTTGGGGTAATTAGTATTGGGGTTAATTGGGGAGTAACGAGGTGGGGTGGGGTTAATTGGGGTTAATTACCTGGGGTGGGGGCTTAATTAGGGGGAGATGGGGTGGGTAATGAGGGGGATATGGGGGGGGTAATGAGGGGGATATGGGGGGGGTAATGAGGGGGATATGGGGGGGGTAATGAGGGGGATATGGGGGGGGTAATGAGGGGGATATGGGGGGGTAATTAGGGGGATATGGGGGGGTAATTAGGGGCTTAATGAGGGGCAGGGGGGCTGATGAGGAAGAAAGGGGCTGATGGGCTTGTTCAGGGGGTTAACGATGGGGAAGGGGGGGTACCCAAGGTTAATTAGGAAACAGGAGGGGGACTGGCCAGACCTAATGAGGTTGCTGGGCTAACGAGGGGGGTGGGCTAAGGAGGGGAGGGGGCTAAGGAAGTGGGGGGGCTAAGGAGGGTCCCCCTAACGCTGCCGTTGCCCGCAGGCGAGCAGGATAACTCGGACAACAACACGATCTTCGTGCAGGGGCTGGGGGAGAACGTCACCATCGAGTCGGTGGCCGACTACTTCAAGCAGATCGGCATCATCAAGGTGCGGCCCGGGCCTTGGCGTGTCCTTGGCGTGTCCTTGGCGTGTCCTTGGCGTGTCCTTGGTTGTGTGTCTAGTGTGTCCTTAGCCTGTGGGTAGCTTTTGACCCCCTGTAACACCTTGGTCTGGCCCAACATGCTCTTGACATCCCCTTAGTGTATCTTTAGCATGTCCTTGACATCCCTTAGCGTGTCCTTAGCATGTTCTTAGTGTGTTCTTAGCGTGTCCTTGGTTGCGTGTCTAATGTGTCCTTAGTATATGGGTAGCTTTTGACCCCCTGTAACACCTTGGTCTTGCCCAACATGCCCTTGACATCTCTTAGCGTGTCCTTGGCATGTGCTTGGCATGTCCTTGGCTGTGCATGTCCTTAGCATGCCCTTAGCATGTCGGTAGCATTGCCAGCTCTGCTTTTAACCCCCCATTTAACACCTTGGTCTGGCCTAGCACACCCTTGACACCCCTTAGCGTGTCCTTAGCGTGTCCTTAGCGTGTCCTTGGTTGTGCATGCCCTTAGCATGTTGGTAGCATTGCCAGCTCTGCTTTTAACCCCCCATTTAACACCTTGGTCTGGCCTAGCACACCCTTGACACCCCTTAGCGTGTCCTTAGCGTGTCCTTAGCGTGTCCTTAGCGTGTCCTTGGCTCTGCATGTCCTTAGCATGCCCTTAGCATGTCGGTAGCATTGCCAGCTCTGCTTTTAACCCCCCATTTAACACCTTGGTCTGGCCTAGCACACCCTTGACACCCCTTAGCGTGTCCTTAGCGTGTCCTTAGCGTGTCCTTAGCGTGTCCTTGGCTCTGCATGTCCTTAGCATGCCCTTAGCATGTCGGTAGCATTGCCAGCTCTGCTTTTAACCCCCCATTTAACACCTTGGTCTGGCCTAGCACACCCTTGACACCCCTTAGCGTGTCCTTAGCGTGTCCTTAGCGTGTCCTTAGCATGTCCATCCCCTCCCCAGACCAACAAGAAGACGGGGCAGCCCATGATCAACCTCTACACGGACCGGGAGACGGGGAAGCTGAAGGGTGAAGCCACCGTCTCCTTCGACGACCCCCCCTCGGCTAAAGCCGCCATCGATTGGTTCGACGGTATGACGTCATCGCCTTCCCACCTCATGACGTCACCACCCCCTTCAAAAACACCCCAAATCTCTTGATTTTTGGGGTTCATTTCCTCCCCCTCCCTCTTCTTCCAGGCAAAGAGTTCTCTGGCAACCCCATCAAGGTGTCGTTCGCCACCCGGCGCGCCGACTTCAACCGCGGCGGCGGCGGCGGCCGGGGCGGCCGAGGGCGGGGAGGTAAGATCACACACACCCTGATGACGTCACTACAAGGGTGATGACGTCACAAAACATACCCCCTTTTTAAAAACAAGGGAAGAGCCGAGGTGCTGTGGAGGTTGGGGAGGTGGGTTGATGGGGGGGTTGATGGGGAGATGGGGGGTGGGTTGAGGAGGGGGGTGGGGGGAGATGGAGGGCGGGGAGATGGATTGGTTGAGGGGGGAAGATGGGGGGGGGTAGGGGAGATGGGGGGTGGGTTGGGGGGGAAGGGGGGGAGTAGGGGAGATGGGGGGTAGGTTGGTGGGGGGAAGATGGGGAGGGTGGGTAGATGGGATGGGGACATGGGGGGTGGCTTGGGGAGGGTGGGTGGGGGAGATGGGGGCAGGTTGGAAGGGGGGCAATAAGGGGGGTGGGGAGGGGGGAGGAGAAATGGGGGTGAGTTGGGGGGGGTGATGTGCCCCTCCCTGTTCCCCCCCCCATTAATTACCCCCCCTCATTAATTCCCTCGTTAAGTACCCCCCACCATTAAGTACCCCCCCGTTAATTGCCCCCCGTTAATTACCCCTGTTAATTGCCCCCCGTTCTCCCCCAGGGCCCATGGGCCGCGGGGGTTTCGGGGCGGCGGCGGCGGCAGCCGGGGGGTTTCCCCAGCGGCGGCGGCGGCCAGCAGCGGGCGGGGGACTGGAAGTGCCCCAACCCGTGAGTACAAACACCCCCTGCACCCCAAAACCACCCCCCCAGAACACCCCCTCAACCCCCCCAAATCCCCCCCATGCCCCCTCATCACCATGCCCCTCAATCCCCCTAATCCCCCATGGCCCCCCAAACCCTCCCACCCCTTCAACCCCCCCTCAACCCCTCCTAAACCCCCCCACCCCCTAACCCCCCCAAACTCTTGAACCCTCCCCTCAACCCCCCAAACCCCCCATAACCCCCCTAAACTCTCCCATCCCCCCTCAACCCCCCCAATGTCCCCTAAACCCCCCCACCCCCATAACCCCTCTGTCCCCCTCAAACCCCCCAAAACCCCCCATTCCCCTCAACCTCCCCCGTCCCCTCAACCCCCCCAAACCCCTCCCCTGCCCCCTAAACCCCCCCTCAACCCCCCCAGCCCCCTCAACCCCCCTAAACCCCCCTGCCCCCACAACCCCCCTGCCCCCTCACACCTCCCCCTCCAACCCCCCTGCCCCCTAAACCCCCCCACCACCCCTCAACCCCTCCCTTGAACCCCCCTGTCCCCCCCTCAACCCCTCCTGTCCCCCCTTCAACCGCCCCCCTTTAATCCCCTTTAACCCCCCTCAACCCCCCCGTCCCCCCTTAAACCCCCTCAACCCCCTGTCCCCCCTCAACCCCCCGTTCCCCCCTTTAACCCCCCTCAACCCCCCCATCCCCCCTTTAATCCCCCTCAACCCCCGCTGTCCCCCTTTAACCCCCCTCTCAACCCCCCCAGCCCCCTCAACCCCCCTAAACCCCCCTGCCCCCACAACCCCCCCTGCCCCCTCACACCTCCCCCTCCAACCCCCCTGCCCCCTAAACCCCCCCACCACCCCTCAACCCCTCCCTTGAACCCCCCTGTCCCCCCCTCAACCCCTCCTGTCCCCCCTTCAACCGCCCCCCTTTAATCCCCTTTAACCCCCCTCAACCCCCCCGTCCCCCTTAAACCCCCTCAACCCCCTGTCCCCCCTCAACCCCCCGTTCCCCCCTTTAACCCCCTCAACCCCCCCATCCCCCCTTTAATCCCCCTCAACCCCCGCTGTCCCCCTTTAACCCCCCTCAACCCCTCCTCTCCCCCTTAACCCCCCATCCCCTCCTTAACCCCCCCCACCCCCTTTATTTTACCCCCTTGATGATGGGGGGGGGGCATTAAACCCCCTTTCCCCCTTCCTACCTGTGAGTGGTGTTGCTCGATGACATCACCGCTCCAGCTCTGACATCACAGCAGTGACGTCACCCCTTTCCCCCCTCCCCCCTTTCCCCCCACCCCCCCCCAAAATCCAGCGCCTGTGAGAACATGAACTTCTCGTGGCGGAACGAGTGTAACCAGTGCAAGGCCCCCAAACCCGAGGGACCCCCCGGCGGCGCCCCCCACATGAGCAAATACCCCGGCGGCGGCGGTCGCGGCGGCGGCGGCAACCACATGGGTAAGGTTGTTGGGGGGGGTGTGGGTGTGGTATATCGGGGAGGGGGTGACATCATCAGCGCCCAGTGATGATGTCGTCCCACCTTCCCCACAGGTGGAGGAGGAGGAGGAGGAGGAGGAGGAGGGTTCGGCGAAGAGCGACGCGGCGGCCGCGGAGGGTTCGATCGCGGCGGCTACCGGGGAGGAAGGGGAGGGGACAGAGGCGGCTTCCGAGGGGGAAGGGGAGGCGACCGTGGCGGCTTCGGACCCGGCAAGATGGATTCCAGGTGAGGGATGTTCACCCTGAACCCTACTGATGGCACCTTGTTAACCCTGGGCCCTACTGATGGTCACCCATTAACCCTGGGCCCTACTGATGGCCCTTGTTAATCCTGGGGCCCCTTGTTAACCCTGAACCCTACTGATGGCCCTTGTTAACCCTGAACCCTAGTGGTGGCCCCTTGTTAACCCTGAACCCTACTGACAGACCTCGCTAACCCTGGGCCCTACTGATGGCCCTTGTTAATCCTGAACCCTACTGATGGCACCTTGTTAACCCTGAACCCTACTGATGGTCACCCATTAACCCTGGGCCCTACTGATGGCCCTTGTTAATCCTGGGGCCCCTTGTTAACCCTGAACCCTACTGATGGCACCTTGTTAACCCTGGGCCCTACTGATGGTCACCCATTAACCCTGGGCCCTACTGATGGCCCTTGTTAATCCTGGGGCCCCTTGTTAACCCTGAACCCTACTGATGGCCCTTGTTAACCCTGGTCTCTACTGATGGGCCCCCCTTGTTAACCCTGAATCCTACTGACAGCCCACATTCACCCTGGGCCCCACTGATGGCCCCTTGTTAATCCTGAACCCTACTGATGGCCCTTGTTAACCCTGAACCCTAGTGGTGGCGCCTTGTTAACCCTGAACCCTAGTGGTGGCCCCTTGTTAACCCTGAACCCTACTGACAGACCTCGCTAACCCTGGGCCCTACTGATGGCCCTTGTTAATCCTGGGGCCCCTTGTTAACCCTGAACCCTACTGACAGCCCTTGCTAACCCTGGGCCCTATTGATGGTCCTTGTTAACCCTGGGGCCTACTGATGGTCACCCATTAATCCTGGGCCCTATTGATGGCCCTTGTTAACCCTGGGGCCCCTTGTTAACCCTGAACCCTACTGACAGCCCTTGCTAACCCTGGGCCCTGTTGATGGTCCTTGTTAACCCTGGGGCCTACTGATGGCCTTCCCCCTGCCGCGTTCCCCCTCCCCCATTGGCCGCAGCCCCCCTCCCCCCTCTGACGTCACTTCCCCTTCTCTCCACAGGGGCGACCACCGGCAGGACCGTCGCGAGCGTCCCTACTGACCCCGCCCCCTCCCCTCTCCGCGGTTTTTTATTGGCCCTGGCTGGCCCCGCCCCCTTTCCCCCCTCCCCTCCCCCCCGCGGGGTCTCCCCGCTTTTAAACCCCCTCCCCCCACCTCCCTCCCCCCTCCAATTAAAAGCTGGGGTGACACAGCGCTGCGTCCTGATTGGCTGGGGAGGGGGGTGGGTGTGTTTCTCTCTGCCCTCATTAGGCTCCAGAGTGAACAGGCTCCTAAATGAGGCACTTCCGGCCGCTGTGGCTCGTTAATGAGGCGGGTTAATGAGCTCGTTAGGGCCTGACGTGGCCTCGGGTGGGGCCGGGGCCCCTTCCTCTTGAGTCACTGCTGGGGTGGGGGGGGGGGGGATGTATAGGGGCTATAGGGGAATCTATAGGGGGGGCTATAGGGGAATGTATAGGGGGAATGTATGGGGGGGCTATAGGGGAATGTATAGGGGGAATGTATGGGGGGGCTATAGGGGAATGTATAGGGGGGCTATAGGGGGATCTATGGGGGGGCTATGGGGGGTAATCTATGGGGGATATAGGGGGAATCTGAGGGGGGCTATAGGGGGTAATGTATGGGGGCTATAGGGGTGTAATGTATAGGGCATATAGGGAATGTAAAGGGGATCTATAGGGGCTATAGGGGAATGGATGGGGGATATGAGGGGATCTATGGGGGGGCTATAGGGGTAGGCTATGGGGGGCTATAGGGGGAATGGATGGGGGATATAGGGGAGATTCTGGGGGCTATAGGGGGAATCTGAGGGGGGCTATAGAGGTGTAATGTATAGGGCATATAGGGAATGTAAAGGGGACCTATAGGGGCTATAGGGGAATGTATGGGGGGCTATAGGGGGAATGTATGGGGGATATAAGGGGGGGCTATGGGGGGGCTATAGGGGGAATGTATGGGAGATATAGGGGGGTATCTATAGGGGAATGTATGGGGGATCTAGGGGGGGCTATAGGGGTGTAATATATGGGGCATATAGGGAATGTAGAGGGGATCTATTGGGGCTATGGGGGATATAGGGGGGCTATAGGGGAAATGTATGGGGGGCTATAGGGTCTGTGGGGGGCTATAGGGGTGTATGGGGCATAGAGGGGATCTATAGGGGCTATAGGAGTATATTGGGGCTATAGGGGGAATGTATGGGGGATATAGGGGGGTTCTGGGGGGAGGCTATAGGGGGAATGTATGGGTGCTATGGGGGGGCTATAGGGGGAATGTATGGGGGGCTATAGGAGGATATTGGGGGGCTATGGGGGGGAATGTATGGGGGATACAGGGGTAATGTATGGGAGTCTATAAGGGGTAATGGGGGGGCTATAGGTGCTTAGTGTCTGGGGGGTTAGGGGGAGGCTATAGGGGGTTATTGGAGGGGTTTGGGGGGGCTTTAGGGGGTTTGGGGTGACCGTGGGGGGGGCTATGGGGGGTTATTGGAGGGGTTTGGGGGGGATGTAGGGGGTTTTGGGTGGCTATAGGGGGTTTGGGGGGGCTATAGGGGATTATTGGAGGGTTTTGGGGGGGGCTATAGGGGTTTTTGGGGGGCTATAGGGGCTGGGGGGGGGTTCATTCCCCCCCCGTGGAGCTGGGTGAGTGGTACGGTCCGGGGGGGGGGGGTGCGGGTGGGTGTGTCCGCCCAGGTATGCAGCGAGGTGGGGGCGTGTCCAGCGGGAAGCCGAACAACCAATAGGAAGCGTCGCCACGGGAAAGGGGCGCACCCGGCGGGAAGGTGAAGGACCAATAAGAAGCGTCGCCACGGGAAGGGGGCGTGTCCGGCGGGATGGAAAGGGGCGCGGCCAATCGGAGATCGGCGGGAGAAGGGGGGCGGGGCGTGACCCACAAGAGCGACAGGTGCCGGCGCGGGAGCGGCCATGGCCCGAGGGGCTCCGGGACCGGCCGGGCTGGGCCGGGGCCTGAGGCTGGGCCTGGGCCTGGGCCTGGGCCTGGGCCTGGGGCTGCTGCTGCTGCTGGCGCACGGTGAGTGATGGGGGGGACTGGGGGAGGGTCCTGAGGGGGATTGGGGGGGTCCTGGGGGGGTCTGAGGGGGATTAGGGGGGCTGGGGGGATCCTGAGGGGGATTGGGGGGGGCTGGGGGGGTCCTGAGGGGGATTGGGGGGGCTGGGGGGGATTGGGGGGGCTTGGAGGGTCCTGAGGGGGATTGGGGGGGGCTGGGGGGATTGGGGGGGCTTGGAGGGTCCTGAGGGGGATTGGGGGGGCTGGGAGGGTCCTGAGGGGGATTGGGGGGGCTGGGGAGGTCCTGAGGGGGATTGGGGGGGCTGGGGGGGATTGGGGGGGCTGGAGGGGGTCTGGAGGGGATTAGGGGGGACTGGGGGGGGTCTGGGGGGTCCTGAGGGGGATTGGGGGGATTAGGGGGGCTGGGGGGGCTGGAGGGGGATTGGGGGGGTCTGGAGGGGGTTAGGGGGGCTGGAGGGGGTCTGGGGGCGATTGGGGGGGTCCTGAGGGGGATTAGGGGGGGCTGGGGGGGGTCTGGAGGGGATTAGGGGGGACTGGGGGGGTCTGGGGGGGATTAGGGGGGCTGGGGGGGTCTGGAGGGGATTAGGGGGGACTGGGGGGGTCTGGGGGGGATTAGGGGGGCTATGGGGGTGTCTGAGGGGGATTGGGGGGGCTGGGAGGGGTGTGAGGGGGATTAGGGGGGCTGGGGAGGGGGTCTGGAGGGGATTAGGGGGGCTGGGGGGGTCCGGAGGGGGATTGGGGGGGTCTGGGGGGAATTGGGGGGGCTGGGGGGGTCCTGAGGGGGATTGGGGGGGCTGGGGAGGGGTCTGAGGGGGACTGGGGGGGGCTGGGGGGATTGGGGGGGTCCCGGGGGGGTGTCAAGCCCCCCTCGCCCTCCCAGCATCACCCGGGGTGGGGGGAGGAGCAGAGGCAGGATACCGGGTACCCCCCCCCCCCCCCCCCAAATCCTAACCCTCCCCCCCCCAGGTCTCGGGGTGGCAGCAGAAGAGGAGGAGACAGGTGGGGGGAGGGGGGATTTTGGGGGGGAGGGGGGTGTGCCATGGGGGGAGGGGGGGTTTGGGGGGGGAGTGTCATGGGGGGGGATTTTGGGGGGGTGGGGGGGCTGTGTCCCATGGGGGAGGGGATTTTGGGGGGTGGGGGGTAGGGATTTTGGGGGGGGGGGATGTCATGGGGGGGTTGTGATTTGGGGCGGGGGGGTGTCATGGGGGGGAATTTGGGGGGGGGATTGGGGGGGGGGGAGTTTGAGGGTGGAGGGGGGCTTTGGGGGGTGGGATTTTGGGGGGGGGTCTTTTGGGGGTTCGGGGGGAGTGGGGTTCCTGGGGGGTCTATGGAGGATTTGGGGGGGGGTCTGGGGGGTCTAGGGGGGGGGTTGGGGGGGGGGGTCAGAGGGATATTTTGGGGGGGGGGGTTAGAGGGATATTTGGGGGGGGTCAGAGGGGTTTAGGGGGGTCAGAGGGATATTTGGGGGGGGGGTCAGAGGGGTTTGGGGGGGTCCTGGGGGGGGGGTCAGAGGAGTTGGGGGGTCAGAGGGTTATTTGGGGGGGAGGGTCAGAGGGGTTTGGGGTTCCTGGGGGGGTGTCAGAGTGATTTAGGGGGGGTCAGAGGGGTTTGGGGGTCCTGGGGGGGGGTCAGAGGGTTATTGGGGGGGGGGGGTCAGAGGGATTTAGGGGGTCAGAGGGGTTTGGGGGTCCTGGGGGGGGGGGCTCAGAGGGGTTTAGGGGGGTCAGAGGGGTTTTGGGGTTCCTGGGGTGTGTCTCTGTTGTATTTGGGGGGGGGGGGTTTTGGGGGGTCTGGGGTGTTTCGGGGGGTTGTGGAGGGGTCCCTGACCCCCTTCCCCCCCCCCCAGTTCCCTGTGGGACCCCCGTGCAGCGGCGGGTGGTGGGGGGAGGGGTCCCAGGCTGGCCGCTGGCCCTGGCAGGTCAGCGTGGCGTTTCGGGGGGTCACGTCTGTGGGGGGGCCCTGATCACCCCCTCCTGGGTCCTGACCGCCGCCCACTGCTTCCCCCCGTGAGTACCCCCCCCCCCTCAAAATAACCCCCTGACCCCCCCCAGGAACCCCAAACACCTCTGACCCCCCCCAAACCCTTCTGACCCCCCTCAAACCCCTCTGACCCCCCCTAAATACCCCTCTGACCCCCCCAAACCCCTCTGACCCCCCCAGGACCCCCAAACCCCTCTGACCCCCCCAAACCCCTCTGACCCCCCCCAGGACCCCCAAACCCCTCTGACCCCCCCCAAACCCCCTCTGACCCCCCCCCAGGACCCCAAACCCCTCTGACCCCCCCCAAACCCCTCTGACCCCCCACAAACCCCCCAGACCCCTAAATCCCTCTGACCCCCCCCCCAAAACCTTTGCTCCCCCCCAGGACCCCCAAACCTTTCTGACCCCCCCCAAACCCCTCTGACCCCCCCAGGACCCCCAAACCCCTCTGACCCCCCCCAAACCCCTCTGACCCCCCCCAGGACCCCCAAACCCCTCTGACTCCCCCCAAACCCCTCTGACCCCCCCAAGGACCCCCAAACCCCTCTGACCCCCCCAAACCCCTCTGACCCCCCAAGGACCCCCAAACCCCTCTGACACCCCCCCAAACCCCTCTGACCCCCCCCCCCCCAGGACCCCAAACCCCTCTGACCCCCCCACAAACCCCCCCAGACCCCTAAATCCCTCTGACCCCCCCCCCCAAAACCTTTGCTCCCCCCCCAGGACCCCCAAACCTTTCTGACCCCCCCCCAAAACCCCTCTGACCCCCCCCCCCCCAGGAACCCCAAACCCCTCTGACCCCCCCAGGACCCCCAAACCCCTCTGACCCCCCCCCAACCCCCTCTGACCCCCCCAGGACCCCCAAACCCCTCTGACCCCCCCCCCAAACCCCCTCTGACCCCCCCAGGACCCCCAAACCCCTCTGACACCCCCAAACCCTTTCACCCCCCACAAGGACCCAAATCCCCCCCAAACCCCCCTCTAACCCCCCCGAACCCCCCAAATCCCCCCTAAACCCCCTCTAACCCCCCCAAATCCCCCCCAAACTCCCCCTAAAACCCCTGTGACCCCCCAAAAACTCACCCAAACCCCCCAAATCCCCCCTAAATCCCCCCAAAACCCCCCCAATTCCCCTCCCACCCCCCAAAACCCCCCTTAAACCCCCTCTAACCCCCCCAAATCCCCCCAAAACCCCCTCTAACAACCCCCAAACCCCCTCCTAACCCCCCAAATCCCCCCAAACCCCCCCAAACCCCCTCTAGCCCCCCAAATCCCCCCCAAACCCCCTCTAGCCCCCCCAAATCCCCTCTGACCCCCCAAACCCCCCCCCAAAACCCCCTCTAACCCCCCCAACCCCCCCATTTTTGGGAGTCAGGGGGTTCCCCCAGCCCACCCAACCCCTCCTAATTCCCTGACCCCCCCAAAACCCCCCCCAGGGAGAACCCCCTCTCGGAATACCGGGTGTCCCTGGGGGTGCTGCACCTCCTGTCCCCCCCCCCCGAGGTTCAGGTCCGGCGGGTGGCAGCCGTCACCCTTCACCCTTCCTACCGGCACCAGCGCCGTGACGTCACCGGGGGGCGCCGTGACGTCACGGAGGAAGGAGGAGGAGGAGAAGAAGAAGGGGGGACCTGGCCTTGCTTCGCCTTCACTCCCCCGTCACCCCCGGGCGCCTCGTCCGTCCCGTCTGTCTGCCGGGTCCCGGTGTCCGTCTGTCCCCGGGGACCAACTGCACCCTGACCGGCTGGGGGCACCTGCGGAGCGACGGTGGGGGGGGACAGGGGGGTGGGGGGGATGGGGGGACATGGGGGGGATGGGGGACAGGGGGATGGGGGACAGGGGGTGGGGGGGACAGGGGGACATGGGGGGGATGGGGGACAGGGGGATGGGGGGATGGGGGGACCAACTGCACCCTGACCGGCTGGGGGCACCTGCGGAGCGACGGTGGGGGGGGACAGGGGGGGTGGGGGGGGACGGGGGGGATGGGGGGGGATGGGGGGGGACAGGGGGATGGGGGGGACAGGGGGATGGGGGGATGGGGGGACCAACTGCACCCTGACCGGCTGGGGCACCTGCGGAGCGACGGTGGGGGGGGACAGGGGGGGTGGGGGGGATGGGGGGGACAGGGGGACATGGGGGGGATGGGGGATGGGGGGATGGGGGGACCAACTGCACCCTGACCGGCTGGGGGCACCTGCGGAGCGACGGTGGGGGGGGGACAGGGGGGTGGGGGGGATGGGGGGATGGGGGGGGACAGGGGGACATGGGGGGGATGGGGGACAGGGGGATGAGGGAGGACAGGGGGATGGGGGGATGGGGGACAGGGGGATGGGGGGATGGGGGGACCAACTGCACCCTGACCGGCTGGGGGCACCTGCGGAGCGACGGTGGGGGGGACAGGGGGGTGGGGGGGATGGGGGGGACAGGGGGACATGGGGGGGATGGGGGGATGGGGGGATGGGGGGACCAACTGCACCCTGACCGGCTGGGGGCACCTGCGGAGCGACGGTGGGGGGACGGGACGGGGGGGTGGGGGGATGGGGGGATGGGGGGGATGGGGGGGGACAGGGGGACCAACTGCACCCTGACCGGCTGGGGGCACCTGCGGAGCGACGGTGGGGGGGGGACAGGGGGGGTGGGGGGGGACGGGGGGGTGGGGGGATGGGGGGGACAGGGGGACATGGGGGGGATGGGGGACAGGGGGATGGGGGGGACGGGGGGGACATGGGGACATGGGGACATCTCCGGAGTGATGGTGGGGGGACATAAGGGGGACAGGGGGTGGGGGGGACATGGGGGGGGACAAGGTGTCCCCCCCCCAGGGTCTCACACCCCCCCTGTCCCCCCGCCAGGGGTGTCCCCAGCCCCCCTGTCCCTCCCTCATCCCCCCCAAGGGGTGTCCCCACCCCCTGTCCCCCCCCCATCCCCCTCCCAGGGGTGTCCCCAGCCCCCCCAGGGTGTCCCCAGCCCCCCCAGGTTCTCACACCCCCTGTCCCGTCCCCCCCAGTGCCTCTGCCCCCCCCCCGGGTGCTGCAGGAAGTTGGGGTGCCCCTGCTGAGCCGGGGGCGCTGCCTCTGTCTGTACCGGGACGCGGCCACCGGACCCCCGGCCGGGGACACCCTGTGCGCGGGGACAGCGCGGGGGGACAGGGACGCCTGCCAGGTGACACGGCCCCCCCCCACCCCAGTATAACACCCCCAACCCCCTGAACCCCAGTATAACACCCTGAACCCCCACCAACCCCCCCAACCCCAGTATACCACCCAGAACCCCCCCAACCCCCCGAACCCCAGTATAACACCCGGAACCCCCTGAACCCCAATATACCACCCAAACCCCCCCAACCCCCTGAACCCCAGTATACCCCAGTATACCACCCAGAACACCCCCCAAACCCCAGTAATACCACCCGGAACCCGAATATACCCCAGTATACCACCCGGAACCCCCCCAACCCCAGTATACCACCCGGAACCCCCCCAACCCCCGAACCCCAGTATACCCCAGTATACCACCCGGAACCCCCCCAACCCCTTGAACCCCAATATACCACCCAGAACCCCCCCCAACCCCCTGAACCCCAGTATACCACCCCGAACCCCCCCGAACCCCAGTATACCACCCGGAACCCCCCCCCAACCCCCTGAACCCCAATATACCCCCTGAACCCCAGTATACCACCTGGAACCCCCCCAACTCCCCCAACCCCAGTATAACACCCCAAACCCCCCCAACCCCAGTATACCACCCAGAACCCCAATATACCCCAGTATACCACCCGACCCCCCCCCAACCCCCCGAACCCCAGTATCCCCCCCTGAGCCCCCCAACCCCCCCCGAACCCCCCTCAGCAGCCCCAACCCCCCCACACCCCAATAACCCCCACCAGTGCCCCCAATACCCCCCCAGTGCCCCCAATACCCCCCCCATCTCCCCCCCCCAGCACCCCCCTAACCCCCCTCCCCCTCTCTATTTTAGGGTGACTCGGGGGGTCCCCTCTCGTGCCCGGTTGGGGGGCGCTGGGTGCTGGGGGGTGGTGAGTTGGGGGGAGTCATGTGGGGTCCCGGGTCGTCCCGGGGTCTATACCCGGGCGGGCGCCCACCTCCCCTGGATCACCTCCACCGTCCCCGGGGTCACCCTGTACCCCCCCCCCCCAAAAATGGGGACCCCCCCCAGCTTGGGACCCCCCCCAGCTTGGGAACCCCCCGGATCCGGACTGGTCCCCCAGGAGGAGGAAGAGGAGGAGGAGGAGGAGGAAGAGTCCTGTGAGGACCCCCCAAGACCCCCCCCAAACTCCTGGTCCCAACCCCTGCCCCCCCCCAGTGTGGGTGATGGAGCCCCCTCCCCAAATTTATGGGGGGGACTGGGGATACTGGGGATACTGGGGGGGATACTGGGGGGGTTAATGGGGGGATACTGAGGATAGGGAAAGGGTAAGAGGGGGGAGGGGATGGGAAATAGGGGTGGGGCACCCCTAAAATGACCCAGGGGACCCCAAAAATGACCCAGGGGACCCCAGGAATGGATGGGACACCCCAAAAGTGGATGGGACACCCCAAAAATGACTCATGGGACCCCAAAATGACCCAGGGGACCCCAAAAATGACCCAGGGGACCCCTGAAGTGGATGGGACACCCCAAAAATGACTTGGGGACCCCAAAAGTGGATGTGACACCCCAGAAGTGGATGGGACACCCCAAAAATGACCCAGGGGACCCCAAAAATGACCCAGGGGACCCCTGAAGTGGATGGGACACCCCAAAAATGACTTGGGGACCCCAAAAGTGGATGTGACACCCCAGAAGTGGATGGGACACCCCAAAAATTACTCATGGGACCCCAAAATGACCCAGGGGACCCAAAAAATGACCCAGGGGACCCCAAAAGTGGATGGGACACCCCAAAAATGACCCAAGGGACCCCAAAAATGACTCGTGGGACCCCAGGAATGGATGGGACACCCAAAAAATGGCCTATGGGACCCCAAAAATGAGTCGTGGGACCCCAGAAGTGGATGGAGCACCCCAAAGATGACCCAGGGGACGCCAGGAATGGATGAGACACCCCAAAAGTGGATGGAGCACCCCAAAAATGACCCAGGGGTCCCCAAAAGTGGAGGGAGCACCCCAAAAATTACCCAGGGAACCCCAAAAATGGATGGGACACCCCAGAAGTGGATGGGACACCCCAAAAATGACTTGGGAACCCCCAAAAATGACCCAGGGGACCCCTGAAGTGGATGGGACACCCCAAAAATGACTTGGGGACCCCAAAAGTGGATGGGACACCCCAAAAATGGCCTATGGGACCCCAAAAATGAGTCGTGGGACCCCAAAAGTGGATGGGACACCCCAAAAATGGCCCAAGGGACCCCAAAAGTGGATGGAGCACCCCAAAGATGACCCAGGGGACCCCAGGAATGGATGGGACACCCCAAAGATGACCCAGGGGACCCCAAAAGTGGATGGAGCACCCCAAAGATGACCTTGGGAACCCCAGGAATGGATGGGACACCCCAAAAATGGATGGAGCACCCCAAAAATGACTCCGGGGACCCCAAGAATGGATGGGACACCCCAAAAATGGACAGAGCACCCCAAAATCGGCCTCTCTGGCTGTCTCACCCCCATCACTGTGTCACACACACCCCCCCCCCCCAAAAAAAAAAAACCAATCTGAGCACCCCACTTTCCCTTTTCTCCTTTATTTGAGGGGGGACCCCAAATTTGGGGCGAGGGGGGTAAATTTGAAGGGGGAGCCCCCAAATTTGGGGGGGACCCCAAATTTGAGGGGAGGGGGGTCAATTTGAAGGGGGAGCCCCCAATTCTGGGGGACACATAAATTTGAGGGGGGACCCCAAATTTTGGGGGAAGGGGGTAAATTTGAGGGGGAGCCCCCAAATTTCGGGGGACACATAAATTTGAGGGGGGACCCCAGATTTTGGGGGAAGGGGGTCAATTTGAAGGGGAGCCCCAATTCTGGGGGGGACACATAAATTTGAGGGGGGGACCCCAAGTTTTGGGGGAAGGGGGGTAAATTTGAAGGGGGAGCCCCCCAAATTTGGGGGGGACACATAAATTTGAGGGGGGGAGACCCCAAATTGGGGGGGACACATAAATTTGAGGGAGGGGACCCCAAATTTGAGGGGAAGGGGGTAAATTTGAAGGGGGGACCCCAAATTTGGGGGGAAGAAGCCTGGGGGGGGGGGTTGTTGGGGGGGCTGAGACCGGTCACAACTCGTCGCAGCGATGACACCGTCACTTCTTGGCCACTTTGGGCTGTTTGTGTTTTGGGGGGCCCAGCGCAGGCAGATGGAGTCCACTGGGGGGGGGGCATTGGGGGGGGAGAAGAGAAAATGGGGGGTTAGGGGGTGTAGGGACCCCCCCCACAAGGGATTTGGGGGGTCTGGGGAACCCCCAAGGGGGTTTGAGGGGGGAACTGGGGCAGTCGAGGGGGGTTTGGGGGTGTAGGGACCCCCCCACAAGGGATTTGGGGGGTTTAGGGGTCTGGGGAGCCCCCCAAGGGGGTTTGAGGGGGGATTTGAGGGGTTTGGGGGGGGGTTGGGGGGCTTAGGGGGCGATTTGGGGGGGCTTTGGGTGTCTTGGGGGGGGGTTTGGGGGGTGTAGAAGAGGATTTGGGGGGGTTAGAGGGGTATAGGGAACCCCCCCCAAGGGATTTGGGGGGTCTGGGGAACCCCCAAGGGGGTTTGAGGGGGAACTGGGGTGGTTGAGGGGGGTTTGGGGGGGCCTGGGGGGGATTTGGGGGGTTTGGGGGGTCTGGGGAGCCCCCCAAGGGGGTTTGAGGGGGGATTTGGGGTGTTTGGGGGGGTTAGGGGGAGATTTGGGGGGCTTTGGGGGTCTGGGGGGGTTTGGGGGGTTTAGGGAGGGGTTTGGGGGGACTTGAGGGGGGTTTGGGGGGTCCTGGGGGGATTTGGGGGGGTTGGGGAGTGTAGGGACCCCCCCACAAGGGATTTGGGGGGTTTGGGGGGTCTGGGGAACCCCCAGGGGCATTTGGGGGGGAATTGGGGGGGCTTTGGGGGGGTCGGGGGGGGTCAGGGGGGGTTTGGGGGGGTCGGGTGGGATTGGGGAGGTCAGAGGGGGTCAGGGGGATGTGAGGGGGTTTGGGGGGGCCAGGGGGGTTTGGGGGGGTCGGGGGGGTCGGGGGGGGGGTTTGGAGTACCGGTGATGGGGGGCTTCTGTACTGGGCGCTCTTGAGGTGCTCCCAGTTTGGGGGGTCAGGTGGGTTTGGGGGGTCTGGTTGGGTTTGGGGGGTCGGGGGGTTTGGGGGTCGGGGGGTTTTGGGGTACCGGTGATGGGGTTTTGTACTGGCGTCTTGAGGTGCTCCCAGTTTGGGGGTCAGGTGGGTTTAGGGGGTCTGGTTGGGTTTGGGGGTCGGGGGGTCAGGTGGGTTTGGGGGGTCAGGGGGCTTTGGGTACCGATGGGGGGCTTCTTGTACTGGGCGCTCTTGAGGTGCTCCTCCACCAGTTTGGGGGTGACGCAGATGACGTGCTGCCCCTTCCAGTACTTCACCATGTTGAGGGACTGGAGGGTGCTGATGATGTCGGTCTGGGTGATACTGGTCATCTGGCTGGGGGGGGGGGGCACTGGGGGTTACTGGGAGGGCACTGGGAGAAGTGGGAGGGGGTTGGGAGGGCACTGGGAGCAGTGGGAGGGGGCTGGGAGCACTGGGAGGGCACTGGGAGGGCACTGGGAGGCACTGGGAGCAGTGGAAGGGCACTGGGAGGGCACTGGGAAGTAACTGGGAGCACTGGGAGGGTACTGGGAAGGCACTGGGAGCAGTGGGAGGGCACTGGGAGGACACTGGGAAGTAACTGGGAGCACTGGGAGGGCACTGGGAGGGCACTGGGAGGCACTGGGAAGTAACTGGGAGCACTGGGAGGGCACTGGGAGGGGATTGGGAGGACACTGGGAAGTAACTGGGAGCACTGGGAGGGCACTGGGAGCACTGGGAGGGCACTGGGAGGGGACTGGGAGGGCACTGGGAGGGACTGGGAGCACTGGGAGGGGGCTGGGAGCAGTGGGAGGGCACTGGGAGGGCACTGGGAGGGCACTGGGAGCACTGGGAGGGCACTGGGAGGGGACTGGGAGCACTGGGAGGGGACTGGGAGGGCACTGGGAGGGCACTGGGAGGGCACTGGGAGGCACTGGGAAGTAACTGGGAGCACTGGGAGGGCACTGGGAGCACTGGGATGAGGGGGTAACTGGGAGCACTGGGAGGGCACTGGGAGCACTGGGAGGTAACTGGGAGGACACTGGGAAGTAACTGGGAGGGCACTGGGAAGTAACTGGGAGCACTGGGAGGGCACTGGGAACACTTGAGGGGGTAACTGGGAGCACTGGGAGGGCACTGGGAGCAGTGGTTTTCTGTCTTACTGGGAGCCTACTGGCCTTACTGGGAGGCTACTGGTCTTACTGGGTAGTTATCTGCCTTACTGGGAGGCTACTGGTCTTACTGGGAGGCTCCCAGTGCCCTCCCACCCCTCTTCCTTCAGCCTGTCCCACCTGTTCCTGGGCTCTACCAGTCCCATACTGCTCCGTACTGGTTTATACTGGCTTATACTGGTTTATACTGGTTTGTACTGGTTTGTACTGGTTTGTAGTGGTACCCACCTGAGGTCCTTGATGGAGAGGGTCCCCCGGAAGTCCCTGAGGATCTCCAGCAGCACCCAGGACCAGTGGCTGGTTAGCTGCCTTACTGGAGCCACTGGCCTGGGAGCCTACTGGCCTTACTGGGTAGTTATCTGCCTTACTGGGAGGCTACTGGTCTTACTGGGAGGCTATTGGTCTTACTGGGAGGCTACTGGTCTTACTGGGAGGCTCCCAGTGCCCTCCCACCCCTCTTCCTTCAGCCTGTCCCACCTGTTCCCCTGGTGTTCCTGGGCTCTACCAGTCCCATACTGCTCCGTAGTGGTTTATACTGGTTTATACTGGTTTATACTGGTTTGTACTGGTTTGTACTGGTTTGTACTGGTACCCACCTGAGGTCCTTGATGGAGAGGGTCCCCCGGAAGTCCCTGAGGATCTCCAGCAGCACCCAGGACCAGTAGCTCCTGTAGCTCAACTTGCCCAGGTCCGAGAGGGGTTTTTCGGGGGACCCCACGGTGCTCTCCAGCTTGGACAGCTCGTAGCCTGGGGGGGGGGGTGGGTTTGGGGGGTCAGGGGGGTTTGGGGGTCAGGGTGGGGGTCAGGGTGGGGTTTGTGGGTGTCACGGGGAATCTGGGGGGGTCAGGGTGGGATTTGAGGGGGTCAGGGTGGGGTTTGGGGGGTCACTGCGGGGTTTGGGGGGTCAGGGTGGGGGTCAGGGTGGGTTTGGGGGGTCATGGGGGATTTTGGGGGGTCAGGGTGGGGTTTTGGGGGGCCAGGGGTGGGGTCAGGGTGGGTTTGGGGGGTTACTGTGGGGTTTGGGGGCGTCAGGGTGGGGGTCAGGGTGGGGTTTGGGTTTGGGGGGGTCAGGGTGGGATTTTGGGGGTGTCAGGGTGGGGCTTGGATTTGGGGGGTCAGGGTGGGACTTTGGGGGGGTCACTGTGGGGTTTGGGGGGTCAGGGTGGGGGTCAGGGTGGGGTTTGGGTTTGGGGGGTCAGGGTGGGGTTTGGGGGGTGTCAGGGTGGGTCAGGGTGGGGTTTTGGGGGGGTCACTGTGGGGTTTTGGGGAGGTCAGGGGGGATCTGGGGGGTCAGGGGTGGGGTTTGGGGGGGTCAGGGTGGGTCGGGGGGGTTTGGATTTGGGGGGGTCAGGGTGGGGGTCAGGGTGGGGTTTGGGGGGTCAGGGTGGGGTTTGGGTTTGGGGGGGTCAGGGTGGGATTTTAGGGGTCAGGGGTGGCATTTGGTGGGTCAAGGGGGGGTTTTTTGGGGTGGGGGGGTCAGGGTGGGGGTGGGGGTCAGGGTGGGTTTTGGGGGGTCAGGGGTGGGGGGTCAGGGGTGGGTTTTGGGGGGTCAGGGTGGGGGTGGGGGTCAGGGTGGGTTTGGGGGGGTCAGGCTGGGATTTAGTTGGGTCCAGGTGGCTTTTGGTGGGGTCAGGGTGGGATTTGGTGGGTCAAGGGGGGGTTTTTTTGGGGTGGGGGGGTCAGGGTGGGGTGGGGGGGTTTTTTAGGGTGGGGGGTCAGGGTGGGGGTCAGGGTGGGGGGGTTTTTTAGGGTGGGGGGGTCAGGGTGGGGGTTTGATGGGTCAGGGGTGGCATTTGGTGGGTCAAGGGGGGGTTTTTTGGGGTGGGGGGGTCAGGGTGGGGGTGGGGGTCAGGGTGGGGGTTTAGATTTGGGGGGGGGTCAGGGTGGGGGTCAGGGTGGGGGGTCAGGGTGGGGTTTTGGGGGTCAGGGTGGGGGGTCAGGGTGGGATTTTGGGGGTGTCAGGCTGGGATTTAGTTGGGTCCAGGTGGCTTTTGGTGGGGTCAGGGTGGGATTTGGTGGGTCAAGGGGGGTTTTGGGGTGGGGGGTCAGGGTGGGGGTGGGGGTCAGAGTGGGGTCAAGGTGGGGGTCAGGTGGGATTTTGGGGGTGTCAGGCTGGGATTTAGTTGGGTCCAGGTGGCTTTGGTGGCGTCAGGGTGGGGATTTGATGGGTCAGGGGTGGGATGTGATGGGTCAAGGGGGGTTTTGGGGTGGGGGTCGGGTGGGGGTCAGGGTGGGGTGGGGGTTGGGGGCTGTTTTTGGGGGTGGGGGCTGCTGTGAGACTCACTGAAGGCGATGAGGAACTTGCCGTAGCCCCGGCGCTGGTAGGGGGGCAGGGTGAGGATACAGGCCACGTTGTTCCCATCGGGCGACTCCTTCTCCTGGAGGAGGATGGTGATTGGTTGGGCTGGGTGATGACGTCACGGTGACGTCACCACCCTATCTCTCTTCCCATTGGTCACCTTGGAGAAATAACCCACGATGTGAGCTCCTTGGCGGTCCACCTCGGTCAGGAGGTAGAAGACGAAGGGCTCCACGTCGAAGTAGAGGGTCTTGTGGTCCAGGAAGAGCTTGGCCAGGAGGCAGAGGTTCTGGCAGTAGATCTAAGAGGGGGTGGTGATGACGTCATAGGTAGGGGTGGTGACGTCATATGGAGCCCCCCAACCCACCTCTACCTCCCCTCAAAGATGGGGTAACCTTGTGGTCTTTGCCGTCCACCTCGTAGACGGAGATGTTGCTCTTGCGGTAGATCTCCTTGCCCGGGGGTTGGCGCCATTGGCATTGGCCCTAGTGGGGGGTGTGTGTGGGGGGGTGTGTGATGTCATCGCTGTGACGTCATCGCCACCCCAAAATATCCCAGGACTCCAAAAAACCTCATCCCAACCCAACCAGCACCCCCCAAATCTCAAGGTTCCTCAAGGTTCCTCCAGGTTCCTCCAGGTTCCTCCAGGTTCCTCCTCGTTCCTCCTCCACCTCCCGCCCCCACCACCTACAGGGCGTGTCCTATGACGTCACAGCGCCCATGATGACGTCATAACACATCCCAAGACCCCAAAAAACCTCATCCCAACCCAACCAACAACCCCGAAATCTCAACGTTCCTCAAGGTTCCTCAAGGTTCCTCAAGGTTCCTCCAGGTTCCTCCTGAATCTCCTGCCCCCACCACCCACAGGGCGTGTCCTGTGATATCACAGCGCCCATGATGACGTCATAACACATCCCAGGACCCCTGAAAACCTCCTCCTAACCCAACCAGCACCCCCCAAATCTCAAGGTTCCTCAAGGTTCCTCCAGGTTCCTCCAGGTTCCTCAAGGATCCTCCAGTCCCACCGCCCATGGGTCGTGTCCTGTGACGTCACAGCACCCATGATGATGTCATAAAACATCCCAGGACCCCAAAAAACCTCATCCCAACCCACCCAACCCCCTGAAAACTCAACGTTCCTCAAGGTTCCTCCAGGTTCCTCCAGGTTCCTCCAGGTTCCTCCTCCCTCCCCCAGCCCCTCCAACCCCGGGAGGTGCCGGGTGACATCACAGCACCCATGATGACGTCATAACTCATCTCAACACCCCCCAAAACCTCCTCCCAACCCAACCAACCCCCTGAAAACTCAACGTTCCTCAAGGTTCCTCCAGGTTCCTCCAGGTTCCTCCTCCCTCCCCCAGCCCCTCCAACCCCGGGAGGTGCCGGGTGACATCACAGCACCCATGATGACGTCATAACACATCCCAGGACCCGTAAAAACCTCCTCCCAACCCAACCAACCCCCTGAAAACTCAACGTTCCTCAAGGTTCCTCAAGGTTCCTCCTCCATCTTCCACCCCCACCACCCACAGGGCGTGTCCTATGACATCACAGCACCCATGATGACGTCATAACACATCCCAGGACCCGAAAAACCTCCTCCCAACCCAACCAACCCCCTGAAAACTCAACGTTCCTCAAGGTTCCTCAAGGTTCCTCCAGGTTCCTACCTCTTCCACCAGCCCTCCAACCCACAGGGCGTGTCCTATGACATCACAGCACCCATGATGACGTCATAACACATCCCAGGACCCCGAAAAACTTCCTCCCAACCCAACCAACCACCCCAAAATCTCAAGGTTCCTCAAGGTTCCTCAAGGTTCCTCCTCCATCTTCCACCCCCACCACCCACAGGGCGTGTCCTATGACATCACAGCACCCATGATGACGTCATAACACATCTCAACATCCCCCAAAACCTCCTCCCAACCCAACCAACCCCCTGAAAACTCAACGTTCCTCAAGGTTCCTCAAGGTTCCTCCAGGTTCCTCCTCCCTCCCCCAGCCCCTCCAACCCTGGGAGCGTGTCGTGTGACATCACAGCACCCATGATGACGTCATAACACATCCCAGCACCCCAAAAACCTCCTCCCAACCCAACCAACCCCCCAAAATCTCAACGTTCCTCAAGGTTCCTCCAGGTTCCTCCAGGTTCCTCCACCTTCCTCCTCCCTCCCCCAGCCCCTCCAACCCCGGGAGTGTGCCAGGTGACATCACAGCACCCATGATGACGTCATAACACATCTCAACATCCCCTAAAAACCTCCTCCCAACCCAACCAACCCCCTGAAAACTCAACGTTCCTCAAGGTTCCTCCAGGTTCCTCCAGGTTCCTCCACCTTCCTCCTCCCTCCCCCAGCCCCTCCGCCCCCGGGAGGTGCCGGGTGACATCACAGCACCCATGATGACGTCATAACACATCACCCTCAACACCCCTAAAAACCTCCTCCCAACCCAACCAACCCCCTGAAAACTCAACGTTCCTCAAGGTTCCTCAAGGTTCCTCCTCCATCTTCCACCCCCACCACCCACAGGGCGTGTCCTATGACATCACAGCACCCATGATGACGTCATAACACATCCCAGGACCCCAAAAACCTCCTCCCAACCCAACCAACCCCCTGAAAACTCAACGTTCCTCAAGGTTCCTCCAGGTTCCTCCAGGTTCCTCCTCCCTCCCCCAGCCCCTCCAACCCCGGGAGGTGCCGGGTGACGTCACGGCGCCCGCGATGACGTCACGGCGTACCAGGTGGAGGCGGTAGGTGCGCTCGTACTTCATGTACTTGAGGCAGAACTCGCAGATCCAGAGCTTGGGCTGCTTCCCATAATCCTCCGGGAAGGGCGAGAAGTACCAGGCGTCGATCTCAAAGTGACCGATGTGGATCTTGTCCACGTACTTCACCTTGGTGATCTATTGGAGGAAGGTTGGGGGGCAAAGGGGGATGGCTCTGGGGACCCCCCCACCCCCCTGAATCCTTGGGGACCCCCCTGGACCTTTAGGGACCCCCCCAGACCCTCCACCAGCTCCACAACCCTTGAGGAACCTATTGAGATACCTTTGGGAACACCCAACCCCAACCACCCCCAGAGCTTTTGGGGACCCCTCTGAACCCCTTGGGGACCCCCTGAAGACATTGGGGACCCCCTGAAGACTTTGGGGACCCCCCTGGACCTTTAGGGACCCCCCTGGACCTTTAGGGACCCCCCCAGACCCTCCACCAGCTCCACAACCCTTGAGGAACCTATTGAGATACCCTTAGGTACACCACCCCCATAGCATTTGGGGATCCCCCTGAACCCCTTAAGGACCCCCCCAAACCCTCAGTGACCCCCATGGATTCTTGGGGACCCCCTGAATCCTTGGGGACCCCCCTGGACCTTTAGGGACCCCCCCAGACCCTCCACCAGCTCCACAACCCTTGAGGAACCTATTGAGATACCTTTAGGGACACCACCCCAGAGCTTTTGGGGACCTCCCAAACCATCAGGGACCCCCTGAAGACCTTGGGGACCCCTGAAGACTTTGGGGACCCCCTGGACCTTTAGGGACCCCCTGGACCTTTAGGGACCCCCCCAGACCCTCCACCAGCTCCACAACCCTTGAGGAACCTATTGAGATACCTTTGGGAACACCACCCCATAGCTTTTGGGGACCCCCTGAAGACCTTGGGGACCCCCCAAACCCTTGGGGACCCCCCCAAACCCTTAGTGACCCCCATGGATTCTTGGGGACCCCCCTGAATCTTTGGGGACCCCCTGAAACCTTGGGGACCCCCCCAGACCCTCCAACAGCTCCACAACCCTTGAGGAACCTATTGAGATACCTTTGGGAACACCACCCCATAGCTTTTGGGGACCCCCTGAAGACCTTGGGGACCCCCCCAAACCCTTAGTGACCCCCATGGATTCTTGGGGACCCCCATGGATTCTTGGGGACCCCCCTGGACCTTTAGGGACCCCCCCAGACCCTCCACCAGCTCCACAACCCTTGAGGAACCTATTGAGATACCCTTGGGAACACCACCCCAGAGCTTTTGGGGACCCCCTGCACCCCTTGGGGACCCCCCAAACCCTTGGGGACCCCCCCAAACCCTTAGGGACCCCCATGGATTCTTGGGGACCCCCATGGATTCTTGGGGAACCCCCTGGACCTTTAGGGACCACCCCAGACCCTCCACCAGCTCCACAACCCTTGAGGAACCTATTGAGATACCCTTAGGTACACCACCCCATAGCTTTTGGGGACCCCCTGCACCCCTTGGGGACCCCCCCAAACCCTTAGGGACTCCCATGGACTCTTGGGGACCCCCCCCAGTGTCCCCCCAGCCTCTTGGGGACCCTCCCGGACTCATTGGGGACCCCCCCAGGACCCCCTGGACTTTGGGGTCCCCTGCCCCCCAGCCCCCTTGGGGACCCCCCGGATTTTGGGGACCTCCCCCAGCACCCTTGGGGACCCCCTGACCCCTTGGGGACCCCCTCGGACTTTGGGGACCCCCCCAGGACTCCCCCAGACCCCTTAGGGACTCCCCTGGACCTCTTGGGGACCCACCCCAGGACCCCCCCCGACTTTTGGGCCCCCTCCCCCAGCCACCGTGGGGACCCCCTGGATTTTGGGGACCACCCCCAGGACCCCCCCCGACTTTTGGTGTCCCCCCAGCCCCCTCGGGGACCCCCTGACATTGGGGACCCCCCAGGACCCCCCTGGACTTTGGGGCCCCCTGGCCCCCCAGCCCCCTTGGGGACCCCCTGGATTTTGGGGACCCCCCGACTTTTGGGGACCCCCCCAGCCCCCTTGGGGACCCCCTGGATATTGGGGACCCCCCCAGGACCACCCCCCCGACTTTTGGGGTCCCCCCTGGCCCCCCCACCGCCTCGTGCTCCTTCTCCAGCGCCGCCGTGGTGGGATCCATCTCGGCGTAAGTCTGTGGGGGCTCCCAGTAACTCCCAGTGCCTCCCAGTAACCTCCCAGTAACCCCCCAGTGACCCCCCAGTGCCTCCCAGTAACCTCCCAGTAACCCCCCAGTGACCCCCCAGTGCCTCCCAGTAACCTCCCAGTAACCCCCCAGTGACCCCCCAGTGCCTCCCAGTAACCCCCCAGTGCCTCCCAGTAACCCCCAGTAACTCCCCAGTGCCTCCCAGTAACCCCCCAGTGCCTCCCAGTAACCCCCAGTAACCCCCAGTAACCCCCAGTGACCCTCCCAGTAACTCCCAGTGACCCCCCAGTGACCCCCCAGTGCCTCCCAGTAACTCCCAGTGCCGCCCAGTAACACCCCAGTAACCCCCCAGTGCTGCCCAGTAACCCCCCAGTAACCCCCAGTGCCCCCCAGTGACCCCCCAGTCCCTCCCAGTAACTCCCAGTGCCTCCCAGTAACCCCCCAGTAACCCCCCAGTGCCTCCCAGTAACCCCCCAGTAACCCCCCAGTGCCTCCCAGTAACTCCCAGTGCCTCCCAGTGACCCCCCAGTGCCTCCCAGTAACCCCCCAGTGCCTCCCAGTGCCTCCCAGTAACTCCCAGTGCCTCCCAGTAACCCCCCAGTGCCTCCCAGTGCCTCCCAGTAACCCCCAGTGACCCCCCAGTAACCCCCCAGTGCCTCCCAGTGACCCCCCAGTGACCCCTCAATGCCTCCCAGTAACCCCCCAGTAGCCCCCAGTGCCTCCCAGTAACTCCCAGTGCCTCCCAGTAACCCCCCAGTGCCTCCCAGTGCCTCCCAGTAACTCCCAGTGCCGCCCAGTAACCCCCCCAGTAACCCCACAGTGACCCCCAGTAACTCCCAGAGACCCCCCAGTGCCTCCCAGTAACTCCCAGTGCCCTCCCAGTGCCTCCCAGTCCCCTCCCAGTCCCTCCCAGTCCCTCCCAGTGCCTCCCAATCCCCTCCCAGTGCCTCCCAGTCCCTCCCAATCCCCTCCCAGTCCCTCCCAGTGCCTCCCAGTGCCTCCCAGTCCCCTCCCAGTGCCCCATAACTCCCCATAACCCCTCCCATCCCCTCCTATCCCCTCCTAACCCTCTCCCAGTGCCTCCCAGTCCCCTCCCAGTCCCTCCCAGTGCCTCCCAGTGCCCTCCCAGTGCCTCCCAGTCCCCTCCCAGTGCCCTCCCAGTGCCTCCCAGTCCCTCCCAGTGCCTCCCAGTCCCCTCCCAGTGCCCTCCCAGTGCCTCCCAGTCCCCTCCCAGTGCCCCATAACCCCCTCCCATCCCCTCCCAATCCCCTCCCAGTCCTTCCCAGTCCCCTCCCAGTGCCCCATAACCCCCTCCCATCCCCTCCTATCCCCTCCTAACCCTCTCCCATCCCCTCCCAGTCCCTCCCAGTCCCTCCCAGTGCCTCCCAGTCCCCTCCCAGTGCCTCCCAGTCCCCTCCCAGTGCCCCATAACCCCCTCCCATCCCCTCCCATCCCCTCCCAATCCCCTCCCAGTCCCTCCCAGTGCCTCCCAATCCCCTCCCAGTGCCTCCCAGTCCCCTCCCAGTGCCCCATAACCCCCTCCCATCCCCTCCCATCCCCTCCTAACCCTCTCCCATCCCCTCCCATCCCCTCCCAGTCCCTCCCAGTCCCTCCCAGTGCCTCCCAGTGCCCTCCCAGTGCCTCCCAGTCCCCTCCCAGTGCCCCATAACCCCCTCCCAGTCCCTCCCAGTCCCTCCCAATCCCCTCCCAGTCCCTCCCAGTGCCTCCCAATCCCCTCCCAGTCCCTCCCAGTGCCTCCCAATCCCCTCCCAGTGCCTCCCAGTCCCCTCCCAGTGCCCCATAACCCCTCCCATCCCCTCCCAGCGCCTCATAACCCTCTCCCATCCCCTCCCATCCCCTCCCAGTCCCTCCCAATCCCCTCCCAGTCCTTCCCAGTCCCCTCCCAGTGCCCCATAACCCCCTCCCATCCCCTCCCAGCGCCTCATAACCCTCTCCCATCCCCTCCCATCCCCTCCCAGTCCCTCCCAATCCCCTCCCAGTCCCTCCCAGTGCCTCCCAATCCCCTCCCAGTGCCTCCCAGTCCCCTCCCAGTGCCCCATAACCCCCTCCCATCCCCTCCCAGTCCCTCCCAGTCCCCTCCCAATCCCCTCCCAGTCCCTCCCAATCCCTCCCAGTCCCTCCCAGTCCCTCCCAATCCCCTCCCAGTCCCTCCCAGTGCCTCCCAGTCCCCTCCCAGTGCCTCCCAGTCCCCTCCCAGTGCCCCATAACCCCTCCCATCCCCTCCCAGTCCCTCCCAGTCCCCTCCCAGTCCTTCCCAGTGCCTCCCAATCCCCTCCCAGTGCCTCCCAGTCCCCTCCCAGTGCCCCATAACCCCCTCCCAGCGCCTCACAACCCCCTCCCCATCCCCTCCTATCCCCTCCTAACCCTCTCCCATCCCCTCCCAGTCCCTCCCAGTGCCTCCCAGTGCCCTCCCAGTACCTTCTGGACGTGGTTGATCTCATCGTGCTTGCGTTTCTGGTTGCGGGTGATCTTGCGCTCGGGCTGCTCGGGCAGGTCCCCCAGGAACTGCTCTGAGCTCTTCTGGACAGCCTCCTTCAGGGTCTTGGTGAGGGCCAGGCGGTTCTTATCCACCCATTCATCCAGGCGACGGTTAACTGGGAGAACTGGGAGCTTACTGGGAGGGGAAATGAGGTTTTAAACCCCTTTTTCTTCCCAGTTTAAACCAGTACTCACAGCCGACGTAGTGGACGTAATACTCCTCCCGGCTCTCTTGCTCGTTCAGGCGGGACTGGATCACCTCAGCGGAGTCTGGGGAAGGGGGGGACTGGGACCAGTAAGGGGAAGGGACTGGGAGGGTTTGAGGGGGGTGGCTGAGACCAGTTTGGGGTGGGGAATGGGGTAACGGGGGTACTGGGAGGGCGTTTGTACCAGTTGCGGTGTGATGATGGTTTGTTATGGGGAGGTTTGTAGAGCTCCCAGTTTGCACTGGTGGGGATACTGGTCCCAGTTTGGCCCAGTAAGGGACTGGGAGGGCTTTAGAGGGGTGGCTGAGACCAGTTTGGGGTGGGGAATGGGGTAACGGGGATACTGGGAGGGCGTTTGTACCAGTTGCGGTGTGATGATGGTTTGTTATGGGGAGGTTTGTACAGCTCCCAGTTTGCACTGGTGAGGCTACTGGTCCCAGTTTGGCCCAGTAAGGGACTGGGAGGGCTTGAGGGGGTGGCTGAGACCAGTTTGGGGTGGGGAATGGGTGCTTCCCAGTCCCTCCCAGTGCCTCCCAGTCCCCCTCATTCCCCCCCAATCCACTCCCAGTCCCCTCCCAGTGCCTCCCAGTCCCTCCCAGTCCCCTCCCAATCCCCTCCCAGTCCCCTCCCAGTGCCCCATAACCCTCTCCCCAGTCCCTCTCAATCCCCTCCCAGTCCCCTCCCAATCCCCTCCCAATCCCCTCCCAGTCCCTCCCAGTCCCTCCCAGTCCCTCCCAGTCCCCTCCCAATCCCCTCCCAGTCCCCTCCCAATCCCCTCCCAGTCCCCTCCCAGTCCCCTCCCAGCCCCTCCCAGTCCCCTCCCAGTCCCTCCCAGTCCCTCCCAGTCCCCTCCCAGTCCCTCCCAGTCCCCTCCCAATCCCCTCCCAGTCCCCTCCCAGTCCCCTCCCAGTCCCCTCCCAGCCCCTCCCAGTCCCCTCCCAGTCCCTCCCAGTCCCTCCCAGTCCCCTCCCAGTGCCTCCCAATCCCCTCCCAATCCCCTCCCAGTCCCCTCCCAGTCCCCTCCCAGCCCCTCCCAGTCCCTCCCAGTGCCTCCCAGTGCCCCCCCGCCCCGCTCACGCCAGGTCCCGTCCGCCCGCCGGCACAGATAGGTCTCCCCGATCTCCACCGTCACTTCGGCCTCCCGGGGAGGGGGCGGAGGGGGAGGCGGAGGCGGCGGAGAACCCGAAGGCCCCGTCGGGACCCTCCCGGCAGCTTCCTCGGGGCCTCCCCCGCGGGGCCGCCCGGGCTCGGGGCTCCCGCCGCCCGCAGCGGCCTCCGGGCCCGGTCCGGGGCCTACGAGTTGGGCCGCGGCTCCGATAGCCTCCGCCATGTTTGCTCGGCGCGCCGGAAGTGACGGCATCGGCGCGACGCGTTGCTAGGAGACGGATTCCCCCCCCCCCCCATCCTCCTCCACGCAGAGGGGGTCAGGCCGCGGCCTAGCGTGACTCCCAGTAACTCCCAGTAACTCCCAGTGCCTCCCAGTAACTCCCAGTGCCTCCCAGTAACTCTCAGTGTCCCCCCAGTGCCTCCCAGTGTCCCCCCAGTGCCGCCCAGTGCCTCCCAGTGCCCTCCCAGTGCTTCCCAGTGACCCCCCAGTGCCTCCCAGTAACCCCCCAGTGCCTCCCAGTGACCCCCAGTGCCTCCCAGTGACCCCCCAGTGCCTCCCAGTAACTCCCAGTGCCTCCCAGTAACTCTCAGTGTCCCCCCAGTGCCTCCCAGTAACTCCCAGTGCCTCCCAGTAACTCCCAGTGCCCTCCCAGTGCCTCCCAGTGCCCCCCCAGTAACTCCCAGTGCCTCCCAGTGCCCTCCTAGTGCCTCCCAGTGACCCCCCAGTGCCTCCCAGTGCCCCCCCAGTGACCCCCCAGTGCCTCCTAGTGCCTCCCAGTGAAACCCGTGCCTCTCAGTGCCTTCCAGTAACCCCCCAGTGCTTCCCAGTAACCCCCCAGTGCCTCCCAGTGACCCCCTAGTGCCTCCCAGTGTCTCCCAGTAGCCCCCAGTGCCTCCCAGTGACCCCCCCAGTGCCTTCCAGTGTCCCATGGTCCCTCCCAGTGATACCCCTAGTGATCCCAGTGCCTCCCAGTGACCCCCCCAGTGCTTCCCAATGATCCCAATGCCTCTCAATGACTCCCAGTGCCTCCCAGTAACCACCAGTATCTCCCAGTCACCCTCCCAGTGCCTCCCAATGCCCTTCCAGTGATCCCCAGTGCCTCCCAATGCCTTCCCAGTGCCTCCCAGTGCCCTCCCAGTGCCTTCCCATTGACTCCCAATGCCCTCCCAATGCCCTCCCACTGACTCCCAGTGCCCTCCCATTAACTCCCAGTGCCTCCCACTGCCTCCCAGTGCCCTCCCAGTCCATCTCCAGTCCAGCCCAGCAACCCATGCACCATGTTCACCCATGATGGACACCAGGCCGTGCCGTTCCTCACCCCTTCATTAGCCCATGGTCACCACCATGACGTTCCTCACCCCCCTAAACCCAGCCCAGGGTCACCATGGCCACCCAAGAGGCCACCCAAGAGGCCACCCAATGTCCCCCTCAGGCCACCCAAGAGGCCACCCAAGAGGCCACCCAAGGTCCCCCTCAGGCCACCCAAGGTCCCCCTCAGGCCACCCAAGAGGCCACCCAATGTCCCCCTCAGGCCACCCAAGAGGCCACCCAAGGTCCCCCTCAGGCCACCCAAGGTCCCCTCAGGCCACCCAATGTCCCCCTCAGGCCACCCAAGAGGCCACCCAAGGTCCCCCTCAGGCCACCCAAGGTCCCCTCAGGCCACCCAAGGTCCCCCTCAGGCCACCCAAGGTCCCCTCAGCCCAGCTCCTGCTCCGGGTGGCCCTGGAGATGGCGGTTGAACTGGGGCTTGTAGCGGAAGCGCTGGCCGCAGCGGCTGCAGCCGTAGGGCTTCTCCCCAGTGTGGGTCCCACAGCTCCCCCAGTGCCTCCCAGTGACCCCACAGCGCCTCCCAGTAACCGCCAGTGCCTCCCAGTCACCCTCCCAGTAACCACCGGTAATCTCCCAGTAACCCTCCCAGTGCCTCCCAATACCCTCCCAGTGATCCCCAATGCCTCTCAATGACTCCCAGTGCCTCCCAGTAACCACCAGTATCTCCCAGTCTCCCTCCCAGTGCTCCCCAATGCCCTCCCAGTGCCTCCCAATGCCTTCCCATTGACTCCCAGTGCCTCCCAGTGACCCCCCAGTGCCTCCCAGTAACCACCAGTATCTCCCAGTCACCCTCCCAGTGCCTCCCAGTAACCACCAGTATCTCCCAGTCACCCTCCCAGTGCCTCCCAATGCCCTTCCAGTGATCCCCAGTGCCTCCCAATGCCTTCCCACTGACTCCCAGTGCCCTCCCAATGCCCTCCCACTGACTCCCAGTGCCCTCCCATTAACTCCCAGTGCCTCCCACTGCCTCCCAGTGCCCTCCCAGTCCATCTCCAGTCCAGCCCAGCAACCCATGCACCATGTTCACCCATGATGGACACCAGGCCGTGCCGTTCCTCACCCCTTCATTAGCCCATGGTCACCACCATGACGTTCCTCACCCCCCTAAACCCAGCCCAGGGTCACCATGGCCACCCAAGAGGCCACCCAAGAGGCCACCCAATGTCCCCCTCAGGCCACCCAAGAGGCCACCCAATGTCCCCCTCAGGCCACCCAAGAGGCCACCCAAGGTCCCCCTCAGGCCACCCAATGTCCCCCTCAGGCCACCCAAGAGGCCACCCAATGTCCCCCTCAGGCCACCCAAGAGGCCACCCAAGGTCCCCCTCAGGCCACCCAAGGTCCCCTCAGGCCACCCAATGTCCCCCTCAGGCCACCCAAGAGGCCACCCAAGGTCCCCCTCAGGCCACCCAAGGTCCCCTCAGGCCACCCAAGGTCCCCCTCAGGCCACCCAAGGTCCCCTCAGCCCAGCTCCTGCTCCGGGTGGCCCTGGAGATGGCGGTTGAACTGGGGCTTGTAGCGGAAGCGCTGGCCGCAGCGGCTGCAGCCGTAGGGCTTCTCCCCAGTGTGGGTCCCACAGCTCCCCCAGTGCCTCCCAGTGACCCCACAGCGCCTCCCAGTAACCGCCAGTGCCTCCCAGTCACCCTCCCAGTAACCACCGGTAATCTCCCAGTAACCCTCCCAGTGCCTCCCAATACCCTCCCAGTGATCCCCAATGCCTCTCAATGACTCCCAGTGCCTCCCAGTAACCACCAGTATCTCCCAGTCTCCCTCCCAGTGCTCCCCAATGCCCTCCCAGTGCCTCCCAATGCCTTCCCATTGACTCCCAGTGCCTCCCAGTGACCCCCCAGTGCCTCCCAGTAACCACCAGTATCTCCCAGTCACCCTCCCAGTGCCTCCCAGTAACCACCAGTATCTCCCAGTCACCCTCCCAGTGCCTCCCAATGCCCTTCCAGTGATCCCCAGTGCCTCCCAATGCCTTCCCACTGACTCCCAGTGCCCTCCCAATGCCCTCCCACTGACTCCCAGTGCCCTCCCATTAACTCCCAGTGCCTCCCACTGCCTCCCAGTGCCCTCCCAGTCCATCTCCAGTCCAGCCCAGCAACCCATGCACCATGTTCACCCATGATGGACACCAGGCCGTGCCGTTCCTCACCCCTTCATTAGCCCATGGTCACCACCATGACGTTCCTCACCCCCCTAAACCCAGCCCAGGGTCACCATGGCCACCCAAGAGGCCACCCAAGAGGCCACCCAAGGTCCCCCTCAGGCCACCCAAGAGGCCACCCAATGTCCCCCTCAGGCCACCCAAGAGGCCACCCAAGAGGCCACCCAATGTCCCCCTCAGGCCACCCAATGTCCCCCTCAGGCCACCCAAGAGGCCACCCAATGTCCCCCTCAGGCCACCCAAGAGGCCACCCAAGGTCCCCCTCAGGCCACCCAAGGTCCCCTCAGGCCACCCAATGTCCCCCTCAGGCCACCCAAGAGGCCACCCAAGGTCCCCCTCAGGCCACCCAAGGTCCCCTCAGCCCAGCTCCTGCTCCGGGTGGCCCTGGAGGTGGCGGTTGAACTGGGGCTTGTAGCGGAAGCGCTGGCCGCAGCGGCCGCAGCCGTAGGGCTTCTCCCCAGTGTGGGTCCTCTGGTGCTTGGCCAGGTTGGAGCTGAGGCAGAAGCTCTTCCCACAGCTCCCACAGCGGTAGGGCCTCTCCCCAGTATGGGTCCTCTGGTGCTCCAGTAGCGTGGAGCTCTGCCCGAAGCTCTTCCCGCAGGTCCCACAGCCGTAGGGCCTCTCCCCGGTGTGGGTCCTCAGGTGGGAAGCCAGGTGGGTCTTCTTCTTGAACCTCTTCTCACACTGAGGGCAGGGGAAAGGCTTCTCCTGGCTGTGGGTCCTCTGGTGCTTCAGGAGGTTGGAGCTCAAGCTGAAGCTCTTCCCGCAGCGCCCGCAGCCGTAGGGCTTCTCCCCGGTGTGGGTCCTCAGGTGCTTGGCCAAGTTGGAGGTCCTACCAAAAGCTTTGCCACACTCCAGGCAGGAGAAAGGGGTCTCCCCGGTGTGGGTCCGGAGGTGCTCGGTCAAGGTGGAGCTGCGGGTGAAGGAGCGGTGGCAGGTGGGGCAGGAGAAGGGCTTCTCCCCGGTGTGGAGGCGCCGGTGCTCGGTCAAGGTGGAGCTGCGGGTGAAGCTCTTCCCACAGGTCCCACAGGTGAAGGGTCTCTCCCCGGTGTGGGTCCTCTGGTGCTCCAGGAGGTTGGAGCTCTGGCTGAAGGCCTTGGAGCAGGTGGTGCAGCGGTAGGGCTTCTTTTGGGGGGCGGAGGGGTGGGTGGGGGTTGGAGGGGTGGTTGAGGTGGTTGGAGGGGTGGTTGGGGTGGTGGTGGGGATGGTGGTTGAGGTGGTTGGAGGGGTGGTTGAGGTGATTGGGGTGGGTGGGGAGGTTGGGATGGTGTTTGGGGTGGTTGGAGAGCTGGTTGGGGTGGTGGTTGAGGTGGTTGGGTTGGTTGGAGAGGTGGTGGGGATGGTGGTTGAGGTGGTTGGGTTGGTTGGAGGGGTGGTGGGGATGGTGGTTGAGGTGGTTGGGGTGGTTGGAGAGGTGGTGGGGATGGTTGGAGAGGTGGTTGGGGTGGTGGTTGAGGTGGTTGGGTTGGTTGGAGGGGTGGTGGGGATGGTGGTTGAGGTGGTTGGGGTGGTTGAGGTGGTTGGAGAGCTGGTTGGGGTGGTTGGGATGGTGGTTGGGGTGGTTGGAAGGGTGGTTGGGGTGGTTGGGATGATGGTTGGGGTGGTGGTTGGGGTGGTTGGGTTGGTTGGAGGGGTGGTTGAGATGGTTGGAGAGGTGGTTGGGGTGGTTGAGGTGTTTGGGATGGTGGTTGAGGTGGTTGGAGATGGGGTTGGGGTTGTTGGAGGGGTGGTTGGGGTGGTGGGAAGGGTGTTTGGGGCGGTTGGTGGGGGGTTGAGGTGGTTGGGTTGGTTGGAGAGGTGGTTGGGGTGGTGGTTGAGGTGGTTGAGGTGGTTGTGGTGGTTGTGGTGGTTGGAGGGGTGTCTGGGGTGGTTGGAGAGGTGTTTGGGGTGGTTGGAGGGGTGTCTGGGGTGGTTGGAGGGGTGTCTGGGGGGTGTTCGGGGTGGGGTTGGGGTTGGGGGTGGTGGGGTGCTGGTCTCTACAAGCCCCAGGAGGTTGATGAAGCCGTGGGGGTGATCTTCAGGTTGGGATGGGGGACCTGGGGGAGGGAAAGGGGAAGGGCTGGGGGTCACTGGGACCAGTTGGGGTCACTGGGACCAGTTGGGGAGGAGAAACATCTCCTGGGGGGTCACTGGGACCAGTTGGGGTCACTGGGACCAGTTGGGGAGGAGAAACATCTCCTGGGGGGGGTCACTGGGACCAGTTGGGGTCACTGGGACCAGTTGGGGAGGAGAAACATCTCCTGGGGGGGTCACTGGGACCAGTTGGGGTCACTGGGACCAGTTGGGGAGGAGAAACATCTCCTGGGGGGGCACTGGGACCAGTTGGGGAGGAGAAACATCTCCTGGGGGGGGTCACTGGGACCAGTTGGGGTCACTGGGACCAGTTGGGGAGGAGGAACATCTCCTGGGGGGGTCACTGGGACCAGTTGGGGAGGAGGAACATCTCCTGGGGGGGCACTGGGACCAGTTGGGGAGGAGAAACATCTCCTGGGGGGGGCACTGGGACCAGTTGGGGAGGAGAAACATCTCCTGGGGGGGTCACTGGGACCAGTTGGGGTCACTGGGACCAGTTGGGGAGGAGAAACATCTCCTGGGGGGGTCACTGGGACCAGTTGGGGAGGAGAAACATCTCCTGGGGGGGTCACTGGGACCAGTTGGGGTCACTGGGACCAGTTGGGGAGGAGAAACATCTCCTGGGGGGGCACTGGGACCAGTTGGGGTCACTGGGACCAGTTGGGGAGGAGGAACATCTACTGGGGGGTCACTGGGGTGGTCTCCTGCCCCCCCCCCTTCTCACCTCCATGGGGCTCCAGGAGGGTGTCCCTGTGTCCCCCCCCAGGTCAGCACCCGGCTCCATCCTGGTGGCTGCAGGAACCAGTTTACCCAGTTCCTCCCCAGTTTACCCAGTTGCCCCCCCAAATCCCCCCAGTTTCCCCCTTTTTCCTCCCAAATCCCCTCCCAGTTTACCCAGTTCCCCCCCCAAATAACACAATTCCCCCCAGTTTACCCAGTTTCCCCCTTTTTCCCCCCAAATCCCCTCCCAGTTTACCCAGTTTCCCCCCAAATCGCCCCAGTTTCTCCCTTTTCCCCCCAAATCCCCTCCCAGTTTACCCAGTTTCCCCCCAAATCGCCCCAGTTTCTCCCTTTTTCCTCCCAAATCCCCTCCCAGTTTACCCAGTTTCCCCCCAAATCCTCCCAGTTTCCCCCTTTTTCCTCCCTAATTCCCTCCCAGTTTACCCAGTTTCCCCCCAATTAACAAAATTACCCCCAGTATACCCAGTTTCTCCCTTTTTCCCCCCAAATTCACCCCCAGTTTACCCAGTTCCCCCCAGTTTCCCCCTTTTACCCCCAAATCTTTCCCAGTTTCCCCAGTTTCCCCCTTTTACCCCTAAATCTTTCCCAGTTTACCCAGTTTCCCCCTTTTTACCCCCAAATCCCCCCCCAGTTTCCCCCTTTTACCCCCAAATCCCCCCCAGTTTCCCCCTTTTACCCCCAAACCTCTCCCAGTTTCCCCAGTCCCTCCCAGTTTCCCCCTTTTTACCCCCAAATCTCTCCCAGTTTACCCACTTCCCCCCCAGTTTCCCCCTTTTACCCCCAAATCTCTCCCAGTTTCCCCAGTTCCCCCCAAATCTCTCCCAGTTTCCCCAGTTCCCCCCAATCTCTCCCAGTTTCCCCAGTTCCCTCCCAGTTTCCCCCTTTTTACCCCCAAATCTCTCCCAGTTTACCCAGTTCCCCCCAATCTCTCCCAGTTTCCCCAGTTCCCCCCAAATCCCCCCAGTTTCCCCCCGTTTTCCCTCCAAATCCCCCAGTTGCCCCCCCAACCCCCTCCCAGTCCCTCCCAGTCCCTCCCAGTCCCTCCCAGTTGCCCCCAGCCCCGCGCCCGCCCGTTCTCACCCCCCACCCGGCGCAAAGGCTCATGGGACGCGTCGCCGTGACGTCACGGGCGCGACGGGGGCGGAAATGGGGCCTGTGACCCCCCCCCCAGTGCTCCCAGTACCCCCAGTGCCCCCCCAGTGCTCCCAGTACCCCCAGTGCCATCCCCAGTGCCCTCCCCAGTGCCCCCCAGTGCTCCCAGTCCCTCCCCAGTGCCCCTCCAAGTCGCTCCCAGTGTCCCCCCAGTGCTCCTCAAGTACCTCCCAGTACCCCTCCAAATCACTCCCAGTGTCCCCAGTACCCATTCAAACCCCCCCAGTGCCCCCAGCACCCCCTCAAATCCCTCCCAGTAGCCCCCAAATCCCTCCCAGTGCCCCCAGCACCCCCCCAAATCCCCTCCCAGTAGCCCCCAAATCCCTCTCAGTGTTCCCAGTACCCCCTCAAATCCCTCCCAGTGCTCCCAGCACTCCCCCAAATCCCTCCCAGTAGCCCCCAAATCCCTCCCAGTGTTCCCAGTACCCCCTCAAATCCCTCCCAGTGCTCCCAGCACCCCCCAAAATCCCTCCCAGTACCCCCCCAAAATCCCTCCCAGTAGCCCCCAAATCCCTCCCAGTGGCCCCAGTACCCCCCAAATCCCTCCCAGTGCCCCCAGTCCCTCCCAAAATCCCTCCCAGTGCTCCCAGTAACCCCAGCACGGACACCCAGCAGCAGCATTCACCACTATTTATTGACAAACTGGGATGGGACACGACACCCCCCACCCCCCACCCCCCACCCCCCACCAGTCCAGACCCATCACTACTGGTGGGGACGTAGGGATGGACCTGGAGAACTGGGAACCCTCTGGGTGGGGGGAACTGGGACTGGGAAGGGGATGGGGTGAGGTTCTCCAGGGTGGAGACGTGGACTTGGGGTGCCACCAGCCAAGGAGAAGATGGGGTGCCACCACCCTGGACCTGGAGGAGGGGTGGGGGTGAGGAACCCAGGGTGGAGAGGTGGGGGGGACGGGGATGTGGGCCTTGGGGCACCTCAATGGACCTGGGGTGGGGTGAGGTCCCCAAGAAGGTCCCTCCAAGGTGACACCACGGCCTTGGGGCGCCAACGAGGCCCTTGGTTGAGAAGATGGAGCTCAAGATGGTCCTTCAAGGCCTGGCCACGGCCTTGAGGCACCAACAAGGCCCTTGGTTGAGAAGATGGAGCTCAAGATGGTCCTTCAAGGCCTGGCAAGCCCAGCTGGCCTGGCCTTGAGGCACCAACAAGGCCCTTGGTTGAGAAGATGGAGCTCAAGATGGTCCTTCAAGGCCTGGCCACGGCCTTGGGGCGCCAACAAGGCCCGTGAGTTGAGAAGACTGGAGCCTCAAGATGGTCCTTCCAAGGCCTGGCCATGGCTTCTGGGGCAGCCAACCAAGGCCCGTGGCTTGAGAAGATGGAGCTCTCAAGATGTAGCCATGGCCTTGGGGCACCAACAAGGCCCTTGGTCAAGAAGCTGCCTTCAAGGCCTGGCCATGGCCTTGGGGCGCCAACAAGGCCCGTGATTGAGAAGATGGAGCTCAAGATGGTCCTCCAGGCCACATCCCCAACCTCAGAGCACCAGGATTGACCCAAACCAACCCCAGGGAAGCTCCTCCAAGCCAAGTCCACCTCCTTGGGCCTCCCCAAACCCTCCCCTCCACCCTCCCAAGGTCAGGTGAGGTGGGTTCTCTGGTGCTTGCTGTAGGCCAAACTCCAACCCAAAGGTCTTGCCACACTGGGGGCCCTTGGGGCACCAAGAAGGCCCTTGGTTGAGAAGATGGAGCTCAAGATGGTCCTTCAAGGCCTGGCCACGGCCTTGTGGCACCAACAAGGCCCGTGATTGAGAAGATGGAGCTCAAGATGATCCTCCAAGCCACATCCCCAACCTCAGAGCACCAGGATTGACCCAAACCAACCCCAGGGAAGCTCCTCCAAGCCAAGTCCACCTCCTTGGGCCTCCCCAACCCTTCCCCCCAAGGTCAGGTGAGGTGGGTTCTCTGGTGCTTGCTGTAGGCCGAACTCCACCCGAAGGTCTTGCCGCACTGGGTGCAGCGGTAAGGCCTCTCCCCGGTGTGGGTGTGGCGGTGTTCCAGGAGGTTGGCGCTCTGCCTGAAGCTCTTCCCACAGTCCCCACAGCGGTAAGGCCTCTCCCCGGTGTGGGTGCGCCGGTGTTTGGCCAAGTGGGAGTTCTGGCAGAAGCTCTTGCCGCATAGGCCGCAGGTGTAAGGCCTCTCGCCGGTGTGGGTCCTCTGGTGTTGGATGAGGTTGGAGCTCTGCCTGAAGCTCTTCCCACACTGGGTGCACCGGTAAGGCCTCTCCCCGGTGTGGGTTAACCGGTGTTTGGCCAAGTAGGATCCCAAAGCGAAGCCTTTACCACACAGAGGGCAAAAATGGCGGCGGACGGCGCCGTGGGTCCGCCGGTGTTCGGTCAAGTTGGAGCTTTGGCTGAAGATCTTCCCACACTCGGGGCACTTGTAGGGCTTCTCCCCGGTGTGGGTCACCTGGTGGCGGAGAAGTTTGGAGCTCTGGCCAAAAGCTTTGCCACACTCGGGGCATTTGTATGGTTTGAGGGGTGGGCGACAGGCCCGGAGGTGACGGGCTAAGCGGCAACTCCAGAAGAAAGAGGCCCCACAGTGAGGACAACCCAAAGGTTCTTGGGGTTGGTGGTGCTTGAGGCCTGCTGGTTGAGCGTAGGCCTTGCCGCAGGCCTCGCAGCGGTAGGGTTTGGGAAGAGGGCGGTGGTGGAGGCGTCGGTGGCGGCCTAGTTGGGCGCTGCTTTCGAAACGTTCAGGGCAAAGAGGGCAAGAGAAGGTGCCGGAATGGGTTTGGAGGTGGAGGAAGAAGGTGGAGGGGTGGCGGAAGGTTCGGCCGCATTCCTCGCAGCGGTGAGGCCTGGAGGTGGTGGCTGGGCCACCAGTTTGGCCACCAGCTAGGCCATGGCCTAGCCCACCAGCTTGGCCACCATCTTGTCCACCATGTTGGCCACCAGCTTGGCCACCAGCTAGGCCACGGCCTAGCCCACCATCTTGGCCACCATCTTGTCCACCATGTTGGCCACCAGCTAGGCCACGGCCTAGCCCATCATCTTGGCCACCATCTAGGCCACCAGCTTGGCCACCAGCTTGGCCACAGCCTAGCCCACCATCTAGGCCACCATCCTGTCCACCAGCTAGTTCACCATGGCCTAGCCCACCATGTTGGCCACCATCTAGCCCACCATCTTGGCCACCATCTAGTCCACCATCTTGGCCACCAGCTAGTTCACCACGGCCTAGCCCACCATGTTGTCCACCATGTTGTCCACCATCTAGCCCGCCATCTTGTCCACCATCTAGTCCACGATCTAGTCCACCATGTTGTCCACCATCTTGTCCACCACCTAGTCCACGGTTTAGTCCACCATCTATTCCACCATCTTGGCCACCATGTCGTCCACCACCTTGGCCACGATTTAGTCCACCATCTAGTCCACCGTGTTGTCCACCATCTTGTCCACCACCTAGTCCACGATCTAGTCCACCATGTTGCCCATCTAGTCCACCATGTTGCCCACCATCTAGTCCACCATGTTCTCCATCTAGTCCACCATGTTGTCCACCATGTTGTCCACCATGTTGTCCACCATGTTCTCCATCTAGTCCACCATGTTGTCCACCATCTAGTCCACCATGTTCTCCATCTAGTCCACCATCTTGCCCACCATCTAGTCCACCATGTTCTCCATCTAGTCCACCATCTTGCCCACCATCTAGTCCACCATGTCGTCCACCATGTCGTCCACCATCTTGCCCACCATGTTGTCCACCATCTTGCCCACCACCTTCACCACCACCACCACCACCACCACGCTGGTTGGCGCTGGCATCCCCTTCACCGCGCTGATATCTGCCGTTCCCACCCCCCCACCCCCACCACCATGATGCCACCGACGACACTTCCTCCGGTGTCCCGCCAAGGCCGCCGGCCTAGCCAACTCCTCCCCGCAATCCCAACCCCGCTGAGCGCCGTGGGCCCCGCGCCGGTGCTTGGCCAAGTCCGAGCTGACAGCAAACCGCCTCCCACACTCAGGGCACCCATAAGGCCTCTCCCCAGTATGAATCCGCCGGTGGGTGGCTAAGGTGGACTTCCTCCCGAAGGCCCGACCGCACTCGGGACAACCGTAAGGCCTCTCCCCGGTGTGAGTCCGCCTGTGATGGACCAAGGTGGAGCTCTGACTGAAACGTGCCCCACACTGGGAGCAGCGGAATGGTTTCTCCCCAGTATGAGTCCGTTGATGCTCCAGTAAGGTAGAACCCCGGCTAAAGGCCTTGCCGCACTCGCCGCAGGCGTGAGGCCTAGTCCCGGCGTGGCCTTTACGGTGTTCTAAGAGGGAGGAACTCCAACCGAAGGCCTTGCCGCAGTCGGTACAGCGGTAAGGCCTCTCCCCGGTGTGGACCCGGTGGTGTTTGAGGAGGTTGGAGCTCTGGGCGAAGGCCTTGCCGCACTCGCCGCAGCGGTAAGGCCGAGGGGCCGGGGGGGGAAGGGGGAAGCGTCGGCGGCGGCTTCTTCTTCCTCAGCTGGGGAGGGAGAGAAGGGGGGAGTCAGGGTTATAGATCCTCAGGGGGGGGAGGGAGGAAGAGGAAGAGGAAGGGGGAAGAGGAGGAAGAGAAGGAGGAGGAGTGAGGTCAGCCTGTGCCTCAGTTTCCCCACTCTGAGGTGATGGGAGAGGAGGAGGAGGAGGAGGAGGAGTGAGGTCCCCCTGTGCCTCAGTTTCCCCAGCCTGAGGTGATGGGAGAGGAAGAGGAGGAGGAGGAGGAAGAGAAGGAGGAGGAGGAGGAGTGAGGTCACCCTGTGCCTCAGTTTCCCCACCCTGAGGTGATGGGAGAGGAAAGGGAGGAGGAAGGAGGAAGAAGAGGAGGAGAATGAGGTAAGGGAGGAGGAGGAGGAGGAGGAAGACGAGGAGGAGGAGGAGTGAGGGTCCCCCTGTGCCTCAGTTTCCCCACCCTGAGGTGATGGGAGAGGGAGGAGGAGGAGGAGAAAGGAGAAGGAGAAAGGAGGTAAGGGAGGAGGAGGAGGAAGGAGGAAGAGGAGGAAGGAGGAGGAAGGAGGAGGAGTGAGGTCAGCCTGTGCCTCAGTTTCCCCACCCTGAGGTGATGGGAGAGGAAGAGGAGGAGGAGGAGGAAGAGAAGGAGGAGGAGGAGGAGTGAGGTCACCCTGTGCCTCAGTTTCCCCACCCTGAGGTGATGGGAGAGGAAAGGGAGAAGGAGGAGGAAGAGGAGGAGGAGGAAGAAGAAGAGGAGGAGGAAGGAGGTAAGGGAGGAAGAGGAAGGGGGAAGAGGAGGAAGAGAAGGAGGAGGAGGAGGAGGAGGAGGAGTGAGGTCCCCCTGTGCCTCAGTTTCCCCACCCTGAGGTGATGGGAAAGGGAGGGGGAAGGAGGAAGAGGAAGCAGGAGGAGGAAGGAGGAAGAGGAGGAAGGAGGAGGAAGGAGGAGGAGGAAGAGGAGGAGGAGGAGGAGGAGGAGTGAGGTCACCCTGTGCCTCAGTTTCCCCACCCTGAGGTGATGGGAGAGGAGGAGGAGGAGGAGGAAGGGGGAGGAGGAAGATCCCCTGTGCCTCAGTTTCCCCACCCCAGGCAGGTGAGGTGGAGGAGGAAGATGAGGATGATGAAGGGGGACAGCGGGGGGGGGTCCCCCCACCCTTCCCCTCCCCTCCCCTCCCCTCCCCTCCCCCCGCCCCTCCCCCCACTCACCAGTACCGGCTGCAGCTGGATCCGGGGAGCTGCTGGAGGGGGAGGGGAAAGGGGGGGGGGTCAGGTCCTGGGGGTCCCCCCCTCCATGACCCCCCTCAGCCCCCCCAAATTGGGCTCCTGGGGGTGTTCCCCCTCCATGACCCCCCCCCAGCCCCCCCAAACCTGGGCTCCTGGGGTCCCCCCTCATTGACCCCCCCAGCCCCCCCAAACCTGGGCTCCTGGGGGTGTCCCCCCCCTGCCCCCCCAGCCCCCCCAAACTGGGCTCCTGGGGGTCTCCCCCCCTGCCCCCCCCCAGCCCCCCCAAACCTGGGCTCCTGGGGGTCCCCCCTCCATGACCCCCCCCAACCCCCTGCCCCCCCCCAGTCCCCCCAAACTGGGCTCCTGGGGGTCTCCCCCCCCCTGCCCCCCCCAGCCCCCCCAAACCTGGGCTCCTGGGGGTCCCCCCTCCATGACCCCCCCCAACCCCCCTGCCCCCCCCCAGTCCCCCCAAACTGGGCTCCTGGGGGTCGCCCCACCCCCTGCCCCCCCACCCACCCCCAAACCTGGGCTCCTGGGGGTCCCCTGGGGGTGTCCCCCCCCTGCCCCCCCCAGCCCCCCCAAACCTGGGCTCCTGGGGGTCCCCTGGGGGTGTCCCCTCCCCCTGCCCCCCCCAGCCCCCCAAACCTGGGCTCCTGGGGTCCCCCCCTCATTGACCCCCCCCAGCCCCCCAAACCTGGGCTCCTGGGGGTGTCCCCCCCCTGCCCCTCCCCAGCCCCCCCAAACTGGGCTCCTGGGGGTCGCCCCACCCCCCTGCCCCCCACCCACCCCCAAACCTGGGCTCCTGGGGGTCCCCTGGGGGTGTCCCCCCCTGCCCCCCCCAGCCCCCCCAAACCTGGGCTCCTGGGGTCCCCCCCTCATTGACCCCCCCCAGCCCCCCAAACCTGGGCTCCTGGGGGTGTCCCCCCCTGCCCCTCCCCAGCCCCCCCAAACTGGGCTCCTGGGGGTCCCCTGGGGGTGTCCCCCCTGCCCCCCCAGCCCCCCCAAACTGGGCTCCTGGGGGTCCCCTGGGGGTGTCCCCCCCAGCCCCCCAAACCTGGGCTCCTGGGGGTCCCCCCTCCATGACCCCTGCCCCCCCCAGTCCCCCCAAACTGGGCTCCTGGGGGTCGCCCCACCCCCTGCCCCCCCACCCACCCCCAAACCTGGGCTCCTGGGGGTGGTCCCCCCCTGCCCCCCCCAGCCCCCCAAACCTGGGCTCCTGGGGGTCCCCCAGCGGGAAGGGGCCGTTGCTGTCACCCTCCTCCAGGAATTGGGGGGCTGGGGGGGCCCCAACCTCCTTTTGGGGGGGGGGGAAAGAAGGGGTCAGGACCCCCCCTCACCACCCCCCCAGCCCCTATGGGGGTCAGGACCCCCCCAAATCCTATGGGGGGTCAGGACCCCCCCCCCAGCCCCAAATAGGGGTCAGGACCCCCCTCCAGCCCCCCACAGGGGGGTCTGTGCCCCCCCAGCCCCATATAGGGGTCAAGACCCCCCCCAAAACCCCTATAGGGGGGTCAGGACACCCCCCAGCCCCAAATAGGGGTCAGGACCCCCCCCCAAAACCCCTATGGGGGGTCAGGACCCCCCCAGCCCCATAGGGGGGTCTGTGCCCCCCCAAACCCCCTATGGGGGGTCAGGACCCCCCAAAACCCCTATAGGGGGTCAGGACCCCCCCCCAAACCCCCTATGGGGGGGTCTGTGCCCCCCCAGCCCCATATAGGGATCAGGACCCCCCCCCAAACCCCCTATGGGGGGTCTGTGCCCCCCCCAGCCCCAAATAGGGGTCAGGACCCCCCCAAATTCCCTATGGGGGGGTCAGGACCCCCCCCCAGCCCCATAGGGGGGTCTGTGCCCCCCAAAACCCCTATGGGAGGTCTGTACCCCCCCAGCCCCAAATAGGGACCAGGACCCCCCCCAAACCCCCTATAGGGGGGTCATTGCCCCCCCCAGCCCCCATAGGGGGGTCTGTGCCCCCCCAGCCCCATATAGGGGTCAGGACCCCCCCAAATTCTCTATGTGGGGGGTCATTGCCCGCCCCCAGCCCCTGTAGGGGGGTCTGTGCCCCCCAGCCCCATATAGGGGTCAGGACCCCCTCCCCAAACCCCCTATGGGGGGGGGTCTGTGCCCCACCCCAAACCCCCTATGGGGGGGTTATTGCCCCCCAAGACCCCTATTGGGGGGTCAGGACCCCCCCCAGCCCCATATAGGGGTCAGGACCCCTCCCCAGCCCCTAGAGGGGGTCAGGACCCCCCCCAAAACCCTATGGGGGGGTCTCTGCCCCCCCAAACCGCCTATGGGGGGGTCAGGACCCCCCCCAGCCCCCATAGGGGGGTCTGTGCCCCCCTCCCCCCCCATCTCACCTCCATTGTCCTCGGTCTCCTCGCCGCCCCTCCCCCCACTCCGGGCTCTGAGGTCAAAGGTCAAGGTGGGGGAGGGGATGTGGGGGGAGGGGGGGGTGTCCTCGTGGCACGGGGGGGTGGGGGGTAAGGGGGAGGGGGGTGGGGGTTGGGCCCCCTTTCGGAGCCGGCGGCCGCGGGGGATGCTGGGAGGTGGCCCCTCCCCCTCTTTTGATGACGTCACGCCGGCCTGACGTCACCCTCTCCCCGCCTCTTCCGGTTCCCCTCCCCTCCCCCCCACCCCCTCACCCCCCTTGCCCCTCCCCCCACCTCCGCCTCCTGTCGGCGCCTGGGTGAGTCCCCGAGCTCGCGCGCGGACACCCCCCCTCCCCCACCCCCACCCCCCCCCCCCCCTCCCCCCCCCCACCCTCTCCCCTCCCCCCACCCACCCTCCTGCCCCCCTCCCCTCCCCCCACCCCATCCCCCTCCCCCATCCCCTCCCCCGCCCCCCGCCCCTCCCCCCACCCCCTCCCTGCCCCCCCATCCCCCCTCCCCCCACCCCCTCCTCCCCCCACCCCCCTGCCCCCCCACGCCCCCCGCCCCTCCCCTCATCCCCCCTCCCCCACCCCCTCCTCCCCCTCCCCTCCTTCCCCTCCCCTCCCCCACCCACCCCCTTATCCCCCTCCCCCCACCCCCTCCTGCTCCCCCATCCCCCCTCCCCTCCCCCCACCCCCTCCTGCCCCCCCATCCCCCCTCCCCCCACCCCCTCCTCACCCCCTCCCCCCACCTCCCCCCACCCCCCTGCCCCCCCCCACGCCCCCCGCCCCTCCCCTCATCCCCCTCCCCCCACCCCTCCTCCCCCCTCCTTCCCCTCCCCTCCCCCACCCACCACCCTCTCCCCCTCCCCCCACCCCCCTCCTGCCTCCCCATCCCCCCTCCCCCCACCCCTCCTCACCCCCTCCCCCCACCTCCCCCCATCCCCCCTCCCCCCACCCCTCCTCTCCCCTCCCCCCACCCCCCTGCCCCCCTCCGCCCCCCGCCCCCTCCCCTCATCCCTCCCTCCCCCACCCCTCCTCCCCCCTCCCCCACCCCCCCCTTATCCCCCTCCCCCCACCCCCCTCTTGCCCCCCCATCCCCCCTCCCCTCCCCCTCCTCACCCCCTCCCCCCACCTCCTTTCCCCTCCCCCTCCCCCCACTCCCCACCCCTCCCCCCAACCCCCCTCCTGCCCCCCACCCCTCCTCCCCCTCCCCTCCCCCCACCCACCCTTCCCCCTCCCCTCCCCCCACCCCTCCTTCTCACCCCCCTCCCCCTCCTCTCCCCTCCCCCAACCCCCTCCCCCTCCCCCCCACCCCCTCCCCCCCGTGACCCATCATGACCCCTGCTGTCAATCACCACCTGACCTGTCAATCACAACCCCTCATGTCAATCAAGACCCCTGCTGTCAATCAAGACCCCCGCTGTCAATCACGACCCGGCATGTCAATCATGACCCATCAGGACCCCTGCTGTCAATCACGGCCCCTGCTGTCAATCATGACCTGCTGAGGCTTCCTCCACCTCCTCTTCCTCCCCCGTCACTTCATCCAGGTGGGGAAACTGAGGCACGGGGCTCACCTCCTCCCCCTTCCTCCTCCTCCTCCTCCTCCTCTCCCATCACCTCAGAGTGGGGAAACTGAGGCACAGGGGGACCTCAGTCATCCCCTTCCTCCTCCTCCTCCTCCTCCTCCTCCTCCTCCTCCTCTTCCTCCTCCTCCTCCCCTTCCTCTTCCTCCTTCCTTTCCTCCTCCTCCTCTTCCTCTTCCTCTTCTTCCTCTTCCTCCTCCTTCCTCCTCCTCCTCCTTCCTCCTCCTCCTCTTCCTCCTCCTTTTCCTCTTCCTTCTTCTTCCTCCTCTTCCTCCTTCCTCTTCCTCCTCCTCCTCCTCCTCCTCCTCTTCCTCCTCCTCCTCCCCTTCCTCTTCCTCCTTCCCTTTCCTCCTCCTCCTCTTCCTCTTCCTCTTCTTCCTCTTCCTCCTCCTTCCTCCTCCTCCTCCTTCCTCCTCCTCCTCTTCCTCCTCCCTTTTCCTCTTCCTTCTTCTTCCTCCTCTTCCTCCTTCCTCTTCCTCCTCCTCCTCCTCCTCCTCCTCCTCCTCCTCCTCCTCCTCCTCTCCCAATACCTCACATTGGGGAAACTGAGGCACAGCAGCGACCTCACTCACTCATCCCCCTTTTCCCCCTCCTCAGGTCACCACCACCAGACAACCCCCCTTCCTCCTCCTTCCTTCCTCCTCCTCCTCCTCCCCCCACGATGCCCAAGGGGTCCCGACAACCCCCGGCCGAGCGCTACCGCCTCAAGTACCGCCGGCTGCGTCAGGCGGCGCGGGCGCTGGTCTGCCCTTCCTCCTCCTCCTCCTCTTCCTCCTCCTCCTCCTCCTCCTCCTCTTCCTCCTTCCTTTTCCTCCTCCTCCTCCTTCCTCCCCTTTCTCCTCCTTCTTCCTCCTCCTCCTCCTCCTCCCACCACCTCACATTGGGGAAACTGAGGCACAGCAGCGACCTCACTCATCCCCCTTCCTCCTCCTCCTCCTCCTCCTCTCCCAATACCTCACATTGGGGAAACTGAGGCACAGCAGCGACCTCACTCACTCATCCCCCTTTTCCCCCTCCTCAGGTCACCACCACCAGACAACCCCCTTCCTCCTCCTCCTCCTCCTTCCTCCTCCTCCTCCTCCCCCCACAATGCCCAAGGGGTCCCGACAACCCCCGGCCGAGCGCTACCACCTCAAGTACCGCCGGCTGCGTCAGGCGGCGCGGGCGCTGGTCTGCCCTTCCTCCTCCTCCTCCTCTTCCTCCTCCTCCTCCTCCTCCTCCTCTTCCTCCTTCCTTTTCCTCCTCCTCCTCCTTCCTCCCCTTTCTCCTCCTTCTTCCTCCTCCTCCTCCTCCTCTTCCTCCTCCTCCTCTCCCACCACCTCACATTGGGGAAACTGAGGCACAGCAGCGACCTCACTCATCCCCCTTCCTCCTCCTCCCTCCTCCTCCTCCTCCTCCCAATACCTCACATTGGGGAAACTGAGGCACAGCAGCGACCTCACTCATCCCCCTTTTCCCCCTCCTCAGGTCACCACCACCAGACGACTCCCCTTCCTCCTCCTCCTCCTTCCTCCTCCTCCTCCTCCCCCCCACGATGCCCAAGGGGTCCCGACAACCCCCGGCCGAGCGCTACCGCCTCAAGTACCGCCGGCTGCGTCAGGCGGCGCGGGCGCTGGTCTTTGAGAACGGGGCCCTGTGTGACGAGGTGGCCAGGCTGGAGGCCAAGTGCCTGAGGGCAAAGGAGGAGAGAAGGTTCCTCCTCACCCGCCTCCTGCAGGTCCGGGCCGGTTCCGGCCGGGAGGAAGCAGTTGGTGACGTCATCACCACGCGCCGGGGGCGCCGGGGTGGGGGTGGGGGTGGGAGGGATGGGGGGGAGGTCGACGGGGTCAGGAAGGGATGGGGGGAGGGCGACTGGGGGGAGGGATGGAGGGGGAGGGATGGGGGAGGGAGGGATGGAGGGGGGAGGGATGGGGGAGGGAGGGATGGAGGAGGGAGGGATGGAGGGGGAGGTCGGCGGGGTCAGGAAGGGATGGGGGGAGGGATGGAGGGAGGGATGGGGGGAGGGATGGGGGGTGGTCAATGGGGTCAAGGGATGGGGGGAGGGATGGGGGGTCAAGAGATGGGGGGAGGGATGGGGGGTGGTCAGTGGGGTCCAGGGATGGGGGGAGGGATGGAGGGAGGGATGGGGGGAGGGATGGGGGGTGGTCAATGGGGTCAAGGGATGGGGGGAGGGATGGAGGGAGGGATGGGGGGAGGGATGGGGGGTGGTCAGTGGGGTCAAGAGATGGGGGGAGGGATGGGGGGAGGGATGGGGGGTCAAGAGATGGGGGGAGGGATGGGGGGTGGTCAGTGGGGTCCAGGGATGGGGGGAGGGATGGAGGGAGGGATGGGGGGAGGGATGGGGGTGGTCCAGGGATGGGGGGAAGGATGGGGTCCCCTCCCCAAGAGACGGGGGGAAGGAAGAGCCCCGGCCTACGGGCTCGCGGGCGCCGCTTGGCTTGAGGCCTACCGGGCCCCGAACCGCCTCCGCCGAGGCCTTGACACCCGGGGACAACCTGAGGGACGACTTGAGGCCTAACGGGCCTAGAGGCCTCCCCAAACCAGACCCCCCCCCACCACCACCCCCACCCCAGCTCCTCACATCCCCTCAAGGCCCCACCAGCCCAACTAGGCCGCCGGCGGCCATCTTGGAGCCTTCCCCTACCCGTCCCCCCACGGAACCCCACCTCCCGTTGACTTTGGGGCCTCTGACTGTGCACAGTTTGGGTGTAGGCCGAGCTGGAGGCCCGGCGGCCATCTTGCCTTTGGGTTACCATAGCACCAGGCTCTACACCAGCACCTTGAGGCCTACAAGGCCTTGCCTCTACACCTGCCGCGTCCTACCCGGCCCCCGCTGCGAGATCATCCCCGAGGAGGCTCCGGGGAGGGTTTTTGGGGGTCCCACCCCTGAAGTTTGTCACTCCAAGCTCCTCCAGGCCTTAGAAGAAGCTGGGGGAGGCCTCAGGCTTCCCCAACTACCAGCAGGCCCGGGTGGGGGCGTTGAGTTCTTCGGCCTCAGCCACCCCGCCGTCCGCCGGCTCCTCCGGGGAGAAGCTGGGAGTTTGGGCCACCAGGAGGAGGAAGAGGAGGAGGAAGAGGAAGAGGAAGAAGAAGAGGAAGAGGAGGAAGAGGAAGAGGAAGAGGAGGAGGAAGAGGAGGAGGAGGAGGAAGAGGAAGAGGCCGCCGCCTTCCCCTACGCCGACATCTTCCTCGGCAGCCCCGGAGGGTCCGATGAGTGACCCCCACCCCTCCCCCCACCCCCCCTTTTGGGGTCCCCCCCCCAAATAAACCACCCTGTCTTCTACAGCCGCCATCTTGCTTGGGGGGGAGGGGAGGAGGAGGAGGAGGAGGAGGATGGGGGGAGAGGAAACACCATCCAAACAGCTTTATTATCAGTATGGGGGAGGGGTGGGGGGGGGGGTGGGGTGGGGGGAGGGGAAAGGTGATACCCCACCCCCTCCCCATCCCCCACCCTAAATTTGGGGGGGGGGTGTGAGTCCTGAAGGTGAGGGAGGGGTGGGAATGAGCTCTGAAAGGGGGTGGGGGGAGGGGGAAAGGTGACCCCCCCCCCCCAAATTAGGGAGGTGTCCCCCTCCCCCCCCCAAAATTAGGGGGGTGGGGGGGTGTGAGTTCTGAAGGGTGGGGGGAGGAGTGAGCTCTGAAGGTGGGGGAGGGGTGAGTCCTGAAGGTGGGGGAGGGGTGGGGATGAGTTCTAAAGGTGGGGGGAGGGGTAAGTTGACACACACCCCCCCCCCAAATTAGGGGGTGTCCCCCTCCCCCCCCCCCAAAATTAGGGGGTGGGGATGAGCTCTGAAGGGTGGGGGAGGGGAAAAGGGACCCCCCACCCCCCATCCCCCCCTAAATTTGGGGGGGGGGTGAGTTCTGAAGGTGGGGGGAGGGGTAAGGTGACCCCCCTCCCCCTCCCCCCAAAAATTAGGGGGTGCCCCGTGGGGGGGTCTGGATGTTGTGATAGAGGCCGGTGACGTAGGGGCAGCTGCCCAGGGCCTGGAGGAGCTTCTCCACTTGAACCCGGGTCCGCTGGGGCAACGTCACCCGCTCCAGGGGCAGGAACTGGGTGCTGCTGGAGAGGGGGAGGAGCCCCGAGGCCTCCAACTGCCCCCTCACCCCCCCAGGGCCCGGCTGGGGCAGAGGAACTGGGGAGGAAGAGGAGGAGGAGGAGGGGAGGGTGAGGGGTGGGGGGGGGGGGAGGGGGAGGGGAGAGGGGAGGGGGAGGAAGGGGGAGGGGTGGAGGGGAGGGGGAGGGAGGGGAGGGGAGAGGGAGGGGGAGGGAGGGGGAAGGGGGAGGGGAGGGGGAGGGGGGAGGGGAGGAGGAGGGGGAGGGGGAGGGGGAGAGGAGGGAGGGGGGATGAGGGGGAGGGGGAGAGGGGAGGGGGAGGGGGAGCAGAGGGGAGGAGGAGGAGGGAGGGGGAGACCTTCAGCATCCTCTCCCCCTGCTCTTCCTCCCCCTCCTCCTCCTCCTCCTCTTCCTCCTCCTCTTCCTCCCCCTCCTTCTCCCCCAGCACCCAATGCCCCCCCCCAGCACCCAGTGCCCCCCACCCCCCTCCCCCTCCCCCTCCCCTCCCCCTTCCCCCTCCCCCTCCCCCTCCCCCACCTTCAGCATCCTCTCCCCCTGCTCTTCCTCCCCCTCCCCTCCCCTCCCCCTCCCCCTTCCCTCCCCCTCCCCTCCCACCCTTCCTTCCCCCCTCCCCTCCCCTCCCCCTCCCCCCTCCTCCTCCCCCTCCCCCCTCCCCCCTTCCCCCTCCCCCTCCCCCACCTTGAGCATCCTCTCCCCCTGCTCTTCCTCCCCCTCCTCCTCCTCCTCCTCCTCCTCCAGCACCCAATGCCCCCCCCAGCACCCAGTGCCCCCCATCCCCCTCCCCCTCCTCCTCCCCCTCCCCCCTCCCCCTTCCCCCTCCCCCTCCCCCACCTTCAGCATCCTCTCCCCCTGCTCTTCCTCCCCCTCCTCCTCCTCCTCCTCCTCCTCCTCCAGCACCCAATGCCCCCCCCCAGCACCCAGTGCCCCCCATCCCCCTCCCCCTCCTCCTCCCCCTCCCCCTCCCCTTCCCCCTCCCCCTCCCCCACCTTCAGCATCCTCTCCCCCTGCTCTTCCTCCCCCCTCCTCCTCCTCCTCCTCCTCCAGCACCCAATGCCCCCCCCCCAGCACCCAGTGCCCCCCACCCCCCTCCCCCTCCCCCTCCCCCCCCCCCTCCCCCTCCCCCTCCCCCACCTTCAGCATCCTCTCCCCCTGCTCTTCCTCCCCCTCCTCCTCCTCCTCCTCCTCCTCCCTGACGTCCTCGGCCCCGGCCTCCAACGCCGCCTCCAGCGCCCTCTCCATGGACACGGGGTGCCCCCCCCGGTCCCGGGGGGACACCAGCACCACCCCCTTCTCCTCGAAGCCGTGACGGGCCCCGGGTGACAGCATCCCCCTGGGGGGAGGGGCAGGGGGGATGGGGGGGGCCCAGGTTGGGAGGGGGGTCTCAAAGGGGTCTTGGGAGGGTCCCAGGGAGTCTTTGGGGGGGGTCTTGGGGGGTCTCAAGGGGCCTTGGGGGGTCTCAGGGGGTTCCAGGGGGTCGTAGTGGGGTCCCAGGGGTTTTGGGGGGGACACAGGGGGTCCTGGGGGGGACACAGGGGGTCTTGAGGGGTCCCAGAGGGTCCTGGGGGGTCCCAGGTGGTCTTGGGGGGGTCTCAGGGGGTCCCAGGGGGTTTTGGGGGGTCTTGAGGGGGTCTCAAGGGGTCTTGGGGGGGTCCCAGGGGGTCTTGGGGGGGACACAGGGGGTCCCAGGGGGTTTTGGGGGGACACAGGGGGTCTTAGTGAGGTCCCAGGGGGTCTTGGGGGAGTCTTGGGGGTCCCAGGGGGTCTTGGAGGGGTCACAGGGGGTCTTAGTGGGGTCCCAGAGGGTCTGGGGGGTCCAGGGGGACACAGGGGGTCTTGGGGGGGTCCCAGAGGGTCTGGGGGGGTCTCAGGGGGTCTTGGGGGGGTCCCAGGGGGTCCCAGGGGGTCTTAGTGGGGTCCCAGGGGGTCTTGGGGGATCTCAGGGGGTCTTGGGAGGGTCCCAGGGGGTCTTGGGGGGGTCTGAGGGGTCCCCCACCCCCCCAAAACACCATCCCCCACCCCCCACCCCCCATCCCCCCCTCCAAAACACCACCCCCCCCCAAAACCCCCCCAAAACACCATCCCCCCTCACCCCCCCACCCCCATCCCCCCCACCCCCCAAAACACCATCCCCCACCCCCCCACCCCCCACCCCCCACCCCCCAACCCCCCATCCCCCCCAAAACACCATCCCCCCCAAACACCCCCCCCCTCACCCGTGGCGGCTGAGGAGGAGCCTGATCTCCTCCTGGCTCCTCCTGGGGTCTGGGGTCAGCAGCTCCAGCAGCAGCAGGGGGACCCCCCCGGACCCCGCGCCTCCAGCAGCAGCCGGGTCAGCGCCCCTGGTTTATCCTGGGGGGGGGGAGGGGGGGCAAAAGGGGGGTGGGGGGTGGTCTTAGAGGGGTTCCAGGGGGTTTTGGGGGGGGGTCTCAAGGGGGCTTGAGGGGGTTCCAGGGGGTCTTGGGGGGGTCTCAATGGGGCTTGGGGGGGTCTCAAGGGGGCTTGAGGGGGTTCCAGGGGGTCTTGGGGGGGTCTCAAGGGGGCTTGAGGGGGTTCCAGGGGGTCTTGGGGGGGTCTCAAGGGGGCTTGAGGGGGTTCCAGGGGGTCTTGGGGGGGTCTCAAGGGGTCTTGGGGGGTTCCAGGGGGTCTTGGGGGGGTCTCAAGGGGGCTTGAGGGGGTTCCAGGGGGTCTTGGGGGGGTCTCAAGGGGGCTTGAGGGGGTTCCAGGGGGTCTTGGGGGGGTCTCAAGGGGTCTTGGGGGGTTCCAGGGGGTCTTGGGGGGTCTCAAGGGGTCTTGGGGGGGTTCCAGGGGGTCTTAGGGGGGTTCCAGGGGGTTCCAGGGGGTCTCGGGGGAGTCTCAAGGAGTCTTGGGGGGGTCTGAGGGGGTCTTGGGTGGGTTTGAGGGGGTCCCAAGGGGGTCCTAAAGGGTCTTGGGGGGTCCCAGGGGGTCTTGGGGGGGTCTGAGAGGGTCTTGGTGGGGTTCCAGGGGGTCTTGGGGGGGTTCCAGGGGGTTCCAGGGGGTTTTGGGGGGGTCTGAAGGGGTCTTGGGGTGGTCTCAAGGGGTCTTGGGGGGTCCCAGGGGGTCTTAGAGGGGTCCCAGGGGGTCTTGGGGGGGTCCCAGGGGGTTCCAGGGGGTCTTGGAGGGGTCCCAGGGGGTCTTCGAGGGGTTCCAGGGGGTTCCAGTGGGTCTTGGGGGGGTCTGAGGGGGTCTTGGGGGGTCTCAAGGGGTCTTGGGGGGTCCCAGAGGGTCCTGGGGGGTCCCAGGGGGTCTTGGGGTAGTCCCAGGGGGTCTTCGTGGGGTCCCAGGGGGTCCCAAGGGGTTCCAGGGGGTCTTGGTGGGGTCCCAAGGGGTCTTGGGGGGTCCCAAGGGGTTCCAGGGGGTCTTGGGGGGGTCCCAGGGGGTCTTCAAGGTTGAGGGGACCCCAAAGGGTCTTGGGGGGGTCCCAGGGGGTCTTGGGGGGGGTGTCCCATAGGGTCTTCAGGGGATCCCAAGGGGGCTTTGTGGGGTCCCAGGGGGTCTTGAGGGGGTCCCAGGGGGTCTTCAAGGTTGGGGGGACCCCAAAGGGTCTTGGTGGGGTCCCAGGGGGTCTTGGGGGGTCCCAAGTGGTCTTGGGGGGGTCTGAGAGGGTCTTAGTGGAGTCCCAGGGGGTCTTGGGGGGGTCTGAGGGGGTCCCAAGGGGTCCCAGGGGGTCTTGGAGGGGTTCCAGGGGGTCTTTGGGGGGTCTGAGGGGGTTCCAAGGGGTCCCAGGGGGTCTTGAGGGGGTCTTGGGGGGGGTCCCAGGGGGTCTTGGGGGGGTCTGAGAGGGTCTTGGGGGGTCCCAAGGGGCCTTGGGGGGGTTCCAGGGGGTCTTGGGGGGTCTGAGGGGGTCCCAAGGGGTCCCAGGGGGTCTTGGAGGGGTTCCAGGGGGTCTTCTGGGGGTCCCAGGGGGTCTTCAAGGTTGGGGGACCCCCCTCCAAAGCCCCCCCCCCAAGACACACCCCCCCCAAGACACCCCCCCACCAAGACCCCCCCCCCATTCTTCAACTCCCCCCAACCCTCGATGATCACCCCAAACCCTCTCCCTCCCTTCCCACCTTCTCAAGACCCCCCAACCCCCCCCAAAACTGGGTGCGGGGGGTGGCCTGGGGTGTGTCCGTCCCCCTACCCCCATGTACCCCCCCCAAAATTTGGGGGGGGGGTCCTACCTGGCTGTGGATGGCAGCCTGGATGGAAGCCTTGGGCATGTTCCTGGCCCGGCACTGCTCCACCACGTTGGCCAACTGGGGGTTCAGGGAGGGGTCGCACCCCCTTCTGTGGGGAGGTGGGGGGGGGGGGTGGTATTTTTGGGGTGGGGGGGTCCTTAAAAACCTTCAAGAGGCTGTGAGAGACAAGAGCCCACCCCCCACAAGACCCCCACCCCCCAACTCCTCTAAGAGCTTTGGGGATCCCACCAAGACTCCAAGAAACACCCTGGGGAACCCCCGAGACCCCCTGAGACCCCCCGAGACCCCCTGGGACACCCCCAATCTTGAAGAGCCCCTGGGACCCCCCGAGACCCCCTGAGACCCCCTGGGAATCCCCCTCCCCCAACCCTCCAAGAAACACCCTGGGAAACCCCCAAGACCCCCTGAGACCCCCCGAGACCCCCTGGGACACCCCCAATCTTGAAGAGCCCCTGGGACCCCCCGAGACCCCCTGAGACCCCCTGGGAATCCCCCTCCCCCAACCCTCCAAGAAACACCCTGGGAAACCCCCCAAGACCCCCTGAGACCCCCCGAGACCCCCTGGGACACCCCCAATCTTGAAGAGCCCCTGGGACCCCCCGAGACCCCCTGAGACCCCCCGAGACCCCCTGAGACCCCCCAAGACCCACTGGGAACCCCCAGTCTTGAAGACCCCCTGGGACCCCCCTGAGACCCCCCCGAGACCCCCTGGGAACCCCCTCAAAGACCCCCTGGGAACCCCCCAAGACCCCCTGGGACCCCCACAAGACCCCCTGGGACACCCCCAATCTTGAAGAGCCCCTGGGACCCCCTGAGACCCCCCAAGACTCCCTGGGACCCCACCAAGACCCTTTGAGATCCCCCCAACCATGAAGACCCCCTGGGAACCCCCTCAGAGACCCCCTGGGACCCCTCCAAGACCCCCTGGGACCCCCCAAGACCCCCTGAGACCCCGTGAAGACCCCCTGGGAACCCTCAATCTTGAAGACCCCCTGGGACCCCCCCAAGACCCCCTGGGAACCCCCTCAAAGACCCCCTGAGACATCCCCCCCCCAAGACCCTTTGAGGACCCCCTTAACCTTGAAGACCCCTTGGGACCCCCCAAGACCCCCTGAAACCCCCCTGAAACCCCCCGGGACCCCCCAATCTTGAAGACCCCCTGGGACCCCAGTAAGACCCCTTGGGACCCCCCAATCTTGAAGACCCCCTGGGACCCCCTCCAAGAAACCCCCTGGGACCCCCCCAAGACCCCCTGGGACCCCCTCATAAACGCCCTGGGACCCCCCAAGACCCTTTGGGGTCTCCCCAATCTTGAAGACCCCCTGGGACCCCCCTCAAAGACCCCCTGGGACCCCACCAAGACCCCCTGAGACCCCCGAGACCCCTGAGACCCCCAAGACCCCCTGGGACCCCACCGAGACACTATGGGGTCCCCCCAACCTTGAAGACCCCCTGGGACCCCCCCAACCTGGGACCCCCCCCCCAAGACGCTTTGAGATCCCCCCAACCCCGGCCACCCCTGTATCTCCGCCGTAGGGTGTTGGGGTTGGGGGTGTAGTTGGGGTGTAGGTGGGTTGGGGTGTAGGTGCAGTTGGGGGTGTAGCTGCGGTTGGGGTGTATCTGGGGTTGGGGGTGTATCTGGGGGTTGGGGTGTAGCCAGGGGGGTTGGGGGTGTAGCTGGGGGTTGGGGTGTATCTAGGGGTTGGGGTGTATCTGGGAGTTGGGGTGTAGCCAGGGGAGGTTGGAGGTTTAGCTGGGGGTTGGGGTGTAGCCAGGGTGGGTTGGGGTTGTATCTGGGGGTTGGGGTGTAGCCGGGGGGTTACGGGTGTAGCAGGGGGTTGGGGTGTAGCTAGGGGGGTTGGGGGTGTAGCTGGGGGTTGGGGTTGTAGCTGGGGGTTGGGGTGTAGCCGGGGGGGGGTTTGGGGGTGTAGCTGGGGGTTGGGGTGTATCTGGGGTTGGGGGTGTATCTGGGGGTTGGGGTGTAGCCAGGGGGGTTGGGGTGTAGCCAGGGGAAGTTGGGGTTGTATCTGGGGGTTGGGGTGTAGCCAGGGGGGTTGGGGGTGTAGCTGGGGGTTGGGGTGTATCTAGGGGTTGGGGTGTATCTGGGAGTTGGGGTGTAGCCAGGGGAGGTTGGGGGTTTAGCTGGGGGTTGGGGTGTAGCCAGGGTGGGTTGGGGTTGTATCTGGGGGTTGGGGTGTAGCCGGGGGGTTACGGGTGTAGCAGGGGGTTGGGGTGTAGCTAGGGGGGTTGGGGATGTATCTGGGGTTGGGGTGTAGCCAGGGGGGTTGGGGTTTTATCTGTGGGTTGGGGTGTAGCCGGGGTGGGTTGGGGTTGTATCTGGGGGTCGGGGTTGTATCTGGGGGTTGGGGTGTAGCAGGGGGTTGGGGTGTAGCCAGGGGAGGTTGGGGGTGTAGCTGGGGGTTGGGGTGTAGCTGGGAGGGGTTGGGGGTGTAGCTGGGAGGGGTTGGGGTGTAGCTGGGGGGGTTTGGTGTGTATCTGGGGGTTGGGGGTGTCATTGGGGGTTGGGGTGTAGTTAGGGAGGTTGGGGTTTTATCTGGGGGTTAGGGTGTAGCCGGGGGGAGGTTGGGGTTGTATCTGGGGTAGGGGTGTAGCTGGGAGTTGGGGTGTAGCCGGGGGTTACGGGTGTATATGGGGGTTGGGGTGTAGCCAGAGGGGGGGGGTTTCAGGGTGTAGCTGGGGGTTGGGCTGTATCTAGGGGTTGGGGGTGTAGTTGGGGGTTATGGGTGTAGCTGGGAGTTGGGGTGTAGCTGGGGGTGTTGCCCCTACCCCGTGCGGCTGTCCGTAAGAGGAGCGTCAGGCGCTGGAACAGGCGGCTGCGGGCGGCGTCTCGGGGTCCCTTGACGTTCTTCACCTTGGACCAGCGGTTGTGACCGGCCATGGCGGGGGTCCCCACCCAAAGGTGACGCCCCCCAACCCCCACCCAACCCCCCACCCGCCACAGGGACCCTGGTGACGTCATAGCCCCACCCACCCCACCCCAAAAAGGGGGTACAAGGGGGGGAGGGGAGAGAGAGGGAGAGGGAGAGGATCGGGCCCCACAACACCCGCACCCCTCCCCCACCCACCGCCTGACCAACAGGGTGGGGGGGGGGGTGTGTTGTTGCTACGTCACATCCGGGAGGGAGGAAGTGACGTCAGGGATGTGACCTCAGAGGAAGAGGGGGAACTGCAAGGAAGGAGGAGCCAATAGGAGGAAAGGGGGAGGGGCTAAAGGAACCGGAAGTGGGGGGAGAGGGGGATATAGGGGGTGTGGAGGCTAGAGGGGGGTGGGGGGGGGCGTATGGCACCTATGGGTGACCCTATGGACCCTGGGGGGTTGGGGGGGCTGTATAGCACCTATGGGTGACCCTATGGACCCTGGGGGGTTGGGGGGGCTGTATAGCACCTATGGGTGACCCTATGGACCCTGGGGGTTGGGGGGGCTCTATAGCACCTATGGGTGACCCTATGGACCCTGGGGGTTGGGGGGGCTCTATAGCACCTATGGGTGACCCTATGGACCCTGGGGGTTGGGGGGGCTCTATAGCACCTATGGGTGACCCTATGGACCCTGGGGGGTTGGGGGGGCTCTATAGCACCTATGGGTGACCCTATGGACCCTGGGGGTTGGGGGGGCTCTATAGCACCTATGGGTGACCCTATGGACCCTGGGGGTTGGGGGGGCTCTATAGCACCTATGGGTGACCCTATGGACCCTGGGGGGTTGGGGGGGCTGTATAGCACCTATGGGTGACCCTATGGACCCTGGGGGTTGGGGGGGCTCTATAGCACCTATGGGTGACCCTATGGACCCTGGGGGGTGGGGGGGCTGTATAGCACCTATGGGTGACCCTATGGACCCTGGGGGGTGGGGGGCTGTATAGCACCTATGGGTGACCCTATGGACCCTGGGGGGTTGGGGGGCTGTATAGCACCTATGGGTGACCCTATGGACCCTGGGGGGTTGGGGGGGCTCTATAGCACCTATGGGTGACCCTATGGACCCTGGGGGGTTGGGGGGGCTCTATAGCACCTATGGGTGACCCTATGGACCCTGGGGGGTTGGGGGGGCTCTATAGCACCTATGGGTGACCCTATGGACCCTGGGGGGTTGGGGGGCTGTATAGCACCTATGGGTGACCCTATGGACCCTGGGGGGTTGGGGGGGCTGTATGGCACCTATGGGTGACCCTATGGACCCTGGGGGTTGGGGGGGCTCTATAGCACCTATGGGTGACCCTATGGACCCTGGGGGTTGGGGGGGCTCTATAGCACCTATGGGTGACCCTATGGACCCTGGGGGGTTGGGGGGGGCTCTATAGCACCTATGGGTGACCCTATGGACCCTGGGGGGTTGGGGGGGCTGTATAGCACCTATGGGTGACCCTATGGACCCTGGGGGGTTGGGGGGCTGTATAGCACCTATGGGTGACCCTATGGACCCTGGGGGTTGGGGGGGCTCTATAGCACCTATGGGTGACCCTATGGACCCTGGGGGGTTGGGGGGGCTGTATAGCACCTATGGGTGACCCTATGGACCCTGGGGGGTGAGGGGGGCTGTATGGCACCTATGGGTGACCCTATGGACCCTGGGGGGTGGGGGGGGCTGTATAGCACCTATGGGTGACCCTATGGACCCTGGGGGGTGGGGGGGGCTGTATAGCACCTATGGGTGACCCTATGGACCCTGGGGGTTGGGGGGGCTCTATAGCACCTATGGGTGACCCTATGGACCCTGGGGGGTTGGGGGGGCTCTATAGCACCTATGGGTGACCCTATGGACCCTGGGGGTTGGGGGGGCTCTATAGCACCTATGGGTGACCCTATGGACCCTGGGGGGTTGGGGGGGCTCTATAGCACCTATGGGTGACCCTATGGACCCTGGGGGGTGGGGGGCTCTATAGCACCTATGGGTGACCCTATGGACCCTGGGGGGTTGGGGGGTTCTATAGCACCTATGGGTGACCCTATGGACCCTGGGGGGTTGGGGGGGCTCTATAGCACCTATGGGTGACCCTATGGACCCTGGGGGTTGGGGGGGCTCTATAGCACCTATGGGTGACCCTATGGACCCTGGGGGTTGGGGGGTTCTATAGCACCTATGGGTGACCCTATGGACCCTGGGGGGTTGGGGGGCTGTATAGCACCTATGGGTGACCCTATGGACCCTGGGGGTTGGTGGCCAAGGGCTGTGGGTCACAGGGTGCGTTGGGTGGGGCGGTGGGAGGGGAGGGAAGTTGAGGAACATCTGGGAGGGGGATGGAGAAGTTGGGGTGTGAGTCACCCCCAGCTGGTTCCTCACGGGGTGGGAGGGGGAGGGGAGTGGGGGAGGGGGGATGGATGATTGATGGGTGGTGATGGATGGATGATGGATGGATGGATGGATGGATGATGGATGGATGGATGGATGGATGATGGATGGATGATGGATGATGGATGGATGGATGGATGATGGATGGATGATGGATGGATGATGGATGGATGATGGATGATGGATGGATGATGGATGATGGATGGATGGATGGATGATGGATGGATGATGGATGATGGATGGATGATGGATGATGGATGGATGGATGGATGGATGGATGGATGGATGATGGATGATGGATGGATGATGGATGATGGATGATGGATGATGGATGGATGGATGGATGGATGGATGGATGATGGATGGATGATGGATGATGGATGATGGATGGATGATGGATGATGGATGGATGGATGGATGATGGATGGATGATGGATGGATGATGGATGATGGATGGATGGATGGATGATGGATGATGGATGGATGATGGATGGATGATGGATGGATGATGGATGATGGATGATGGATGGATGGATGGATGATGGATGATGGATGATTGATGGGTGATGGATGATTGACGGCTGATGGACACACAGATCTCTGGGGCTCTGCCCCCCCTTGTCCCCCCTTTCCAGCCCCGGGGTAGCAGCTGCTTCCTGTGGGGGGGAGGGGTGTGGAGGTGACGTCACCCCGAGGTCACCCCAAGGTCACCCCGAGGTCACCCCGAGGTCACCCCCTTGTGCAAGGGGCTGGGTGGGGGGAGGGGCGGAACGGGGGCGGGGGAGGGGCTGACACCCCAAAAGACGGGGTGACATCACCCCCCCTCCCCCTCCCCCCACCCTTGGGTCACCCCCCAGCCTGGGGTTGTGTCCGTCTGTCTGTCCTCATCCAGCTGTCCCTGGTCTGTCTGTCCCCCCCATCTGTCTGTCTGTCCCCTCCCCCATCTGCCCCCCCCATCTGTCTGTCCCCCCCATCTGTCTGTCTGTCCCCCCATCTGTCTGTCTGTCCCCCCCATCTGTCCCCCCCATCTGTCTGTCCCCCCATCTGTCTGTCTGTCCCCTCTCCCATCTGCCCCCCCATCTGTCCCCCCCATCTGTCTGTCCCCCCATCTGTCTGTCCCCCCATCTGTCTGTCCCCCCCATCTGCCCCCCCATCTGTCTGTCCCCCCCATCTGTCTGTCTGTCCCCCCATCTGTCTGTCTGTCCCCCCCATCTGTCTGTCCCCCCATCTGTCTGTCTGTCCGTCCCCATCTGTCTGTCCGTCCCCCCCCATTTGTCTGTCTGTCCCCCCCATCTGTCTGTCCCCCCCCATCTGTCTGTCTGTCCCCTCTCCCATCTGCCCCCCCATCTGTCTGTCTGTCCCCCCCCATCTGTCCCCCCCATCTGTCTGTCTGTCCCCCCCATCTGTCTGTGTCCCCCCATCTGTCTGTCTGTCCCCCCATCTGTCTGTCTGTCCCCCCATCTGTCTGTGTCCCCCCCATCTGTCTGTCTGTCCCCCCATCTGTCTGTCTGTCCCCCCCATCTGTCTGTCTGTCCCCCCCATCTGTCTGTCTGTCCCCCCCATCTGTCTGTCCCCCCCATCTGTCTGTCTGTCCCCCCCCATCTGTCTGTCTGTCCCCCCCCATCTGTCTGCCCCCCATCTGTCTGTCCCCCCTCCCATCTGCCCCCCCCCATCTGTCTGTCTGTCCCCCCCCATCTGTCTGTGTCCCCCCCATCTGTCTGTCTGTCCCCCCCCATCTGTCTGTCTGTCCCCCCATCTGTCTGTGTCCCCCCATCTGTCTGTCTGTCCCCCCATCTGTCTGTCTGTCCCCCCCATCTGTCTGTCTGTCCCCCCCATCTGTCTGTCTGTCCCCCCATCTGTCTGTCTGTCCCCCCCATCTGTCTGTCTGTCCCCCCCCATCTGTCTGTCTCCCCCCATCTGTCTGTCTGTCCCCCCCATCTGTCTGTCTGTCCCCCCCATCTGTCTGTCTGTCCCCCCCCATCTGTCTGTCTGTCCCCCCCCCCCATCTGTCTGTCCCCCCATCTGTCTGTCTGTCCCCCCATCTGTCTGTCTGTCCCCCCATCTGTCTGTCTGTCCCCCCCCCCATCTGTCTGTCCCCCCATCTGTCTGTCTGTCCCCCCCCATCTGTCTGTCCCCCCCATCTGTCTGTCTGTCCCCTCCCCATCTGTCTGTCCCCCCCGTCTGTCTGTCTGTCCCCCCCCATCTGTCTGTCTGTCCCCCCCATCTGTCTGTCTGTCCCCCCCATCTGTCTGTCTGTCCCCCCCCCCCATCTGTCTGTCCCCCCATCTGTCTGTCTGTCCCTCCCCATCTGTCTGTCCCCCCCATCTGTCTGTCTGTCCCCTCCCCATCTGTCTGTCCCCCCCGTCTGTCTGTCTGTCCCCCCCCCATCTGTCTGTCTGTCCCCTCCCCATCTGTCTGTCCCCCCATCTGTCTGTCTGTCCCTCCCCCATCTGCCCCCCCATCTGTCTGTCTGTCCCCCCCCCATCTGTCTGTCCCCCCCATGTCTGTCTGTCCCCCCCATCTGTCCCCCCCATCTGTCTGTCCCCCCCATCTGTCTGTCTGTCCCCCCCATGTGTCTGTCTGTCCCCCCCATCTGTCCCCCCATCTGTCTGTCTGTCCCCCCCATCTGCCCCCCCCCATCTGTCTGTCTGTCCCGTCCCCCCTTGTCCCTCTGTCCCCCCCACATCCTCCCCCCACATCCGTCTGTCTGTCCGTGTCCCCCCCACATCCGTCTGTCCCCCCCCTCACTCCCCTCCCCCCCATCCTCCCCACATCCGTCTGTCTGTCCCCCCATCTGTCTCCCCCCGTGTCTGTCTGTCTGTCCTCCCCACATCCTCCCCCCCAGGCTTTCTGTCCCCCCCCAACTGTCTGTCTGTCTGTCCCCCCCCCATCCCTCTGTCCCCCCCAATCTGTCTGTCTGTCCCCCCCTTATATTCCCCCCCAACTCCCCATCCCTCCCCCCCCCCATCTGTCTGTCTGTCTGTCCCCCCTTATATCCCCCCCCCCAACTCCCCTCCCCCCATCCTCCCTCCATCTGTCTGTCTGTCCTCCCCACATCCCTCCCCCCAGGCTGTCTGTCCCCCCCCCCCCATCTGTCTGTCTGTCTGTCCCCCCTCATCCCTCCCCACCCATCTGTCCATCTGTCCCCCCCCCCCAAAACTCCCCATCCCTCCCCCTCCCCCCACCCCCCATCTGTCTGTCTGTCTGTCTGTCCATCTCTCCATCTGTCCCACCTCATCCCCCCCCATCTGTCTGTCTGTCTGTCCGTCCCCCATCTGTCCATCTGTCCCCTCTCATCCCCCCCCCCCATCTGTCTGTCTGTCTGTCCCCCCCTTATATCCCCCCCCAAATCCCCTCCCCCCTCCCCCCATCCCCCCCATCTGTCTGTCTGTCCATCCCCCCCCATCCCTCTGTCCCCCCCATCTGTCTGTCTGTCTGTCCCCCCTTATATCCCCCCCCAAATCCCCCTCCCCCCTCCCCCCATCCCCCCCATCTGTCTGTCTGTCCATCCCCCCCCATCCCTCTGTCCCCCCCATCTGTCTGTCTGTCCCCCCCCCCATCTGTCCCCCCCCCATCTGTCTGTCTGTCCATCCCCCCCCCCATCCCTCTGTCCCCCCCATCTGTCTGTCTGTCCCCCCCCTTATCTCCCCCCCCCCAACTCCCCCTCCCCCCCCCAAGTCCCTCCCCCCGCCCCTTCCTTCCCCTCCCGCACCCCAACTTCCCCTTCGCATCCCTCCCCCCACCCCTCCCCCCACCCCACCCCTTCCCCCCCAAACCCCACCCCTCCCCTTCCCCAAACCCCTCCCCCCACCCCCAACTTCTCCTTTACACCCCTCCCCCCACCCCACCCCACCCTTCCCCTCCCCAAAACCCCTCCCCCACACCCCCCCAACCCCCCCCACCCCTCCCCATCCCACCCCACCCCAAAAACCCCTCCCCCCACCCTTCCCCTCTCCCCATACCCCTCCCCCACCTTACCACACCCTTCCCCTCCCCCCACCCCACCCCAAAACCCCTCCCCCCACCCCCACCCCACCCTCCCCCCATCCCCCCAACCCCTCCCCCACACCCATCCCCTCCCCCCACCCCCCTACCCCCCTTCCCCTCCCAAAACCACCCTCACCTCCCCCCACCCCACTCCCCCCACCCTTCCCCACCCCAAAAACCCCTCCCCCCACACCACCCTTACCCCCCCACCCCTCCCCCATCCCACTCCACCCCACCCCACCCCAAAACCCCTCCCCCCACCCATCCCCTCCCCCCACCCCACCCCAAAACCCCTCCCCCCACCCTTCCCCACCCCAGAAAACCCCTCCCCCACCCCAAAAACCCCTCTCCCCCCCACCCCCACCCCCCTTCCCCACCCCCCAAAACCCCTCCCCCCACCCTTCCCCTCCCAAAACCCCTCCCCCCCACCCCAAAACCCCTCCCCCCACCCCCACCCCACCCTTCCCCTCCCAAAAACCCCTCCCCTCACCCCACCCTTCCCCCCACCCCTCCCACCCTTCCCCTCCCCCCACCCCACCCCAAAACCCCTCCCCCCCCCAACCCACCCCCCCCCCCCCCCCACCCCTCTCTCCAGCTGCACCATGGAGGCCGCTCTGCTCTTCATCCTGGGGGCAGGTGGGTGAGGAGACCCCCCTCCCCCAAACCCCCCCCCCAAACCCCCCCCCCCAACCCCCCCCCCCAAAACCCCCTCCAACCCCCCCACCCCCCTCCACCACCCCTCCCCCCCCAACCCCCTCCCCCCAATCTCCCCTCCCATCCCCCTCTCCCCCCAAACCCCCCTCCCCCCCCAAACCCCCCTACTCCCCCCAACCCCCCTTCCCCTCCCCTCCCCTCCCTCCCCCCAAACCCCCCCAACACCCCCCTCCCCCTCCCTCCCCCCAAACCCCCCTCTACCCCCCCAACCCCCCTCCTCCCTCCTCCCCCTCCACCCCCCCAAACCCCCCCCCCAACCCCCTCCCCCTCCCCCCAACCTCCCCTCCCCCCTCCCTCCCCAAACCCCCCTCCACCCCCCCCCCAAACTCCCCTCCCCCCCCCCAATCCTCCTCCCCCAAAGCCCCCTACCCCCCCAACACCCTTCCCCTCCCCCTCCCCCCCATAGCCCCCCCCACCCCCCAACCCCCCCTCCCCTCCCCCTCCCCCCCAAAGCCCCCTCCCCCCAACCCCTCTCCCCTCCCCCCCCCCTAACCCCCCTCCACCCTCCCCCCCCCAAACCCCCCTCCCCCCCCCAATCTCCCCTCCCATCCCCCTCTCCCCCAAACCCCCCTCCCCCCCAAACCCCCCTACTCCCCCCAACCCCCCTCCCCTCCCCCTCCCCAAACCCCTCCCCCTCCCCTCCCCCCCAAAACCCCCTTCACCCCCTTCCCCTCCCCCTCCCCTCCCCCTCCCCCCAAACCTCCCCTACTCCCCCCAACCCCCTCCCCTCCCCCTCCCCAAACCCCCTCCCCCTCCCCTCCCCTCCCCCCAAACCCGCTCCCCTCCCCTCCCTCCCCCCAAACCCCCCCCCCCCCCCACCCCCCCCCCTCCCCCTCCCCAAACCCCCTCACCCTCCCCTCCCCTCCCCCCCAACCCCCCCCCCCCCCCACCCCCCCCAACACCCCCCTCCCCCTCCCCCCCAAACCCCCCTCCCCCCAACCCCCCTACTCCCCCCACACCCCTCCCAACCCCCTCCCCTCCCCCCCCCCCCAAACCCCCCCACCCCCCCCCCCCCCCCTCTCCCCCCCAAACCCCCTCCCCCCACCCCTCTCCCTCCCCCCCCCCCCAAACCCCCTCCCCCCAACCCCCCCCAAACCCCCCCCCCCAACCTTCCCCCCTCCCCCCACAACCTCCCTCCCCTCCCCCTCCCTCCCAAACCCCCTCCACCCCCCCCCCAAACTCCCCTCCCCCCCTCCCAATCCTCCTCCCCCCAAAGCCCCCCTACCCCCCCCAACACCCTTCCCCTCCCCCTCCCCCCCCCATAGCCCCCCCCACCCCCCCAACCCCCCCCCCCCCCCCCTCCCCCCCCAAGCCCCCTCCCCCCAACCCCTCTCCCCTCCCCCCCCCCCCAACCCCCCCTCCACCCTCCCCCCCCAAACCCCCCCCCCCCCCACCCCCCCCCCATCCCCCCTCTCCCCCCAAACCCCCCTCCCCCCCAAACCCCCCTACTCCCCCCAACCCCCTCCCCTCCCCTCCCCAAACCCCCTCCCCCTCCCCTCCCCCCCAAAACCCCCTTCACCCCCTTCCCCTCCCCCTCCCCTCCCCTCCCCCCAACCCCCCTCCACCCCCCCAACCCCCTCCCCTCCCCTCCCCCCAAACCCCCCCAACACCCCCTCCCCTCCCCCCAACCCCCTCCCCTCCCCTCCTCCCCCCAAACCCCCCTCTACCCCCCCTAACCCCCTCCCCCCCAACCCCCCCTACTCCCCCCACACCCCTCCCAACCCCCTCCCTCCCCCTCCCCCCAAACCCCCCCACCCCCCAACACCCCCTCCCTCTCCCCCCCCAAACCCCCTCCCCCCACCCCCTCTCCCCTCCCCTCCCCCCAAACCCCCTCCCCCCAACCCCCCCAAACCCCCTCCCCCCAACCTTCCCCCCTCCCCCCCCCACAACCTCCCTCCTCCCCCTCCCTCCCCAAACCCCCTCCCCCAAAGCCCCCCTACCCCCCAACCCCCTCCCCTCCCCCTCCCTCCCCCCAAACCCCCCTCCCCCCCCCAACCCCCCTCCTCCCTCCTCCCCCTCCACCCCCCAAACCCCCTCCCCCCAACCCCCCCTACTCCCCCCACACCCCTCCCACTCTCCCCTCCCCCCCCAACCCCCCCCTTCACCCCCTCCCCTCCCCTTCCCCTCCCCTCTCCCCCCCAAACCCCCTCCCCCCCCCAAAACCCCTAGAGGGGGTTGGGGTCTTTGCCCCTCCCCCCACAATCCCCCCCCCCCACCCCCCCCCCCCCCCAAAATTTCCCCTCCCCCCCCCCCCAAAAATTTAGGGGGGGGTGGGTTCTCGCCCCTCCCCCCACTATCCCCCCCCCCCACCTTCCCCCTCCCCCCAAAAATTTAGGGGGGTCGGGTCCTTGCCCCTCCCCCCACCCCCAAAATTTAGGGGGGGGGGTTGGGCATCCTTGCCCCTCCCCCCACTAACTCTCCCCCTCCCCCCCCCCCCTCCAAATTCCCCCCCCCCCCAGTGGTGCCCTCGTGCAGGGGGGCGGGGCTGGACCCGGTGACGGCGACGGTGTTTCGGGGGGACCCAAGGGGGGGTTCGGCACGAGCCTGGCGCCCCTGGGCACCCCGGATGATGGAGGGTGAGTCTCCCCCTCCCCATCCCTCCCCTCCTTCCCCTCCCCTCCCCACCCTCCCCTCCCCTCACCCCCTCCCCTCCCTCCCTCCCCTCCCTCCCGTCCCCCTCCCCTTCCCCCTCCCCTCCCCCCTCCTTCTCTTCCTCCCCTCCCCTCCCCATCTCTCCACCTCCCCTCTCCCCCTCTCCCTCCCCCCTCTTCTCCCCCCTCCCCATCCCTCCCCCCTCCTTCCCCTCCCCTCCCCACCCCCTCCCCTCCCCTCCTCTCCCCTCCCCATCTCTCTCCCCTCCCCTCCCCTCCCCTCCTCTCCTCCCTGTCCCCTCCCCTCCCATCCCCCCCTCCCCTCCCCCCCTCCCCTCCCCTCCCCTCCCCTCCCCTCCCCTCCCCTCCTTCCCTTCCCCCCCACCCCCTCCCCTCCCCCTCCCCTCCCCTCCCCTCCCCTCCCTTCCCCTCCCCCCACCCCCTCCCCTCCTCCTCCCCCTCCCCCTCCCCTCCCCTCCCCTCCCCTCCCCATCCCTCCCCCTCCCCCTCCTCCTCCCTCCCCTCCCCATCCCTCCCCTCCCCTCCCCTCCTCCTCCCCTCCCCCCCACCCCCTCCCCTCCCCTCCCCCCCCCCCCCCCCCCCCCCCTCCCCTCCCCCCCCCCCCCCCCCCCCCCTCCCCTCCCCTCCCCTCCCCTCCTCTCCCCTCCCCATCCCTCCCCCTCCCCTCCCCTCCTCCTCCCCTCCCCCCACCCCCTCCCCTCCCTCCCCCTCCCCTCCCCTCCCCTCCCCTCCCCTCCCCATCCCTCCCCCTCCCCTCCCTCCTCCCTCCCCTCCCCATCCCTCCCCTCCCCTCCCCTCCCCTCCCTCCCTCCCCCCACCCCCTCCCCTCCCCCCTAACCCCCCCTCCCCCCCCTCTCCCCCCAGGCTCCTGGTTGGGGCCCCCTTACTCCCGGGGTCCCCCAACAAGCGGGGGAGGATCTACCACCGCCGCTACCGCTCCGGGGGTGTCAGGAGGTGTCAATCAGGGGTGAGGTACCCCACAACCCCCCCCCCCCCCCCCCCCCCAAATAACCCCCCCACCCCAACACCCCCCCCCCCCCCCCCCCCCATATAACACCCCCCCCCCTTGGAACCCCAAATTCCGCCCTTGGAACCCCAACCCCCCCCCCCCCCCAAAAAAAACCAGCTTGGATCCCCCTAACCCCCCCCCCCCCAAAACCCCCCCCCCCACCCCCCCCCCCCAAAACCAGCTTGGACCCCCTAAATACCCCCCATGACCCCCAACCCCCCACCCCAAAACCAGCTTGGACCCCCCTAACCCCCACCCCAACCCCCCCCCTTACCCCCCCACCCAACACCCCCCCCCCCCCAAATAACACCCCCCCTTGGAACCCCAAATTCTACCCTTGGAACCCCCAACCCCCCACCCCAAACCCCCCTTGGACCCCCTCACCTCACCCCAAAACCCCCCTAACCCCCACCCCAAATTCTCCCTCAGACCCCTAACCCCCACCCCAAATTGCCCCTTGGACCCCCAACACCCACCCCAAAACCAGCTTGGACCCCCCTAACCCCACCCCAAATTGCCCCTTGGACCCCCCTAACCCCCCCCCAAAACCCCCCTTGGACCCCCTAAGCCCCCTTAGACCCCCTAAACCCCCCCAACCCCCCCCTTGGACCCCCTAACCCTCAACCCAAATCGCCCTTAGACCCCCTAAACCCCCCAAACCCTCACTTGGACCCCCTGACCCCCCACCCAACCCCCTTGGACCCCCAAATACCCCCCCAAAACCCCCCTTGGGCCCCCTACCCCCCCCCAAACCCCCCTTAGACTCCCCAAACCCCCCAAAACCCACCTTAGACCCCCCTAACCCCCCCCCAAACCCCACCTTGGACCTCCAAACACCCCCCCCAAACCCCCCCTTAGACCCCCTAACCCCCCCCCAAAACCCCCCTGGACCCCAAAACCCCCCTTAGACCCCCCTAACCCCCCCCCCCAACCCCCCCTTAGACTCCCTAAACCCCCCCCAAAACCCCCCTTGGACCCCAACCCACCACCCCAAACCCCCTTGGACCCCAAAACCCCCCTTAGAGCCCCTAAACCCCCCCCAACCCCCCCTCAGACACCCTAACCCCCCCCAAACCCCCTTAGACCCCTAAACCCCCCCAAAACCCCCCTTGGACCCCAACCCCCACCCCAAACCCCCTTAGACCCCCTAACCCCCCGCCAAAACCCCCCTTGGACCCCCAACCCACCACCCCAAACCCCCCTTGGACCCCAAAACCCCCCTTAGACCCCCCTAAACCCCCCCCCCCAACCCCCCTTAGACACCCTAACCCCCCCCAACCCCCCCCTTGGACCCCCTGACCCCCCACCCAACCCCCTTGGATCCCCAAATACCCCCCCCAAAACCCCCTTGGGCCCCCTACCCCCCCCCCAACCCCCCCTTAGACACCCTAACCCCCCCCCAAACCCCCCTTAGACCCCCTAAACCCCCCAAAACCCACCTTAGACCCCCTAACCCCCCCAAACCCCACCTTGGACCTCCAAACACCCCCCCAACCCCCCCTTGGACCCCCTAACCCCCCCCAAAACCCCCCTTGGACCCCAAAACCCCCTTAGACCCCCTAACCCCCCCCCCAACCCCCCCTTAGACTCCCTAAACCCCCCCAAAACCCCCCTTGGACCCCAAACCCCCCTTGATCCCAAAACCCCCCTTAGACCCCCTAAGCCCCCCCAAAACCCCCTTGGACCCCCAACCCACCACCCCAAACCCCCTTGGACCCCAAAACCCCCCTTAGACCCCCTAACCCCCCCAAAACCCCCCTTGGACCCCCAAACCACCACCCCAAACCCCCCTTGGACCCCAAAACCCCCCTTAGACCCCCTAAACCCCCCCCCAACCCCCCCTTAGACCCCCTAACCCCCCCCCAAAACCCCCCTTGGACCCCAAACCCCCACCCCAAACCCCCCTTAGACCCCCTAACCCCACCCAAAACCCCCCTTTAGAACCCTAACCCCCCCCCCAAAACCCCCCCTTGGACCCCAAAACCCCCCTTAGACCCCCCTAACCCCCCCCCCAAAACCCCCCTTGGACCCCAAAACCCCCCTTAGACCCCCTAACCCCCACCCCAAATCCCCCTTGGACCCCAAAACCCCCCTTAGACCCCCCTAACCCCCCCCCCAAAACCCCCTTGGACCCCAAACCCCCACCCCAAACCCCCCTTAGACCCCCTAACCCCCCCCAAAACCCCCCTTTAGAACCCTAACCCCCCCCCAAAACCCCCCTTGGACCCCAAAACCCCCCTTAGACCCCCTAAACCCCCCCAAAACCCCCCCTGAACCCCAAGCCTCCCTCTTCCACTGCGGATGGTGTCCCACCAACCCCCCCCCCCCCAAAATCTCCCCCTTAGGCCCCCCCAACGCCACCAACTCCTCCCTTGGGTTGGCGTTGGCTGCTGGGGACACCAAAGCCCTGGTGAGTACGATGGGTGGGGGTGGGGGGGTGATGGGACCCTCAAATCCTAGAGCTGCTACCCCAAATTTCACCCTTGGGGTGATGCTCCCCAAAAGGAGGTGACCCCCCCCCCCCTCAAACCCCACCCCCCCCCCCAAACCTCATCCAAAGGTCACCACCCCTCCACCCCACCCCATCCCCCACCCCCACCTTCTCCCCCATTGGGTGGTGATGATATTTTGGGGGGGGGGGTGGGGGTTTGGGGGTGTCCTACCTTGCACCCCACAGGCTTGTGGCCCTACGGTACCCCAAATCTGTGGGCAGAACGTCCACCTGAAGGGCTTCTGTGTCCTCCTGGACACGGACCTCCAGCAGCTCAGCCTCATCCCAGAGACCCTACCAGGTTTGGGGGGGGTGTGGGTGGGGTCAACCATGGGAGGGATGAATTAGGAGACCAACCCCACCCCACCCCACCCCACGTGCCCCCCCCAGAGTGTCCCAAGAGCTCCTCAGACGTGGTGTTCCTCATCGATGGCTCGGGGAGCATCCACCCCCCGGAGTTTAGGACCATGAAGACCTTCGTGGTGGAGGTGATGAAGCGGTTCAGGGGCACCGACACCCAGGTACCAAGGGGGGGGGGTGGGGAGACCCTCAGGGTGGGGGTGGGGTGAGGAGGGGGGCAACCATTGTCCATCATCCGTCCATCATCCATCATCCATCCATCATCCATCATCCATCCATCATCCATCCATCATCCATCCATCATCCATCATCCATCATCCATCCATCATCCATCATCCATCCATCATCCATCATCCATCATCCATCAATCATCCATCATCCATCCATCATCCATCCATCATCCATCCATCATCCATCATCCATCATCCATCATCCATCATCCATCATCCATCAATCATCCATCATCCATCCATCATCCATCCATCATCCATCCATCATCCATCATCCATCATCCATCCATCATCCATCCATCATCCATCCATCATCCATCCATCATCCATCCATCATCCATCCATCATCCATCCATCATCCATCATCCATCATCCATCAATCATCCATCATCCATCCATCATCCATCCATCATCCATCCATCATCCATCATCCATCCATCATCCATCATCCATCATCCATCAATCATCCATCATCCATCCATCATCCATCATCCATCCATCATCCATCCATCATCCATCATCCATCCATCATCCATCCATCATCCATCCATCATCCATCATCCATCCATCATCCATCATCCATCCATCATCCATCATCCATCATCCATCAATCATCCATCATCCATCCATCATCCATCCATCATCCATCATCCATCCATCATCCATCATCCATCATCCATCCATCATCCATCATCCATCCATCATCCATCATCCATCATCCATCAATCATCCATCATCCATCCATCATCCATCCATCATCCATCCATCATCCATCATCCATCATCCATCATCCATCATCCATCATCCATCAATCATCCATCATCCATCCATCATCCATCCATCATCCATCATCCATCCATCATCCATCCATCATCCATCCATCATCCATCATCCATCATCCATCCATCATCCATCCCTCATCCATCATCCATCCATCATCCATCATCCATCATCCATCAATCATCCATCATCCATCCATCATCCATCATCCATCATCCATCCATCATCCATCCATCATCCATCATCCATCCATCATCCATCCCTCATCCATCCCTCATCCCTCTCCCCCACCCCAGTTTGCCCTCTCCCAGTTCTCCCACATCTTCCTCAACCACTTTGACTTCAACGACTTCCGGAGGTCCCAGGACCCCACCAGGCTCCTCAACAGGGTCTCCCAAATTGGGAGGACCACCCACACCGCCACCGCCATCTGGAAAGTCCTGTGAGTCCTTCTCCCCTCTCCCCCACCCCATCCCTCCCCCCTGGAACCCTCCCATGGGGTGGAGACCTTCATCTCCCCTGGGTTCTCCACCCATTTTGGGGTAGGACCGAGGTCTTCATCCCCTGGAACCCTCCCAAGGGGTGGAGACCTTCATCCCCCTTGGGTTCTCCACCCATTTTGGGGTGGGACCGAGGTCTTCATCCCCTGGAACCCTCCCATGGGGTGGAGACCTTCATCTCCCCTGGGTTCTCCACCCGTTTTGGGGTAGGACCGAGGTCTTTGTCCCGGGCAAAGGGGCTCGAGAAGGTGCCAACAAGATCCTGATCGTCATCACGGATGGGAAGAAGTATGATGACAACATGGAGTACTCCCAGGTCATCCCCCTGGCCCAGAGGATGAAGGTCACCCGCTACGCCATCGGGGTGAGGGGCCCCGGGGGGACCAAAGCCACCCAACTTTCCCATCATCCATCCATCACCCATCATCCATCATCCATCCATCATCCATCCATCATCCATCCATCATCCATCATCCATCATCCATCATCCATCCATCCATCCCTCATCCATCCATCATCCATCCATCATCCATCATCCATCCATCATCCATCCATCATCCATCATCCATCATCCATCCATCATCCATCATCCATCATCCATCATCCATCATCCATCCATCATCCATCATCCATCATCCATCCATCATCCATCCATCACCCATCATCCATCATCCATCCATCATCCATCCATCATCCATCCATCATCCATCCATCATCCATCATCCATCATCCATCATCCATCATCCATCCATCATCCATCATCCATCCATCATCCATCCATCATCCATCCATCATCCATCATCCATCCATCATCCATCATCCATCATCCATCATCCATCATCCATCCATCCATCCATCATCCATCATCCATCCATCCATCCATCATCCATCATCCATCCATCATCCATCATCCATCATCCATCATCCATCATCCATCCATCATCCATCCATCATCCATCCATCATCCATCATCCATCATCCAGCTCCTCCTCCTCCTTCTCCACCTCAACTTCCTCCTCCTCCATCACCTTCTCCTCCTCCTCCACCACAACCTCCTCCTCTTCCTCCATCACCACCCACCTCCTCCTCCTCCTCCTCCTCTCCTCTTCCTCCTCCTCCTCCACCTCCTCCTCCTCCACCTCCTCCTCCTCCTCCTCTTCCTCCTCCTCCATCACCTTCTCCTCCATCACCTCCACCTCCTCCTCCATCACAACCTCCTCCTCTTCCTCCATCACCACCCACCTCCTCCTCCTCCACCTCTTCCTCCTCCTCCTCCACCTCCTCCTCCTCTTCTTCCTCCACCTCCTCCTCCTCCACCTCCTCCTCCTCCTCCTCCACCTCCTCCTCCTCTTCTTCCTCCATCACCTCCTCCTCCTCCATCACAACCTCCTCCTCTTCCTCCTTCTCCTCCACCTCCTCCTCCTCCTCTTCCTCCACCCCCACCTCCTCCTTCTCCTACTCCTCCACCCCTACCTCCACCACCTCCTCCTCCTCCACCACCTCCTCTTCCTCTCCCCACCCCCCTCAGGTGGGCAGCGCCTTCCTGGACCAATCAGCGGTCTCGGAGCTCCGCACCATCGCCTCCTCCCCCCTGAGGACCACGTCTTCCGGGTGGACAACTTCGACGCCCTCCAAGGCATCCAGAACCAGCTCCAGGAGAAGATCTTCGCCATCGAGGGTACCTTCCTGGGGGGGGGACGACACATTTAGGGGGGTGTCCTCCACTCCACCCACCCCACTAAGCCCCACCCACCTCTTCCAGGCACCCAATCAGCTCACAGCAGCTCCTTCCAGCTGGAGATGGCCCAGGAGGGCTTCAGCGCCTTGCTCACCCCCGTAAGCACGTCCCACCACCCCGAAACATCTCCAACACCCCCGTTCCCGCCCCACCAGTCACCTCCCAGTCTTTACTGGTGTAGGAGGGGCCTGTACTGGGAGCTGTGGGCGCCTATGGTTGGTCTGGAGGGGTCTTTGTCTACGGGAGGACAGGAGAACCCACCTTCGTCAACGTGTCCCACGCCGCCGGGGGGACATGAGCGACGCCTACTTGGGTGAGGGTCTCCAGGGGGGTCCCTGGAGGTGTTGGTGACCCCATGGGGACCCTGGAGATCTTGGGGGACCCTGGAGATCTTGGTGGCCCCATGAGGTCCTGTTGGGAGATCCCGTGGGGGTCTTGGAGATCCCATGGGGTCCCTGGAGATGTTGGTGACCCCATGAGGTCCTGGAGATCTTGGTGACCCCATGGGGTCCCTGGAGACGTTGGTGACCCCATGAGGTCCTGGAGATGTTGGTGACCCCATGAGCTCACCACTGGTGGCCCCATGAGGTCCTGGAGATGTTGGTGACCCCATGGGGTCCTGGAGACGTTGGTGACCCCATGGGGTCCCAGGGACATCAGCATCCCCCAGGTCCCTGGAGATGTTGGTGACCCCATGAGGTCACCACTGGTGGCCCCATGAGGTCCTGGAGATCTTGGTGACCCCGTGGGGTCCCTGGAGATGTTGGTGACCCCATGAGCTCACCACTGGTGGCCCCATGAGGTCCTGGAGATGTTGGTGACCCCATGGGGTCCTGGAGACGTTGGTGACTCCATGGGGTCCCAGGAGATCTTGGTGACCCCATGAGGTCCTGTTGGGAGATCCCATGGGGGTCTTGGAGATCCCATGGGGTCCCTGGAGATGTTGGTGACCCCATGAGGTCCTAGAGGTGGGGGTGACCCCAAGGGGGTCCCAGGGACATCAGCATCCCCCCAGGTCCCTGGAGATGTTGGTGGCCCCATGAGGTCACCACTGGTGGCCCCATGAAGTCCTGGAGAAGTTGGTGACCCCATGGGGTCCTGAGGACGTTGGTGACCCCAAGGGGTCCCTGGAGATCTTGGTGACCCCATGAGGTCACCACTGGTGGCCCCATGAGGTCCTGGAGATGTTGATGGCCCCATGGGGTCCTGGAGACGTTGGTGACCCCATGGGGTCCCTGGAGATGTTGGTGACCCCATGAGGTCACCACTGGTGGCCCCATGAGGTCCTGGAGATCTTGGTGACCCCATGAGGTCACTGTTGGTGGCCCCATGAAGTCCTGGAGACGTTGGTGACCCAAAGGGGTCCCTGGAGATCTTGGTGGCCCCACGAGGTCCTGTTGGGAGATCCCATGGGGGTCTTGGAGATCCCATGGGGTCCCTGGAGATGTTGGTGACCCCATGAGATCCTGGAGATCTTGGTGACCCCATGAGGTCACCACTGGTGACTCCATGAGGTCCTGGAGATCTTGGTGACTCCCTGGGGTCTCTGGAGACGTTGGTGACCCCATGAGGTCCTGGAGATCTTGGTGACCCCATGGGGTCCCTGGAGACGTTGGTGACCCCATGGGGTCCCTGGAGATCTTGGTGACCCCATGAGGTCACCACTGGTGGCCCCATGAGGTCCTGGAGACGTTGGTGGCCCCATGAGGTCCTGGAGATCTTGGTGACCCCATGGGGTCCTCCTTATGACCCCACGAGGTCCCTGGAGATGTTGGTGACCCCAGGAAGGTCCCCAACTGACCCATCCCCCACCCCTACCCCAGGCTACGCCGCCGAGTCCCTGTCCCTGGGTGGCCGCTGGGTGCTGGCCCTGGGTGCCCCCCGCTACCGCCACGTCGGCCGCCTCCTCCTCTTCCTCCTCCCTGGCCCCAGGGCTGACTGGGACCTTCTGGACGAGGCCACCGGGACCCAGGTACCTGGGGTGGGGGTGGGGGGCAGGTGGGACCAAGGGTGGGGGGTCTCCACCACCCTGGTTGACCCCATGGTGGGTTCTCCTCCTCCCCACCACCCTGGTTGACCCCATGGTGGGTTCTCCTCCTCCCCACCACCCTGGTTGACCCCATGGTGGGTTCTCCTCCTCCCCACCACCCTGGTTGACCCCATGGTGGGTTCTCCTCCTCCCCACCACCCTGGTTGACCCCATGGTGGGTTCTCCTCCTCCCCACCACCTTGGGGTTGACCCCATGGTGGGTTCCCCTCCTCCCACCACCCTGGGATTGACCCCATGGTGGGTTCTCCTCCTCCCCACCACCCTGGTTGACCCCATGGTGGGTTCTCCTCCTCCCCACCACCCTGGTTGACCCCATGGTGGGTTCTCCTTCACCCCACCACCGTGGTTGACCCCATGGTGGGTTCTCCTCCTCCCCACCACCCTGGTTGACCCCATGGTGGCTTCTCCTCCTCCCCACCACCCTGGTTGACCCCATGGTGGCTTCTCCTCCTCCCCACCACCCTGGTTGACCCCATGGTGGCTTCTCCTCCTCCCCACCACCCTGGTTGACCCCATGGTGGGTTCTCCTCCACCCCCACCACCGTGGTTGACCCCATGGTGGGTTCTCCTCCTCCCCACCACCCTGGTTGACCCCATGGTGGCTTCTCCTCCTCCCCACCACCCTGGTTGACCCCATGGTGGGTTCTCCTCCTCCCCACCACCGTGGGGTTGACCCCATGGTGGGTTCTCCTCCTCCCCACCACCCTGGTTGACCCCATGGTGGCTTCTCCTCCTCCCCACCACCCTGGTTGACCCCATGGTGGGTTCTCCTCCTCCCCACCACCCTGGTTGACCCCATGGTGGCTTCTCCTCCTCCCCACCACCCTGGTTGACCCCATGGTGGCTTCTCCTCCTCCCCACCACCCTGGTTGACCCCATGGTGGGTTCTCCTCCTCCCCACCACCTTGGGGTTGACCCCATGGTGGGTTCTCCTCCTCCCCACCACCCTGGTTGACCCCATGGTGGCTTCTCCTCCTCCCCACCACCCTGGTTGACCCCATGGTGGCTTCTCCTCCTCCCCACCACCCTGGTTGACCCCATGGTGGCTTCTCCTCCCCCCCCCAAGGTGGGGTCCTACTTCGGGGGGTCCCTCTGCGCCCTGGACGCCGACGGGGACGGCTCGGCCGAGGTGCTGCTGGTGGGGACCCCCATGTCCTACGGCAACGGCGGGGGGGACACGTGGACGTCTGTGCTCTGCGCCTGAGGGTGAGGGACCTCCTCTTCCTCCTCCTCTTCCTCCTCCTCCTCCTCCTCCTCTTCCTCCTCCTCTTCCTCCTCCTCCTCCTCCTTCTTCATCACCACCATCTCCTCCTCCTCTTCCTCCTCTTCCTCCTCCTCTTCCTCCACCACGTCCTCCTTCTCCTCCTCCTCCTCCTCCTCCTCCTCCTCCTCCTCCTCCTCCTTCATCACCACCATCTCCTCCTCCTCCTCCTCCACCCTTCTCCATCTCCTCTTCCTCCACCTCCTCCTCCTCCTTCTTCACCTTCTCCACCTCCTCCTCCTCCTCCACCTCCTCCTCCACCTCCTCCACCTCCTCCTCCTCCTCCTTCTCTTCCTCCTCCTCCTCACCACCCCCCTCCTCCTCCTCCTCCTCCTCTTCCTCCACCACCCACCTCTTCGCCACCATCACCCACCCTCTCCTCATCCTTCTCCTTTCCTCCTTCTCCTCCTCCTCCTCCACCTCAACTTCCTCCTCCTCCACCTCCTCGTCCTCCACCACCTCCTCACCACCACCACCACCCACCTTCTCCTCATCCTCCTCTACCTCCTCCACCTCCTTCTCCTCCTCCTCCACCAACTTCCTCCCCCTCCATCACCTCCTCCTCCTCCTTCCTCCTTCCTCCTCCACCTCCTCCACCTCCTCCTCCTCCTCATAGTCCACCTCCCCATCCCCACCACCACCACCACCTCCTCCTCCTCCTCCTCCTCCACCATCACCTCAACCTCCTCCTCCCCACCACCTCCTCCCTCCTCTTCCTCCCACCCTCGAGGTGGGCACCCATCGCCTCGTCCCCACCTTTCTCCCCCAGGGCAAGCCTCTGAGGTGCCAGAAGACCTTGAGGGGACAACCTGGCCACCCCCTGGGGCGCTTTGGGGCCACCCTGGCTCGCCTGGGGGACGTCAACGGGGACGGGTGGCCCGACGTGGCCGTGGGGGCACCGCTGGAGGACGAGGAGCAAGGGGCTGTCTACGTCTTCCGGGGGAGAAGGGTGGCATCTCCACCAGCTACAGCCAGGTGGGACCAGGGGACATCAGGGTGGGGGAGATGGGTTGAGGGGTGGGGAGGCTCTTGGGTGGGGGTGGAGACACCGTGGGTGGGGGTGGAGGGACCTTAGGGGGAGTGGAGAGAGCTTAAGGGGGGTGGAGAGACCTTGGGGTGGGTGGAGAGACCTTGGGGGGAGTGGAGAGACCTTGGGTGGGGTGAAGAGACCTGGGGGGTGGGGTGGAGAGACCTTGGGTGGGGTGGAGAGACCTTGGGGTGGGGTGGAGAGACCTTGGGTGGGGTGGAGAGACCTTGGGGTGGGGTGGAGAGACCTTGGGGGGAGTGGAGAGACCTTGGGGTGGGGTGGAGAGACCTTGGGGGAGTGGAGAGACCTTGGGGTGGGTGGAGAGACCTTGGGTGGGGGTGGAGAGACCTTGGGTGGGGTGGAGAGACCTTGGGGTGGGGTGGAGAGACCTTGGGATGGGTGGAGAGACCTTGGGTGGGGTGGAGAGACCTTGGGGTGGGTGGAGAGACCTTGGGTGGGGGTGGAGAGACCTTGGGGTGGGTGGAGAGACCTTGGGTGGGGTGAAGAGACCTTGGGGTGGGTGGAGAGACCTTGGGATGGGTGGAGAGACCTTGGGTGGGGTGGAGAGACCTTGGGGTGGGGTGGAGAGACCTTGGGTGGGGGTGGAGAGACCTTGGGGTGGGTGGAGAGACCTTGGGTGGGGGTGGAGAGACCTTGGGTGGGGTGAAGAGACCTGGGGGGTGGGGTGGAGAGACCTTGGGATGGGTGGAGAGACCTTGGGTGGGGTGGAGAGACCTTGGGGTGGGGTGGAGAGACCTTGGGTGGGGGTGGAGAGACCTTGGGTGGGGTGGAGAGACCTTGGGATGGGTGGAGAGGTTCTTGGGGAGTGGAGATGTCTTGGGTGCTGGAGATGCCTTGGATGGTGGGAACATCTTGGGTGCTGGAGAGGTTCTGGGTGCTGGGGAGGTTCTTGGGTGCTGGAGGTGACCTGGGTGCTGGAGATGCCTTGGGTGGTGGGAACATCTTGGGTGCTGGAGAGGTTCTGGGTGCTGGAGGTGACCTGGGTGCTGGAGATGTCCTGGGTGGTGGAAACCTCTTGGGTGCTGGGGAGGTGACCTGGGTGGTGGAATCTTCTTGGGTAGTGGAGAAGCCTTGGGTGCTGGAGAGGTTCTTGGGTGCTGGGGAGGTTCTGGGTGGGTGGCGGAGCCAACCTGGGTGCTGGAGAGGTTGTGGGTGCTGGAGGTGACCTGGGTGCTGGGGATGTCTTGGGTGGTGGGAACATCTTGGGTGCTGGAGAGGTTCTGGGTGCTGGAGAAGCCTTGGATGGTGGGAACATCTTGGGTGCTGGAGAGGTTCTGGGTGCTGGAGGTGACCTGGGTGCTGGAGATGTCCTGGGTGGTGGGAACTTCTTGGGTGCTGGGGAGGTTCTTGGGCACTGGGGAGGTTCTGGGTGGTGGAGCCAACCTGGGTGCTGGAGATGCCTTGGGTGGTGGAGCCAGCCTGGGTGCTGGAGAGGTTCTGGGTGCTGGAGGTGACCTGGGTGCTGGAGATGCCTTGGGTGGTGGGAACCTCTTGGGTGCTGGGGAGGTTCTTGTGTTCTGGAGACCTCCTGGGTGCTGGAGAGGTTCTTGGGTGCTGGAGATGCCTTGGATGGTGGGAACATCTTGGGTGCTGGAGAGGTTCTTGGGTGCTGGAGGTGACCTGGGTGGTGGAATCTTCTTGGGTAGTAGAGAAGCCTTGGGTGCTGGGGAGGTTCTGGGTGGTGGGAACATCTTGGGTGCTGGAGAGGTTCTGGGTGCTGGAGGTGACCTGGGTGCTGGAGATGCCTTGGGTGGTGGAGCCAGCCTGGGTGCTGGGGAGGTTCTGGGTGGTGGCAACCTCTTGGGTAGTAGAGAAGCCTTGGGTGCTGGGGAGGTTCTGGGTGCTGGAGAGGTTCTGGGTGCTGGAGGTGACCTGGGTGCTGGAGATGCCTTGGGTGGTGGGAACATCCTGGGTGCTGGGGAGGTTCTGGTTGGTGGAGCCAACCTGGGTGCTGGAGAGGTTCTGGGTGCTGGAGGTGACCTGGGTGCTGGAGATGCCTTGGGTGGTGGGAACCTCTTGGGTGCTGGGGAGGTTCTTGTGTTCTGGAGACCTCCTGGGTGCCAGAGGTGGCTCCTGGGTTGCTGGAGAAGCTCTGTGACGGTGGAGCCACCACCCTGCTGTGTGTCCCCAGCGCATCTCCGGCGCCGGGTTCCCCAGCCGCCCGCGCTTCTTCGGCCGGTCCCTCAGCGGTGGCCGGGACCTGAGCGGGGACAGGCTGCCCGACGCGGCCGTGGGCGCCCAGGGACAGGTCCTGCTGCTCAGGTAGGACATGGGACACCCACCTGGGGACCCTTCTGGGGGGGTGGTGGAGATGAGTTGGGTGCTGGGGAGGTTCTGGGTGCTGGAGGTGACCTGGGTGCTGGAGATGTCCTGGGTGGTGGGAACTTCTTGGGTGCTGGGGAGGTTCTGGTGCTGGGGAGGTGACCTGGGTGGTGGAATCTTCTTGGGTAGTGGAGAAGCCTTGGGTGCTGGAGAGGTTCTGGTGGTGGGAACCTCTTGGGTGCTGGAGAGGTTCTGGGTGCTGGAGGTGACCTGGGTGCTGGAGATGTCCTGGGTGGTGGGAACTTCTTGGGTGCTGGGGAGGTTCTGGGTGCTGGAGGTGACCTGGGTGCTGGAGATGTCCTGGGTGGTGGAACTTTGGGTGCTGGGGAGGTTCTGGGTGGTGGAATCTTCTTGGGTAGTGGAGAAGCCTTGGGTGCTGGGGAGGTTCTGGGTGGTGGGAACCTCTTGGGTGCTGGAGAGGTTCTGGGTGCTGGAGGTGACCTGGGTGCTGGAGATGTCCTGGGTGGTGGGAACTTCTTGGGTGCTGGGGAGGTTCTGGGTGGTGGAGGTGACCTGGGTGCTGGAGATGCCTTGGGTGGGAACATCTTGGGTGCTGGGGAGGTTCTTGGGTGCTGCAGGTGACCCGGGTGCTGGAGATGTCCTGGGTCGTGGAACTCTTGGGTGCTGGAGAGGTTCTTGGGTGCTGGGGAGGTTCTGGGTGGTGGAGGTGACCTGGGTGCTGGAGATGCCTTGGGTGGGAACATCTTGGGTGCTGGGAAGGTTCTTGGGTGCTGGGGAGGTTCTTGGATGCTGCAGGTGACCTGGGTGCTGGAGATGTCCTGGGTGGTGGGAACTTCTTGGGTGCTGGGGAGGTTCTGGGTGCTGGAGGTGACCTGGGTGCTGGAGATGTCCTGGGTGGTGGGAACTTCTTGGGTGCTGGGGAGGTTCTGGGTGGTGGAGACCTCCTGGGCACTGGGGAGGTTGTGGGTGGTGGAGCCAATCTTGGTGTTGGGGAGGTTCTTGAGTGCTGGAGACCTCCTGGGTGCTGGGAATGTCTTGGGTGGTGGAAACATCTTGGGTGCTGGGGAGGTTCTTGGGTGCTGGAGGTTCTGGGTGGGTGGTGGAGCCAACCTGGGTGCTGGGGATGTCTTGGGTGGTGGAAACATCTTGGGTGCTGGGGAGGTTCTGGGTGGTGGAGCCAACCTGGGTGCTGGGGAGGTTCTTGGGTGCTGGAGAAGCTTTGGATGGTGGGAACATCTTGGGTGCTGGAGAGGTTCTGGGTGCTGGAGGTGACCTGGGTGCTGGAGATGTCCTGGGTGGTGGGAACTTCTTGGGTAGTGGAGAAGCCTTGGGTGCTGGGGAGGTTCTGGGTGCTGGGGAGGTTGTGGGTGGTGGAGCCAACCTGGGTGCTGGAGATGCCTTGGGTGGTGGAAACATCTTGGGTGCTGGGGAGGTTCTTGGGTGCTGGAGATGTCCTGGGTGCTGGACACCACCCACCCCCTGCTCTGGTTGTCACCACCAGGTCCCAGCCACTGCTGAAGGTCCAGGTGACAGTGACCTTCCAGCCCAGGGAGATCCCTGCGGCCACCATGGACTGTCAGGGGGGAAGGGACCAAGGGGGAGGTGGCCAAGGCCACCATCTGCTTCCTGGGCTCCAAGAGGACCCCGGACAACTTTGGTGAGACCCCCTACCTGCAGCCTGGAAGTCCATGATGACCTCCCAAAGCCCCCCAGATCTCCATCCAGCCTCCCAAGCCCACCCCAGATGTTGATCTGGCTTCCTGAAGCCCCCCCAGATGATGTCCCAAGCCCCCCAGATCTCCATCCAGCCTCCCAAGCCCCCCTAGATCTTGATCCAGCCTCCCAAACCCACCCCAGGTGTTGACCTGGCCTCCTGAAGCCCCCCCAGATGATGTCCCAAGCCCCTCAGATCTCCATCCAGCCTCCCAAGCCCACCCCAGGTGTTGATCTGGCCTCCTGAAGCCCCCCAGATGTTGATCTGGCCTCCTGAAGCCCCCCAGATGATGTCCCAAGGCCTTCAGATCTCCATCCAGCCTCCCAAACCCACCCCAGGTGTTGACCTGGCCTCCTGAAGCCCCCCCAGATGATGTCCCAAGGCCTTCAGATCTCCATCCAGCCTCCCAAACCCACCCCAGGTGTTGATCTGGCCTCCTGAAGCCCCCCCAGATGATGTCCCAAGCCCCTCAGATCTCCATCCAGCCTCCCAATCTCCCCCTCCACACCCCCCCATGACCACCCAACCGTTTCCCTCCCCCCACAGGCAGACAACTCTCCATCACCCTCCGGTACCAGGCCACCCTGGACCCTGGTAGGGTGATGGTCCGGGGGTCTTCACCCAGGGTGACACCCCCACCCACAACGGGACCTTCCAGTTGGGTGTTGAGAAGAAGTGCCAGACCTTGGGCATCACCTTCACGGTGGGTGGTGGGAAAGGACCCCATGGAGGGGGAGGAGGAGAAGGGAGGGGGAGGGTGTCTGGGGGTCCCCAGGGTGGGGTGGGGGGAGACATGTGGTGGTCTCTCTGTGCCAGGGGTGTCCCCAGGACACGTTGAGCCCCGTGGTGTTGCGTGTGGCCTACGATGTCACCGGGGATCCCATCGAGGTGGCCGGGGGGCTGCGGCCGGCGTTGAGCGAGGACACGGAGCTGGTGGCCACGGGGACGGTAGGAGATTGGGGGGGGGGACATGGGGGGAGATGGAGGATGGATGATGGATGGATGGATGGATGATGGATGGATGATGGATGATGGATGGATGATGGATGATGGATGGATGGATGGATGATGGATGATGGATGGATGATGGATGATGGATGGATGATGGATGATGGATGGATGATGGATGGATGATGGATGGATGGATGGATGATGGATGGATGATGGATGGTATGGATGGATGGATGGATGGATGATGGATGGATGATGGATGGATGGATGGATGATGGATGGATGATGGATGGATGATGGATGGATGATGGATGGATGATGGATGATGGATGGATGGATGGATGATGGATGGATGATGGATGATGGATGATGGATGGATGATGGATGGATGGATGGATGATGGATGGATGGATGGATGATGGATGGATGGATGGATGGATGGATGGATGATGGATGATGGATGGATGGATGGATGATGGATGGATGGATGGATGGATGATGGATGATGGATGGATGGATGGATGATGGATGGATGATGGATGGATGATGGATGGATGGATGATGGATGGATGGATGGATGATGGATGGATGGATGGATGGATGATGGATGGATGGATGGATGATGGATGATGGATGGATGATGGATGATGGATGATGGATGATGGATGGATGATGGATGATGGATGGATGATGGATGATGGATGGATGATGGACAGACAGACAGACAGATGACTGAGGTGTCTCCTCAGCTGCCCTTCGAGAAGAACTGCGGCGCCGACAACATCTGCATCGACAACCTCCAGCTCTCCTTCAACTTCTCAGGGTAGGACCTCACCCCCCCCACCCCAGGCAGGGACCCAGGGGGTCCTCCCCCACCTTCCACCACCCCTCCCATCATTCATGTCTACCCCCCCAACCCCCTAAAAGGCTGGAGACCCTGGTGGTGGGGGTGACCGACGTGGTGGACATCACCCTCACCCTACGCAACGACGGGGAGGACTCGTACGCGGCCACGGTCCAGCTGGAGCACCCCCAAGCCCTGTCCTACCGCAAGGCCACCCTGCTCCAGGTACCCCAGGGACCCACCAAAAAGGTCCTGCAGAAGCCTGGAAGACACACCAGAAGCTCCCAAGACCCCCCAGAACCCCTTCTTGGCCTCCTCAACCCCCTCCAGATGCCCTCAAGACCCCCCAAAACCCCTTCTTAGCCTCCTCAACCCCCTCCAGATGCCCTCAAGACCCCCCAGAAGCCCTTCTTCACTTCCTCAACCCCCTCCAGATGCCCTCAAGACCCCCCAGAAGCCCTTCTTGCCCTCCTCAACCCCCTCCAGATGCCCTCAAGACCCCCCAAAACCCCTTCTTCACCTCCTTAACCCCTTCCAGATGCCCTCAAGACCCCCCAAAACCCCTTCTTGGCCTCCTCAACCCCCTCCAGATGCCCTCAAGACCCCCCAGAAGCCCTTCTTGCCCTCCTCAACCCCCTCCAGATGCCCTCAAGACCCCCCAAAACCCCTTCTTCACCTCCTTAACCCCTTCCAGATGCCCTCAAGACCCCCCAAAACCCCTTCTTCACCTCCTTAACCCCTTCCAGATGCCCTCAAGACCCCCCAAAACCCCTTCTTGGCCTCCTCAACCCCCTCCAGATGCCCTCAAGACCCCCCAGAAGCCCTTCTTGCCCTCCTCAACCCCCTCCAGATGCCCTCAAGACCCCCCAGAAGCCCTTCTTGCCCTCCTCAACCCCCTCCAGATGCCCTCAAGACCCCCCAAAACCCCTTCTTCACCTCCTCAACCCCCTCCAGATGCCCTCAAGACCCCCCAAAACCCCTTCTTGCCCTCCTCAACCCCCTCCAGATGCCCTCAAGACCCCCCAAAACCCTTCTTGGCCTCCTCAACCCCCTCCAGATGCCCTCAAGACCCCCCAAAACCCCTTCTGGGCCTCCTCAACCCCCTCCAGATGCCCTCAAGACCCCCCAGAAGCCCTTCTTGCCCTCCTCAACCCCTCCAGATGCCCTCAAGACCCCCCAGAAGCCCTTCTTGCCCTCCTCAACCCCCTCCAGATGCCCTCAAGACCCCCCAAAACCCCTTCTTCACCTCCTCAACCCCCTCCAGATGCCCTCAAGACCCCCCAAAACCCCTTCTTGGCCTCCTCAACCCCCTCCAGATGCCCTCAAGACCCCCTAAAACGCCTTCTTCACCTCCTCAACCCCCTCCAGATGCCCTCAAGACCCCCCAAAACCCCTTCTTGGCCTCCTCAACCCCCTCCAGATGCCCTCAAGACCCCCCAAAACCCCTTCTGGGCCTCCTCAACCCCCTCCAGATGCCCTCAAGACCCCCCAAAACCCCTTCTTGGCCTCCTCAACCCCCTCCAGATGCCCTCAAGACCCCCCAAAACCCTTCTTGGCCTCCTCAACCCCCTCCAGATGCCCTCAAGACCCCCCAGAAGCCCTTCTTGCCCTCCTCAACCCCCTCCAGATGCCCTCAAGACCCCCCAGAAGCCCTTCTTGCCCTCCTCAACCCCCTCCAGATGCCCTCAAGACCCCCCAAAACCCCTTCTTGCTCTCCTCAACCCCCTCCAGATGCCCTCAAGACCCCCCAGAAGCCCTTCTTGCCCTCCTCAACCCCCTCCAGATGCCCTCAAGACCCCCCAAAACCCCTTCTTCACCTCCTCAACCCCCTCCAGATGCCCTCAAGACCCCCCAAAACCCCTTCTTGCTCTCCTCAACCCCCTCCAGATGCCCTCAAGACCCCCCAAAACCCCTTCTTGCCCTCCTCAACCCCCTCCAGATGCCCTCAAGACCCCCCAAAACCCTTCTTGGCCTCCTCAACCCCCTCCAGATGCCCTCAAGACCCCCCAAAACCCCTTCTTGGCCTCCTCAACCCCCTCCAGATGCCCTCAAGACCCCCTAAAACGCCTTCTTCACCTCCTCAACCCCCTCCAGATGCCCTCAAGACCCCCCAGAAGCCCTTCTTGCCCTCCTCAACCCCCTCCAGATGCCCTCAAGACCCCCCAAAACCCCTTCTTGCTCTCCTCAACCCCCTCCAGATGCCCTCAAGACCCCCCAGAAGCCCTTCTTGCCCTCCTCAACCCCCTCCAGATGCCCTCAAGACCCCCCAAAACCCCTTCTTCACCTCCTCAACCCCCTCCAGATGCCCTCAAGACCCCCCAAAACCCCTTCTTGCTCTCCTCAACCCCCTCCAGATGCCCTCAAGACCCCCCAAAACCCCTTCTTGCCCTCCTCAACCCCCTCCAGATGCCCTCAAGACCCCCCAAAACCCCTTCTTGACCTCATCAACCTCCTCCAGATGCCCTCAAGACCCCCCAAAACCCCTTCTTGACCTCATCAACCTCCTCCAGATGCCCTCAAGACCCCCCAAAACCCCTTCTTGGCTTCCTCAACCCCCCCATCACACCCAGTTCCCCTTCCCAGTCCTCTCGTAGGTCCCCTTCCCTGCGCTGCAACTCGGAGCCGCCGTCGGGACCGCGGCGTACGACCCTCTGCCTGGTCAATCACCCCATCTTCCACCCTGGCACAGAGGTTGGGAGGGGACTTTGGGGGTTCCCATGGTGGGGGGGGTGGATCTTCTGGCCCCAACCCCATTGATGTGACCATCTCCTCCCCTCCCCCCTCTCCATCCCCCAGGTCACCTTCACCGTCACCCTGGACGTGCCCCACGGCGCAGAGCTGGGGAGGGAGCTGGAGGTGGTGGCCAACGCCACCAGGTGAGGGGAGGAGGGAGAGGTGGGGGGTGTTGAGGTGGGGTGGGGGATGATTTTGGGGGTGGGGGGGTTGGATCTGTGACCTCCCCCCCCCATCCCTCTCCCATCTCCACCGTAGTGCCAACGCTGGGTCGGGGGGCAGCGTCCGCCGCGCCGCCGTGGCGGTGAAGTACGGAGTCTTCCTCGTCCTCACTAGGTAGGGGGGGTCAAGAAGGGGTCTTGGGGGGCTTGAGAGCTTCTGGAGGAGATTAGGAGGTCAAGAAGGGGTTCTGGGGGGCTTGAAGGCAGCTGGAGGGGGTTGAGGAGGCCAGGAAGGGGTTCTGGGGGGGCTTGAGGGCATCTGGAGGGGTTGAGGAGGTGAAGAAGGGGTCCTGGGGGGTCTTGAGGGCATCTGGAGTGGTTTAGGAGGCCAGGAAGGGGTTCTGGGGGGTCTGGAGGGGGTTGAGGAGGGCAAGAAGGGGTTTTGGGGAGTCTTGAGGGCATCTGGAGGGGTTGAGGAGGCCCAGAAGGGGTTTTGGGGGTCTTGAGAGCATCTGGAGGGGTTGAGGAGGCCCAGAAGGGGTTTTGGGGGTCTTGAGGGATCTGGAGGGGTTTGAGGAGGCCAAGAAGGGGTTTTGGGGGTCTTGAGAGCATCTGGAGGGGGTTGAGGAGGTCAGGAAGGGGTTTTGGGGGTCTTGAGGGCATCTGGAGGGGGTTGAGGAGGTGAAGAAGGGGTCCTGGGGGGTCTTGAGGGCATCTGGAGTGGTTTAGGAGGCCAGGAAGGGGTTCTGGGGGGTCTGGAGGGGGTTTAGGAGGCCCAGAAGGGGTTTTGGGGGGTCTTGAGGGCATCTGGAGGGGGTTGAGGAGGCCCAGAAGGGGTTTTGGGGGGTCTTGAGGGCATCTGGAGGGGGTTGAGGAGGGCAAGAAGGGGTTTTGGGGGGTCTGGAGGGCATCTGGAGGGGTTGAGGAGGCCCAGAAGGGGTTTTGGGGGGTCTTGAGGGGTTGAGGAGGCCCAGAAGGGGTTTTGGGTGGTCTTGAGGGCTTCTGGAGGGGGTTGAGGAGGCCCAGAAGGGGTTTTGGGGGGTCTGGAGGGGGTTGAGGAGGCCCAGAAGGGGTTTTGGGGGTCTTGAGGGCATCTGGAGGGGGTTGAGGAGGTCAGGAAGGGGTTTTGGGGGTCTTGAGGGCATCTGGAGGGGGTTGAGGAGGCCAAGAAGGGGTTCTGGGGGTCTTGAGGGCATCTGGAGGGGGTTGAGGAGGCCCAGAAGGGGTTTTGGGGGTCTTGGAGGGGGTTGAGGAGGCCCAGAAGGGGTTTTGGGGGGTCTTGAGGGCATCTGGAGGGGGTTGAGGAGGCCCAGAAGGGGTTTTGGGGGTCTTGAGGGTATCTGGAGGGGTTGAGGAGGCCCAGAAGGGGTTTTGGGGGTCTTGAGGGGGTTGAGGAGGCCCAGAAGGGGTTTTGGGGGGCATCTGGAGGGGGTTGAGGAGGCCCAGAAGGGGTTTTGGGGGTCTTGAGGGCATCTGGAGGGGGTTGAGGAGGCCCAGAAGGGGTTTTGGGGGTCTTGAGGGGGTTGAGGAGGCCCAGAAGGGGTTTTGGGGGGTCTTGAGGGGGTTGAGGGAGGCCCAGAAGGGGTTTTGGGGGGTCTTGAGGGGGTTGAGGAGGCCCAGAAGGGGTTTTGGGGGGTCTTGAGGGTATCTCAAGGGGGTTGAGGAGCCCCCCACCCCATAATAACCCCCTAAACCCCCCAAGCACCCCAGATTCCACCAGGTACCTCAACATCTCTCGGGGGGCCGGGGGGCAGCGCCAACCTCACCCATCACTATGAGGTAAGGGGGGGTTTGGGGGGGCTGGGGGGGGGGTTTGGGGGGTCTATGAGGACCCCCAAAACCCACCATCACCCCCCCCCCCCTCTTTGTGTCCCCTCCCTGGGGCAGGTGAAGGTTTTGGGGTCCCGGGGTCCCCCCTTCAACGTCACCTTTGGGGTCCCCATGGAGATGGGGGAGGGGCAGGTGTGGGACTGGCTGGAGGTCACCCCTCAGCAGGTATATTTTTGGGGGGGGGGGGTGGGGGGGGTGGTCGCACCCCCCCCACCTCTTGCCCCCACCCCCCACCCCCCAAAATTAATCCCCCCCTCAAACCCTCCCCCAACCCCCCCAAATCCCCCCAACCCCCCCAACCCCCCCCCCCCCCACACCCCCCCAACCCCCCCAAACCACCCCAGACCCCCCCAAAACCCCCCTTAAACCCCCCCATGACCTCCCCCACTCCCTCAAACCCCCCTCCCCCACCCCTCACCCCCCTCAACCCCCCCAGACCCCCCCAGACCCCCCTGACCCCCCCAACCCTCCCCAACCCCCCCAGACCCCCCAAACCCCTCGACCCCCCCAGACCCCCAGACCCCCCCAAAACCCCCCAACCCCCCGATCCCCCCAGACCCCCCTGATCCCCCCAAGCACCCCAAGACTCCCCCAAAACCCCCCAAACCCCCCCAAACCCCCCTCCCCACCCCTCACCCCCCTCAACCCCCCCCAAAACCCCCCCAACCCCCCCCAGATCCCCCCCAGACCCCCCCAAATCCCCTCCCAACCCCCTCTGACCCCCCCCAATCCCCCCCAAACCCCCCTCCCCCACCCCTCACCCCCCTCAACCCCCCCAGACCCCCCCAAACCCCCCCAGACCCCCCCAGACCCCCCCAGACCCCCCTCCCCCACCCCTCACCCCCCTCAACCCCCCCAGACCCCCCCCCAAACCGCCCCTTAAACCCCCCCCATGACCCCCCCACCCCTCAACCCCCCCAAACCCCCCCAGACCCCCCCAGATCCCCTCCCAGACCCCCCCAAATCCCCTCCCAACCCCCTCTAACCCCCCCAACCCCCCCAAACCCCCTCCCCCACCCCTCACCCCCCTCAACCCCCCCAACCCCCCCAGACCCCCCCCCAAACCACCCCTTAAACCCCCCCATGACTCCCCCCACCCCTCAACCCCCCCAAACCCCCCCCAGACCCCCCCAAACCCCCCCAGACCCCCCTCAAAACCCCCCTTAAACCCCCCCCCATGACCCCCTCCACACCCCCAACCCCCCTCCCCCACCCCTCACCCCCCTCAACCCCCCCAGATCCCCCCCCAAACCGCCCCTTAAACCCCCCCATGACCCCCCCACCCCTCAACCCCCCCAAACCCCCCCAGACCCCCCTGACCCCCCTCCCCCCCCCAGCCCTGGATCTCGTGCCACCCCAACATCACCCAGCAGCAGCTACTGGTGAGTGTCCCCCCCCCCCCAAAATACCCCCCCCCAACCCCCCCCAGCCCCCCACTCACCTCACCCAGACCCCCCCCCCCAAAAACAGCTCCCACCCCCACCCCAGGGATCAATCTCCCCCCTAAACCCCCCCCCCACCTCATCCAGACCCCCCCCAAAAAACACCCCCCCCAAACCCCCCTGACCCCCCCAGCTCATCCAGACCCCCCCCCCAAAAGACACCCCCCCACCCCAGGGATCAACCCCCTCCCAGCCCCCACCTCACCCAGACCCCCCCAAACCCCCCTGACCCTCCCACCTCACCCAGACCCCCCCCCAAAAAGACCCCCCCACCCCAGGGATCAACCCCCCCCCAAACCCCCTCCCAGCCCCCCCACCTCACCCAGACCCCCCCCCCAAAAAGACCCCCCCAACCCAGGGATCAACCTCCCCCCTCAAACCCCCTCCCAACCCCCCCACCTAACCCAGACCCCCCCCCCAAAAAGACCCCCCCCACCCCAGGGATCAACCCCCCCCCCAAAACCCCCTCCCAGCCCCCCCACCTAACCCAGCCCCCCCCCCAAAAAGACCCCCCTCACCCCAGGGATCAACCCCCCCCCCAAGCCCCCTCCCAGCCCCCTCCACCTCACTCAGCCCCCCCCAAAAGACCCCCCCCCCCAAAATCCCCCCCCCAGGAGCTGCAGTGCCGGATCCCAGAGCTGGAGCCCCCCCAGATTTTGGGGTTCAAAATTTGGGGGGGGGTCAACCTCACCCGGATTAAGGAGGTAAAAGGGGGGGGGGAGACAGACCACCCCCCCCAGCCAGAACCCCCCCCAAATTCTCTCCCCCCCCCCCAAAACCTCTCTGGACCCCAACTTCTCCCCCCCCCCCCAAAATTTCTCGACCCCCCCCCCAAATTTTTATGACCCCCCCAATTTTTCTGCCCCCCCCCCAAATTTTATGCCCCCCCCAAATTTTTCTGCCCCCCCAAATTTCTCTGACCCCCCCAAATTTTCCTGACCCCCCAAACTCTCTCCCCCCCCCAAATTTCCCTCCCCCCCAAATTTCTCTCCCCCCCCAAAATTTCTCTGACCCCCCCAAATTTCTCTGCCCCCCCCAAATTTTTATGACCCCCCCAATTTTTCTGCCCCCCCAAATTTCTCTGACTCCCCCAAATTTCTCTCCCCCCCCCAAATTTCCCTCCCCCCCCAATTTCTCTCCCCCCCCAAATTTTCTGCCCCCCCAAATTTCTCTGCCCCCCCAAATTCTCTCCCCCCCAAAATTTCTCTGCCCCCCCCAAATTTCTCTGCCCCCCAAATTCTCCACCCCCCCCAAAATTTCCCTCCCCCCAATTCCTCTGCCCCCCCCAAAATTTCTCCCCCCAAATTTCTCTCCCCCCCAAAATTTCTCTGCCCCCCCCAAATTTCTCTGCCCCCCCCCAAATTTTTATGACCCCCCAAATTTTCCTGACCCCCCCAAACTCTCCACCCCCCCCAAAATTTCCCTCCCCCCCAATTCCTCTGCCCCCCCCAAAATTTCTCCCCCCCAAATTTCTCTGCCCCCCCCCAAATTTCTCCCCCCCCAAAATTTCTCTCCCCCCCCAAATTTCTCTCTGCCCCCCCCCCAAATTTCTCTCCCCCCCCCACCCCCAATTTCTCCCCCCCCAAATTTCTCTCCCCCCCCCCCAAATTTCTCTGCCCCCCCAAATTTCTCTCCCCCCCCCCCCCAAATTTCTCTCCCCCCAAATTTCTCTCCCCCCAATTTCTCTCCCCGCCCCCCCCCAAAATTTCTCCCCCCCATCTCCCCCCCAAATTTCTCTGCCCCCCCAAAATTTCTGTGCCCCCCCCAGAGCCGCCAGCGCCGGGTGCTGGTGCAGAGCTGGGCTGGGATCTCCTACGATACTGGGAGATACTGGAACAGACTGGGAGAGCCCCAGCTGAAGGTGAGGGGGGTTGGGGTTTGGGGGGGGGTCTGGAGGAGGGGGGGCGGTTTGGGGGGCAGGGTGGGTTTGGGGGGCTCTGGAGGAGGGGAGGGGGGTTTGGGGAGGGGCAGAGGGGTGTTTTGGGGGGGGGGTGGTTGGGGGGGGGCTGGATGAGGGGGGGCTGGGGGGGCTGTTTTTGGGGGGGTCTGGATGAGGTGGGGGGGGTTGGGGGGGAGTTTGGGGAGGGGGGTTTTTTGGGGGGGTTTGGGGGGGTCTGGAGGAGGTGGGGGGGGTCGGGGGGGTTGGGGGGTTTGGGGGGGTTAGGGAGGTTTTGGGGGGGTCCTGGATGAGGTGGGGGGGGGGTCAGGGGGGTTTTGGGGGGGTGTTTTTGGGGGGGGTCAGGATGAGGTGAGGGGGTCAGGGGGTGGGTTTGGGGGGGGGGGTCAGGGGGGTTTTTTGGGGGGTGTCTGTTTTTGGGGGGGTCTGGATGAAGTGAGGGGGGCTGGGGGGGGGTTGGGGGGGTTGATCCCTGGGGTGGGTGGGGGTGTTTTTGGGGGGGGTCTAGATGAGGTGGGGGGGGTCGGAGGGGGTTTTTGGGGGGCTGGGGGAGGTTTGGGGGGGCTGTTTTTGGGGGGGGTCTGGATGAGGTGGGGGGGAGGCTTGGGGGGGCTTGGGGGGGGTTGATCCCTGGGGTGGGGGGGCTGTTTTTGGGGGGGGGTCTGGATGAGGTGGGGGGGTCAGGGGGGTTTTGGGGTGTCAGGGGGGGCTGTTTTTGGGGGGTGGGGGGTGGGGTCTCCAGATGATGTGAGGTGGGGGGAGAGGGGGGTGTCTCTAATTTTGGGGGGGGGGGGGGTGTCTCCCCATCTCCCCCCCCCCCGCCCCCCCCAGATCCAGACAGAAGTGGAGCTCCTGGACCCCCCCAACCCCCTCCCCCTGATTTTGGGGGGCACCGGGGGGGCTGCTCCTCCTGGCCCTGCTCGTGCTGGGGCTCTACAAGGTCAGACCCCCCCCCCCCTCCAGACCCCCCCCCTTTTTACCCCCCCACCCCCTAATTACCCCCCCACCCCCTATTTGCCCCCCCACCCCCTATTTACCCCCCCTTTTGCCCCCCCTTAATTACCCCCCTATTTACACCCCCCTTTTACCCCCCCTTTTGCCCCCCCACCCCCAAATTACCCCCCCACCTCCTAATTACCCCCCATCCCCTATTTACCCCCCTTTTGCCCCCCATCCCTTAATTACCCCCCCACCCCCTATTTACCCCCCTTTTGCCCCCCCTTTTTACCCCCCACCCCCTTTTACCCCCTCCCACTATCTAACCCCCCTTTTACCCCCCTTTTTACCCCCCACCCCCTAATTACCCCCCAATTACCCCCACCCCCTAATTAACCCCCCACCCCCTTTTTACCCCCCTTTTTGCCCCCCCTTTTACCCCCACCCCCTTTTTGCCCCCCTTTTGAACCCCCCACCCCCTAATTACCCCCCACCCCCTATTTACCCCCCTTTTGCCCCCCTTAATTACCCCCCATTTACACCCCCCTTTTACCCCCCTTTTTGCCCCCCACCCCTTAATTACCCCCCAACCCCTAATTAACCCCCCCACCCCCTATTTACCCCCCTATTTACCCTCCCTTTTTACCCCCCGCCCTCTAATTACCCCCCCACCCCCTATTTACCCCCCTATTTACCCCCCTAATTACCCCCCAACTCCTATTTACCCCCCTTTTTACTCCCCCACCCCCTAATTACCCCCCACCCCCTATTTACCCCCCTATTTACCCCCCTATTTACCCCCCACCCCCTAATTACACCCCCCTATTTACCCCCCTTTTACCCCCCACCCCCAAATTACCCCCCACCCCCTAATTACCCCCCCAACCCCTATTTACCCCCCTTTCTACCCCCCACCCCCTATTTACCCCCCCTTTTGCCCCCCCCTTTTTACCCCCCACCCCCTTTTACCCCCTCCCACTATCTAACCCCCCATTTTACCCCCCTTTTACCCCCCACCCCTTAATTACCCCCCAACCCCTATTTACCCCCTTTTTACCCCCACCCCCTTTTACCCCCTCCCACTATTTACCCCCCTTTTACCCCCCTTTTTACCCCCCACCCCTAATTACCCCCCCACCCCCTTTTTACCCCCCCCTATTTACCCCACACCCCCTTTTACCCTCCCATTTACCCCCCACTCCCTATTTACCCCCCCATTTACCCCCCACCTCCTATTTACCCCCTATTTACCCCCCCATTTACCCCCACTCCCTATTTACCCCCCCATTTACCCCCCACACCCCTTATTTACCCCCCCATTTCCGCCCCTCCCTATTTACCCCCTATTTACCCCCCACCCCCTTTTTACCCACCATTTACCCCCACACCCCATTTTTACCCCCCCATTTACACCCCCACCCCCTTTTACCCCCCATTTACCCCCCACCTTTTATTTACCCCCCATTTACCCCTCCACCCCCTTTTACCCCCCCATTTACCCCCCACCTCCTATTTACCCCCCTATTTACCCCCCATTTTACCCCCCCATTTACCCCCCACCCCCTTTTTACCCTCCCATTTATCCCCCCACTCCCTATTTACCCCACCTATTTACCCCTCGACCCCCTTTTACCCCCACATTTCCCCCTCCCTATTTACCCCCCCAATTACCCCCCACCCCCTTTTTACTCCCCCATTTACCCCCCCACTCCCTATTTACCCCCCCTATTTACCCCTCGACCCGCTTTTTACCCCCCACCCCCTATTTACCCCCCTTATTGACCCCCCCGAACCCTTATTTACTCCCCCTTTTACCCCCCTCCCCATTTTACCCCCCTTACCCCCTATTTACCCCCCTTACCCCCTTATTGACCCCCCCAACCCTGTTTTTACCCCCCTCCCCCCAGGTTGGCTTCTTCAAGCGCCGCTACAAGGACATGATGGAAGGGGGGAGACCCCCACGACCCCCCTGGGGAGACTCAGGGGTGACAGGAGACCCCCCCTCCAACCCTGAGCATGGCAAAGGGGGGTGACCCCAATGTCCCACCCCCTCCCAAATTAAACACTGTCCCCCCCCAGGTCCTCATTGTCTGTGTCTGGTGGGGATGATGGATGGATGATGGATGGATGATGGATGGATGATGGATGGATGATGGATGATGGATGGATGATGGATGGATGATGGATGATGGATGGATGATGGATGATGGATGATGGATGGATGATGGATGATGGATGATGGATGGATGATGGATGATGGATGGATGATGGATGGATGATGGATGATGGATGGATGATGGATGGATGATGGATGATGGATGGATGATGGATGGATGATGGATGGATGATGGATGATGGATGGATGATGGATGATGGATGATGGATGGATGATGGATGGATGATGGATGATGGATGATGGATGGATGATGGATGGATGATGGATGATGGATGGATGATGGATGGATGATGGATGGATGATGGATGGATGATGGATGGATGATGGATGGATGATGGATGATGGATGATGGATGGATGATGGATGGATGATGGATGGATGATGGATGGATGATGGATGATGGATGATGGATGGATGATGGATGATGGATGATGGATGGATGATGGATGGATGATGGATGATGGATGATGGGTGATGGATGGATGATGGATGATGGATGGATGATGGATGGATGATGGATGGATGATGGATGGATGATGGATGATGGATGATGGATGGATGATGGATGATGGATGGATGATGGATGGATGATGGATGGATGATGGATGGATGATGGATGATGGATGATGGATGATGGATGATGGATGGATGATGGATGATGGATGATGGATGGATGATGGATGATGGATGATGGATGGATGGATGGATGATGGATGATGGATGATGGATGGATGATGGATGATGGATGATGGATGATGGATGGATGATGGATGATGGATGATGGATGATGGATGATGGATGGATGATGGATGGATGGATGGATGATGGATGGATGATGGATGATGGATGGATGATGGATGATGGATGGATGATGGATGGATGATGGATGATGGATGGATGATGGATGATGGATGATGGATGATGGATGATGGATGGATGATGGATGATGGATGATGGATGGATGATGGATGATGGATGATGGATGGATGATGGATGATGGATGATGGATGATGGATGATGGATGGATGATGGATGATGGATGGATGATGGATGATGGATGATGGATGGATGATGGATGGATGATGGATGATGGATGATGGATGGATGATGGATGGATGATGGATGATGGATGGATGATGGATGATGGATGATGGATGGATGATGGATGGATGATGGATGATGGATGATGGATGGATGATGGATGGATGATGGATGGATGATGGATGATGGATGATGGATGGATGATGGATGGATGATGGATGATGGATGGATGATGGATGATGGATGGATGATGGATGGATGATGGATGATGGATGGATGATGGATGGATGATGGATGATGGATGGATGATGGATGGATGATGGATGATGGATGGATGATGGATGATGGATGGATGATGGATGGATGATGGATGGATGAAGCCCCTGGGTCAGAGGGGCTGCTTGTAGGTTCCATGGGGGGGTTTCAGGCTTCCCCTATAGACCATCCCCCCCCGTCGAGCTTCACCACTGCCCCTCCCCCACCCATAGGTGCCCCTCCCCCAGCTCTCATCCCCCCAGCACCCCCAGAGCTGCCCCTCCCCCACTCTCCCCCACCCCTTAGACCCCCCCATGATCTGCCCCTCCCCCACCACCAGTGCCCCTCCCCCCTCCATAGCCCATCCCCCACCCCCTTAGAGCCCCTCCCCGACCCTATAGGCACCCCCCAATGGGTGCCCACCCCCCCACCCCCCACTCTGAGAGCTGCCCCTCCCTCACCCCTCAAAGCCCAGACTCAGCACCCCCTCCCAGTGCCTCCCAGTGCATCCTAGTCACCTCCCAGTCCCTCCCAGTCCCCTCCCAGTGCCTCCCAGTGCCTCCCAGTCCCCTCCCAGTGCCTCCCAGTCCTTCCCAGTTCCTTCCTGTCCCCTCCCAGTGCCTCCCAGTGCCTCCCAGTCACATCCCAGTCCCTCCCAGTACATCCCAGTTCTTCCCAGTCCCTCCCAGTCCCTCCCAGTGCCTCCCAATCCCCTCCCAGTGCCTCCCAGTCCCTTCCCAGTGCCTCCCAGTCCCCTCCCAGTCCCTCTCAGTGCAACCCAGTCTTTCCCAGTCCCTCCCAGTCCCTCCCAGTGCCTCCCAGTCCCCTCCCAGTGCCTCCCAGTGCTCCCCAGTCTCCTCCCAGTCCCCTCCCAGTGTCTCCCAGTGCATCCCAGTTTTTCCCAGTGCTTCCCAGTCTCCTCCCAGTCCCCTCCCAGTACCCTCCCAGTGCTTCCCAGTCTTTCCCAGTCCCCTCCCAGTGCATCCCAGTTTTTCCCAGTGCTTCCCAGTCTCCTCCCAGTCCCCTCCCAGTCCCTCCCAGTGCTCCCAGTCCCCTCCCAGTCCCCTCCCAACCCCTCCCAGCCTTTCTCAGTCTACTCCCAGTGCCTTCCAGTCCCTCCCAGTCCTGTCCCAGCAGAGCCGAGGGACTGGAGGAGAAGGGACCCCCAGCTCTGAGACTGGCGCCAGCCCAGCGGAGCCCCAGCTCCTCCCATCCCCTCCCCTGCACTGCCATTGGACGCCGGAGCTGCCATTCAGGGCTGGACCCGCCCCCTCTGCCCCCACCCATGAAGGGGGAGGGGAACTGCTGGGGGAGAAGAGGGGGAGGGGAGGGTGGGGTGTAGTGGGAGGGGTGGGGGAGGGGAGGGGGGTGGTTTAGAAAAAATTGAAATTTTAAAATTTTGATTTTTCAAAAATGAAATTTAAACATTATGAAATGTTAAAATTTTGATTTTGAAATTATAAATTTGTAAATTTTGAATTCAAAAATTTTAAATTTCTGAATTTTGATTTTTCAAAAATGAAACATTAAAATTTTGTTTTAAAAACATTAAATTTTAAAATGTCTTAATTTTAATATTTATAAAGTATTTTGCATTAAAATTTTTAAGACCCCCCCCAAAAATTTGGGAGATTTTACCCCAGATTTTGAATTTTCTGGTCAAAAAATCTGTAAATTCTTCATTAAATTTTCAATTTTCCTCCAAATTTTTCAGATTTTGCAGTAAATTTTCAATTTTTTCAAGCTCAAGTTTGAAATTCGGATCTGACAAAAATTAACGTAAAAAAACCCACAAACTTGAGTTATTTTACCCCAAAAATTCAGGATATGGGGAAAAAATGTCTCCATTTTTCATGAATTTTGAAAACTTTTTGCCACAAATTGTGAATTTTTCATGAAATTTTCAAAGCATCAAAATTTTTCTTATCTGGAAATGAAAAAATTTCTCCTAAAAGTTGAAATTTCAGGACAATTTGGAACATTCTCAGAAAATTGGGAATTTTGTTGAATTTTTTCCCTAAATTTAAACAATTTAAATAATTTTTGAAATTATCCTCTAAAATTTTGAATTTTCCTTCTGAAATGTTGGAATTTTTTCCCAAAATGTCAAAATTTTCCCTAAAGTGTCAGTATTTTCACTTCTAGGAATTGGAACTTTCCCCCAAAATTGTGTATTTCTCAAAATATTTGCAATTTCACTACAAATTGTGAATTTTACACTTCAAATTTGAGAAATTTTCCAATAAAATTTGAAATTTCTCACACAAAACCGATTTTTTCCCGAGATTTGATTTTCCTTCTAAAATATTCTGAAAATTTTCCTCCTAAATGTATCTGAAAATTTTCCTCAAAATGTAGAAATTTCCACCAAATTCTCCAGAATTTCAAGAAATTTACCATAAAATTTGGAAGTTTTTCCCCAAAATTTCCTCACTATTACTTAAAATTCTGAAATTTCCACCTAATTCTTAAAAATTTCCACTACAATTTCAACATTTCCCAAAATTCTGAAAATCCCTCTAAAGTTTCTAAAATTTCCCCAAAATTTGAGATTTCCAAAAAATTAGACATTTTCCCCTAAAATATTTGAATTATTCTCAAAAAATTCACGATTTTTCATCAAAATTACAGGATTTTCCACAAAATTTTGATGTTCCCACAAAATCCAAAATTTCCTCTAAATTTCCCATCTAACTTATTCCAAACACCCTCAAAAATCTGAAATTTCCTTTTGAATTTAAAAAAAAAATCATATTTTTAATTTTTCTATTAAAATTATGAAAATTCCACAAAATTTTAAATTTTTCCTGTAAAATCCAAGCATTTCTCTCCAAAACATTGAATTTTCAACCAACTTATTGCAATTTCCTCCAATTTTATCTGAAATCCCACCAATTTTAAAATTTTGGACCATTTTTGAAATTTCTGGGAAAATTCAGAAATTTGCATGAAAATTTTGGAAATTGTAAGCGAAATTTCAATTTTTCACCAATAATTTTGAACTCTTCCCTCCTAAAAGTTTGGAAATTCCTCCCAAATTTGAGGAATTATCCCCCCCCACACCACTTCACGCCCCCCCCCCCCCCACGCAGCCGCACCCCTTCACTGTCAGGGAATGGGGGGAGGGGCATGGAATCTGGAATGCCCTGAAGTCTTGCAGAAGTTTCTGACGGCCTAGAGATCCCGCTGAAGGTCTCCAGAAGCAGCTCATATCTTCTAGAATCTTCTCAGGTTATTTACCCTTTAGAACCGTCTAGATGCTTCCAGGAGCTTTTCAAGTCTTCTGGAATGTTCTCGGTGCCTCCAGAATCTCCTCCAGGCCCATAGAACTTTCTTTGGACTTCTAGAACCTTCCATATTCCGCTGGAAGCCTCTCAAGGTTTCTGGAATCTTCCGTGGGCGTAGCCTCACCCCTCAGCTCCTCCATCAGGAGGGGGTGGAGCCTATTCAGGGCCTGCAGGAGGGAGGGGAGGCCTGGCCAGGGTCCCCAGGTGGGGGAGGAGCCCCGGAGCTGCTGCATCTGGTCCTGGGGGGTGGGGCCAGCGGCCACGTCATTGGCGGCCTCCTGGGCTCAGCAGCCCATTGGCCAGGAGCTCATCCTCCAATAGCGGCGCCGCCAGCTGGACCAAGGAGGGGTGGTGGCGGGTGAGGAAGGAGGCAGCGACGTCATCGGTGATGTCATCAGTGATGTCATTGGTGAGGTTGTGGGAGGGGCCTGTGGGGGAGGGGGTTGGTTATGGGGGTGGGGGTTGGGTGACCCCCCCCCCCACCCAACCCTTGACCCCACTTTGACCCCCAACCCATTCCCCCATCACCCGCCCCTCCCCCCACAACCCCCCCAACCTTTGACCCCACTTGACCCCCCTGCCCCCACCCATCCCTCACCTCTCCCCAAATCCCCCTCCCCCTCCACCTCTTGACCCCACCCCGACCCCCACCCCCTCCCCAGTGGGGTGGAGCCTTTTGGGGGGGAGGGGGGAGTTGGGGTCTCCAGGTGCAGGTGGGAGCCCCAGGGGGCGGGGAAGAGGAAAGGGGGGACGGGGGAGGGGTTTCTGGGGGTGGGGGGAGGGGTTGGGGTGGGGGAAGGGTGGAACCTTCCAGAAGGGGGTGGGTGGGGGGAGGGGAGGAAGGAAGTTGGGGTGTCGGGGGAAGATGGCGGCCGCGCGGTGCTGGGGGACGCTGGTGGCGCTGGTGGCAGGTATAAGGGGGGTGGGGGAGGGGAGGAGAGGGGGGAGGGATGGGGGAGGGGCAGAGGGGGGTGGGGGAGGGGGTGGGAAGAAGGGGGAGGGGGGTGGGGGAGGGGCTAAGTGGGGGAGGGTCTCAGGAAGATGGCGGCTGTGGGGCCTAGTGGTGGGGGGATGGGGGAGGGGTGGGAGAGGGGTCTGGGGGAGGGTGGGGGAGGGGCGAGGGGGTGGGGGGAGGGGGTGGGAAAAGGGAGTGGGGGAGGGGTAGAGAGGGGGGGTCTTGGGGAGATGGTGGCCATGGGGCCTGGGGGTGTCTCGGTGGGGGAGGGGGGAGGGGGAGGGGTGGGAAGGGGGTGGGGGAGGGGTCTGGGGGGTGGGGGAGGGCTCGGGGGGTGGGGGAGGGGGAGTAGTGGGGGGAGGGGGATGGGTGAGGGCTGAGCAGGGGTTTGGGGGGGGGTGGGGGAGGGGCAGCAGGATGAGGTGGGGGAGGGGAAAGGGCCCCATCCGGCGCCGTGGGGGGAAGGAAGAGGAGCTGGGGGGGGAGGGGAGTTGCTGTGGGGGAGGGGTGGGATCTATGGGGCTGGGGGGTCGCTATGGGGCTGGGGGATCTATGGGGAAGGGGGGATATGTGGGGCTGGGATCTATGGGGCAGGAGGATCCATGGGGCTGGGGGATATATGGAGCTGGGGGGATATGTGGGGCTGGGAGTGGGATCTATGGGGCTGGGGGATCTATGGGGCTGGGGGGATCTATGGGGCAGGGGGGATATGTGGGGCTGGGAGTGGGATCTATGGGGCTGAGGGATCTATGGGGCAGGGGGGATATGTGGGGCTGGGAGTGGGATCTATGGGGCTGGGGGATCTATGGGGCAGGGGGATCTATGGGGCAGGGGGGATATGTGGGGCTGGGGGGGATATGTGGGGCAGGGAGTGGGATCTATGGGGCTGGGGGATCTATGGGGCAGGGGGATCTATGGGGCAGGGGGGATATGTGGGGTTGTGGGGGATATGTGGGGCAAGGAGTGGGATCTATGGGGCTGGGGGATCTATGGGGCAGGGGGGATCTATGGGGCAGGGGGGATATGTGGGGCTGGGGGGATATGTGGGGCAGGGAGTGGGATCTATGGGGCTGGGGGATCTATGGGGCAGGGGGGATATGTGGGGCTGGGAGTGGGATCTATGGGGCTGGGGGATCTATGGGGCAGGGGGGATCTATGGGGCAGGAGGATCCATGGGGCTGGGGGATATTTGGGTCCGGGGGGATATGTGGGGCAGGGGGTGGGATCTATGGGGCAGGGGTATCTATGGGGCAGGGGGGGATCTATGGGGCAGGGGGATCTATGGGGCAGGGGGGATATGTGGGGCAGGGGGTGGGATCTATGGGGCAGGGGGAGGGGTCTCTGTGGGTCAGACTCCACCCCACACCCCACCCCCTCCTCTGCCCCCCAGTGCTGCTGCCCCCGGCGGCTCCGGGTTCAACCTGCACCCGACCCCACACCGAGTCCTGACCCACAACCTGACCCACAGCCCGACCCACGGCCGGAGCTTCGGCCACCAAGTGCTGCAGCTGGACGGGGACAGGTGGGGACTGACCCACAGCCTGACCCACAGACTGACCCATAGACTGACCCATAGACTGACCCACAGCCTGACCCATAGACTGACCCACAGACTGACCCATAGACTGACCCACAGCCTGACCCACAGCCTGACCCATAGACTGACCCATAGACTGACCCACAGCCTGACCCACAGCCTGACCCACAGCCTGACCCATAGACTGACCCACAGACTGACCCATGGACTGACCCACAGACTGACCCATAGACTGACCCATAGTCTGACCCATGGACTGACCCACACACTGACCCATAGACTGACCCATAGTCTGACCCATGGACTGACCCACACACTGACCCATAGACTGACCCACAGACTGACCCATGGACTGACCCACAGACTGACCCATAGACTGACCCATAGTCTGACCCACACACTGACCCATAGACTGACCCACAGCCTGACCCATAGATCTGACCTATAGATCCCCCTGACCCATAGATCCCCCCTGACCCATAGATGCCCCCAGCCTCATAGATCTGACCTATAGATCACCTTGCCCCATAGATACCCCCTGACCCATAGATCCTGACCCATAGATCCCCCTGCCCCATAGATCTCCCCACCCCCATAGATGCCCCCAGCCCCATAGATCCCCCAGCCCCATAGATTCCCGCCAGCCCCATAGATCCCCCAGCCCCATAGACTCCCCCTGACCCATAGATCCTGCCCCATAGATCCCCCAGCTCCATAGATCCCTCAGCCCCATAGATTCCCCCCAGCCCCATAGATGCCCCAAGCCCATAGATCCCCCCCTGCCCCATAGATCCCCCCCAGCCCCATAGATCCCCCCCTGCCCCATAGATCCCCCCAGCCCCATAGATCCCCCCCAGCCCCATAGATCCCCCCTGCCCCATAGATCCCCCCAGCCCCATAGATCCCCCCCAGCCCCATAGATCCCCCCCTGCCCCATAGATCCCCCCCAGCCCCATAGATCCCCCCTGCCCCATAGATCCCCCCCACTTGTGGGTCAGAGCCTCAGCCCGCCCCTCCCCCCAGGCTGCTGGTGGGGGCTCCAGTTGGGGGGCGGCTCTTCCAGTGCCGCGTGCGGGACGCTGAGTGCCACGAGCTGGAGAGTGGAGGTGGGGGAGGGGCGGGGGGAGGGGGAGGGGCGGGGGGAGGGGGAGGGGTAGGGGGAGGGGGGCAGAGGGGGGAGGGCATTGAGCTGGAGGGGGGGCTTGGGGGGAGGGGGTGTGGGATGGGGGGAGGGGTTGGGGGAGGGGTGGGGATGGGATTGGGGGGGTTGAGGGGTGGGGGAGGGGTTGGGGGAGGGGCGAAGGGGGGAGGGGGGAGGGGTTGGGGAGGGGGAGGGGCAGGGGGGAGGGGTGGCGGAGGGGGGAGGGCATTGAGCTGGAGGGGGGGAGCTTGGGGGGAGGGGTGTGGGATGGGGGGAGGGGTTGGGGGAGGGGTGGGGATGGGATTGGGGGGGTTGAGGGGTGGGGGAGGGGTTGGGGGAGGGGCGAAGGGGGGAGGGGGAGGGGTTGGGGAGGGGGAGGGGCAGGGGGAGGGGTGGCGGAGGGGGGAGGGCATTGAGCTGGAGGGGGGAGCTTGGGGGGAGGGGTGTGGGATGGGGGGATGGGGTTGGGGGAGGGGTGGGGATGGGATTGGGGGGGTTGAGGGGTGGGGGAGGGGTTGGGGGAGGGGCGGAGGGAGGGGGGATGGGGGGAGGGGGAGGGGGAGGGGGAGGGGGAGGGGGGAGGGCATTGAGCTGGAGGGGGGAGCTTGGGGGGAGGGGTGTAGGATGGGGGGATGGGGTTGGGGGAGGGGTGGGGATGGGATTGGTGGGGTGAGGGGTGGGGGAGGGGTGGGGGAGGGGTTGGGGGAGGGGCGGAGGGAGGGGGTGGGGGGGAGGATTGGGGGAGGGGTGGGGATGGGATTGGGGGGGTTGAGGGGTGGGGGAGGGGTTGGGGGAGGGGCGAGGGGGGAGGGGGAGGGGTTGGGGAGGGGGAGGGGCAGGGGGAGGGGTGGCGGAGGGGGAGGGCATTGAGCTGGAGGGGGGAGCTTGGGGGAGGGGTGTGGGATGGGGGGATGGGGTTGGGGGAGGGGTGGGGATGGGATTGGGGGGGTTGAGGGGTGGGGAGGGGTTGGGGGAGGGGCGAGGGGGGAGGGGAGGGGTTGGGGAGGGGAGGGCAGGGGGAGGGGTGGCGGAGGGGAGGGCATTGAGCTGGAGGGGGGAGCTTGGGGGAGGGGTGTGGGATGGGGGATGGGGTTGGGGGAGGGGTGGGGATGGGATTGGTGGGGTGAGGGGTGGGGGAGGGGTTGGGGGATGGGCGGAAAGAGGGGCGAAGGGGGGAGGGGGAGGGGCAGGGGGAGGGGTGGCGGAGGGGGGAGGGCATTGAGCTGGAAGGGGGGTGGGGGGGCTTGGGGGGAGGGGTGTGGGGTGGGGGGATGGGGTTGGGGGAGGGGTGGGGATGGGATTGGGGGGGTTGAGGGGTGGGGGAGGGGTTGGGGGGGATGGGGGTGGGAGTGGGGGTGGGGGGGTGTATTGGGGGGTGGGGGAGGGGGGCGGGGTGGATTGGGGAGGGAAATTGGGGGGAGGTGGGGGGGGCACTGGGATTGGGGGTGAATTTGGGGGGATGGGGGGAGGGGGTGGGGGAGGGGCTGGGCTCATCACCCCTCCCCCACCCTTGCCCCACCCCCTCCCCTCCCCCCCCCCCCAGGGAACGTGTCCCAGACCCACCTGGGGATGGCGCTGGCCCAAGACGGCAACAACTCCATCGTGAGCCCCTCCCCCACCCTCAGCCCCTCCCCCAACCCCATCACCCCTCCCCACCCCGAGCCCCTCCCCAATCCCGAGCCCCTCCCCGATCCTGAGCCCCTCCCCCACCCTGAGCCCCTCCCCCACCCTCAGCCCCTCCCCCCAACCCCATCACCCCTCCCCCACCCTGAGCCCCTCCCCCACCCCGAGCCCCTCCCCCACCCTGAGCCCCTCCCCCAACCTGAGCCCCTCCCCCACCCTGAGCCCCTCCCCCACCCCGAGCCCCTCCCCCGATCCGGAGCCCCTCCCCCACCCTGAGCCCCTCCCCCAACCCTGAGCCCCTCCCCCACCCCGAGCCCCTCCCCCACCCTGAGCCCCTCCCCCACCCCGAGCCCCTCCCCCACCCCGAGCCCCTCCCCCACCCTGAGCCCCTCCCCCAACCCTGAGCCCCTCCCCCACCCCGAGCCCCTCCCCCACCCTGAGCCCCTCCCCCAACCCTGAGCCCCTCCCCCACCCCGAGCCCCTCCCCCGATCCTGAGCCCCTCCCCTACCCTGAGCCCCTCCCCCCAACCCTGAGCCCCTCCCCCACCCCGAGCCCCTCCCCCACCCTGAGCCCCTCCCCCACCCTGAGCCCCTCCCCAACCTCGAGCCCCTCCCCCACCCTGAGCCCCTCCCCCAACCCTGAGCCCCTCCCCCTCCCTGAGCCCCTCCCCAATCCCGAGCCCCTCTCCCGATCCTGAGCCCCTCCCCCACCCTGAGCCCCTCCCCCAACCCTGAGCCCCTCCCCCACCCTGAGCCCCTCCCCCAACCCTGAGCCCCTCCCCCTCCCTGAGCCCCTCCCCAATCCCGAGCCCCTCCCCCGATCCTGAGCCCCTCCCCCACCCTGAGCCCCTCCCCCAACCCTGAGCCCCTCCCCCACCCTGAGCCCCTCCCCCACCCCGAGCCCCTCCCCCACCCTGAGCCCCTCCCCCCAACCTCATCCCCCCTCCCCCACCCATGAGCCCCTCCCCCCACCTGAGCCCCTCCCCCAACCCCATCACCTCTCCCCCACCCCGAGCCCCTCCCTCAACCTGAGCCCTTCCCCCCCATGACCCCTCCCTCCCCCCATCTCCACCCCCTCTCCCCCTCCCCCCACCCCCGACCCTCGCCCCTCCCCCACCTGACCCCTCCCCCACCTCTCCCCCACCCCGAGCCCCTCCCTCAACCTGAGCCCCTTCCCCCCATGACCCCTCCCTCCCCCCATGACTCCACCCCCTCCCTCCCCCCTCCCCACCCCCCTGACCCCTCCCCACCGCCCCCTCCCCCCTCCTCCACCTGCTCACCCCTCCCCCACCATCCTCATCCCTCCCCTCCCCCCAACCCCTGACCCCTCCCTCCCCCCATGACTCCACCCCCTCCCTCACCCCTCCCCCACCCCCTTGACCCCTCCCCCCGCCCCTCCCCCCTCCTCCACCTGCTCACCCCTCCCCCACCATCCTCATCCCTCCCCTCCCCCCACCGCCTGACCCCTCCCTCCTCCCATGACTCCACCCCCTCCCTCCCCCCTCCCCCACCCCCCTCACCCCTCCCCCACCCCCCGCCCCTCCCCCCAGGCGTGTGGCCCGGGCCTGACCCGCTCGTGCGACCGGAACGTGTACAGCAGCGGGGTCTGCGTGCGCCTCGACCCCCAGCTCCGCCCACTGGGGGGCGCCCTCAGGCCCGCCTACCAGGGTGAGGGACACGCCCCCCCCTCCAAAGCCCCGCCCACAGCCCAGCAAGCCCCGCCCCCTCACCCCTGAGCCCGCCCACCGGGGACTCAACCGACCACGGGGGGGGGTGGGGGTGTGGGGGGTGTCAAGTGGGTGTTGGACCCTTGGCCACGCCCACTGACCGGTGGCCACGCCCACTTATGGCTTGGCCACGCCCACTGACCCGTTGGCCACGCCCATTGACCTGGTGGTCATTCCCTGGTCACGCCCACTGATCCTTTGCCACGCCCATTGACCCCCTTGGCCACACCCATTGATATTTTTTGGCCACGCCCACTTACCCGTGACCACACCCACTTACTCCTTGGCCACGCCCACTGCCCCCTGGCCACACCCACCGATCTCGTGGCCACACCCACTGATCCCCATGGCCACGCCCACTGACTGCCAGCCACGCCCCATTAACCCATTGGCCACGCCCACTGACCCCCACGTCCACAAAAGCCTGGCCACACCCACTGACCCCCATGGCCACGCCCACTGATGTTCTGGCCACTCCCATTGACCCCATGGCCACCTCGTTGACCCCATGGCCACTCCCATTGACCCCATGGCCACCCCGTTGACCTCCTGGCCACCCCATTGACTCCATGGCCACCTCGTTGACCCCATGGCCACCCCATTGACTCCATGGCCACCTCGTTGACCCCATGGCCACCCCATTGACCTCTTGGCCACTTCATTGATCCCATGGCCACCTTGTTCACCCCATGGCCACCCCATTGAACCCATGGCCACCCCATTGACCCCATGGCCACCCCATTGACCCCATGGCCACACCATTGACCCCATGGCCACCCCATTGACCCCATGGCCACCCCATTGACCCCATGGCTACCTCGTTTATCCCATGGCCACCCCATTGACTCCATGGCCACCTCATTGACCCCATGGCCACTTCACTGACCCCATGGCCACCCCATTGACTCCATGTCCACCCCGTTGACCCCATGGCCACACCATTGACCTCTTGGCCACTTCATTGACCCCATGGCCACCTTATTCACCCCATGGCCACCCTGTTGACCCCAGACCCCATGGCTACCTCATTGACTTCTTGGCCATCCCGTTGACCCCATGGCCACTTCATTGACCCCATGGCCATCCCGTTGACCCCATGGCCACTTCATTGACCCCATGGCCATCCCGTTGACTTCTTGGCCATCCCGTTGACCCCATGACCACTTCACTGACCCCATGGCCACCCCATTGACCCCATGGCCACTTCATTGACCCCATGGCCACCCCGTTGACCCCATGGCCACTTCATTGACCCCATGGCCACCCCGTTGACCCCATGGCCACACCATTGTCCTTTTGGCCATTTTATTGACTCCATGGCCACTTCATTGACCCCATGGTCATCCCGTTGACCCCATGGCCACCTCGTTGACATCTGGCCACCCCATTGACCCCATGGCCACCTCGTGACCCATGGCCACTTCATTGACCCCATGGCCACCCCGTTGACCCCATGGCCACCTCGTTGACATCTTGGCCACCCCATTGACCCCATGGCCACCTCGTTGACCCCATGGCCACTTCATTGACCCCATGGCCACCCCGTTGACCCCATGGCCACCTCGTTGACTTCTTGGCCACGCCATTGACCCCATGGCCACCCCGTTGACTTCTTGGCCACCCCATTGACCCCATGGCCACCTCGTTGACCCCATGGCCACTTCATTGACCCCATGGCCACTTCATTGACTTCTTGGCCACACCATTGACCCCATGGTCACCCCGTTGACCCCATGGCCACCTCGTTGACTTCTTGGCCACGCCATTGACCCCATGACCACTTCACTGACCCCATGGCCACCCCGTTGACTCCATGTCCACCCCGTTGACCCCATGGCCACTTCATTGACCCCATGGCCACCCCGTTGACCCCATGGCCACCTCGCTGACCCAATGCCCCCCCGCCAGGCTGCCTCCTGGGGATGGTGGACCTGGTCTTCCTCTTCGACGGGTCCAACAGCATGAGCCCCGAGCAGTTTGGGGCCATCCGGGACTTCATGGTGGAAGTGATGGAGCAGCTGCAGAACTCCAGCATCCGAGTGAGCGCCCCCTGCAGGCTGGGAGGGCTGGGGGAGATGTGGGGCTGGGGGGACCCATGGGGCCTGTGAGACCCATAGATCTTCTCCCACCCCACCCAAAGGTGTTGTGGGGCTGGGGGAGATGTGGGGCTGGAGGGGGCCTGTGGGGCTGTGGGACCCATAGATCCCATGGGGGTGGGAGATGTGGGGCTGGAGGGGGCCTGTGGGGCTGTGGGACCCACAGAACCCGTGGGGGGTGGGAGATGTGGGGCTGTGGGACCCATAGATCCTGTGGGGGGTGGGAGATGGGGGAACTGGGGGGACCCATAGATCCCATGGGGGGTGGGAGATGTGGGGCTGGAGGGGACCATTGGGGTGGGAGCTGGGGGAGATGTGGGGCTGGGGGGACCCATAGCTCCACCCCCACCTCACCCCAGGGGGCTGGGGGGGTGAGGGGAGGGGAGGGGGGTTGTGGGTGCTGGAGCCCCCTGGCCCCGGTGGGGGCTGGGCAGCGTGGGGTGCCCCCCAACTCCCCCCTCCCCCCTCTCTTCCCCCCCCCGGGGCAGTTCGGGGCGGTGCAGTTCTCGGCCGGGGTGCAGCCCCAGTTCTCCCTGGGGGAGTTCGCGGCCCGGCCCCACCCCCGCCAGCTGCTGGCCGGGCTCCGCCAGATGCGCGGCCTGACCGACACCTTCGGCGCCATCCGGCACGTGCTGTGAGACACGCCCACACCCCTGGCCCCGCCCACACCCCCCTGGCCCCGCCCACATCCCCCTGGCCCCACCCACACCCCCTGGTCCCACTCACACACCCCCTGGACGTGTCAGCCCCCCCCCCCCCAACACGCCCACACCCCTGGCCCCGCCCACATCCCCCCGGACACGCCAACATCCGCCTGGCCCCGCCCACATCCCCCCGGACACGCCCACCGGCCCTGGCCCCGCCCACAACCCCCCGGCCCCACTCACACCCCCTGGACGCACCCACATCCCCCGGCCCCGCCCACATCCCCTTGGCCACGCCCACATCCCCATGGCCACTCCCACACCCACCCAGACACGCCCACACCCCATGCCCCCGCCCACAACCCCTGGCCCCGCCCACTGCTCCTGGACACGCCCACAACCCCCTGGTCCCGCCCACACCCACCCAGACATGTTCCCCCGCCCCCCGAAACGCCCATATACTCCTGGCCCCGCCCACACACCCCCTGGCCCCGCCCGCATCCCTCCCGGACACGCCCACTTGCCCTGGCCACGCCCACACCCCCCTGGTCCCACTCACACCCCCTGGACGTGTCCACCCCCCAACACGCCCACATCCTCCTGGACACGCCCCCAGACACGCCCACCACCCCTGGCCCCGCCCACATCCTCCTGGACACGCCCCGACACGCCCATCGGCCCTGGACACGCCCACAGCCCCCAGGACACACCCACACCCTCCTGGACACGCCCACTGCCCCTGGCCCCGCCCACACCCATTTGCCACCCCCACCCCCTCCCATGGCCACGCCCACACCTCCCCCTGGCCACACCCACCCCGTGACCCCGCCCACCCCCACAGCCACACCCACCCGGTGCCCTTGCCCACACCCATGGCAGCACCCACGGCCACACCCACCCCGTGACCCCACCCATCCCCATGCCACTCCCATCCCCGCGGCCACACCCACCCCATGCCACTCCCATCCCCACGGCCACACCCACCCATGACCCCGCCCATCCCCATGGCCACACCCATGGCCACACCCATCCATGACCCCGCCCCACCCCCATGACCACATCCACCCATGACCCCGCCCACTCCCACGGCCACACCCACCCATGACCCCGCCCACCCCCATGGCCACCCCCATGGCCACACCCATCCATGACCCCGCCCCACCCCATGACCACACCCATGGCCACACCCACCCCGTGACCCCACCCATCCCCATGCCACTCCCATCCCCGCGGCCACACCCACCCCATGACCCCGCCCACTCCCACGGCCACACCCACCCATGACCCCGCCCCACCCCCATGGCCACACCCATGGCCACACCCACCCCGTGACCCCACCCATCCCCATGCCACTCCCATCCCCACGGCCACACCCACCCCATGACCCCGCCCACCCCCATGGCCACCCCCATGGCCACACCCATCCATGACCCCGCCCCATCCCCATGGCCACATCCATGGCCACACCCACCCATGACCCCGCCCATCCCCATGCCACTCCCATCCCCACGGCCACACCCACCCCATGACCCCGCCCATCCCCATGCCCACACCCATGGCCACACCCATCCATGACCCCGCCCGCCTCCATGACCACACCCATGGTCACACCCACCCATGACCCCGCCCATCCCCATGGCCACACCCATGGCCACACCCACCCAATGACCCCGCCCTCCCCACGGCCACACCCACCCCATGACCCCGCCCATCCCCATGCCCGCACCCATGGCCACACCCATCCATGACCCCGCCCGCCTCCATGACCACACCCATGGCCACACCCACCCAATGACCCCGCCCTCCCCCACGGCCACACCCACCCCGTGACCCCGCCCATCCCCATGGCCACACCCATGGCCACACCCACCCAATGACCCCGCCCTCCCCGTGCCCCCGCCCACTCCCATGGCCACGCCTACCCCTTGGCCACGCCCCCTCCCCCCGCAGGAGGCACACCTTCAGCCCGGCGCAGGGGGCGCGGCCGGGCGCCAAGCGCGTCATCATCATCATCACCGACGGCGACGCCACCGACGACGACAACGGCGCCATCGCCGAGGCCGAGCGCGACGGCGTCATCCGCTACATCATCGGGGTGAGGACACGCCCACCCCCGGACACGCCCCTCCCATGGACACGCCCGTCACAGCCAGGGCCACGCCCACTCCCGGCCACGCCCATCCCGGCCATGCTCAAACCCCCAAGGTCCCTTTGACTGTCCCCAAGGTCCCCCCAATGTCCCCAAGGTCCCTTGACTTCCACAAGGTCCCCAAGGTGTCCCCAAGGTCTCTTTGATGTCCCCAAGGTCCCTTTGATGCCCACAAGGTCCCCAAGGTGTCCCCAAGGTGTCCCTGAGGTGTCCCCAAGGTCCCTTTGATGCCCACAAGGTCCCCAAGGTGTCCCCAAGGTGTCCCCAAGGTGTCCCCAAGGTCCCTTTGATGCCCACAAGGTCCCCAAGGTGTCCCCAAGGTGTCCCCAAGGTCCCTTTGATGCCCACAAGGTCCCCAAGGTGTCCCCAAGGTGTCCCCAAGGTCCCTTTGATGCCCACAAGGTCCCCAAGGTGTCCCCAAGGTCCCCAAGGTGTCCCCAAGGTGTCCCCAAGGTCCCTTTGATGCCCACAAGGTCCCCAAGGTGTCCCCAAGGTCCCTTTGATGCCCACAAGGTCCCTTTGATGTCCCCAAGGTCCCGTCCCCAAGGTGTCCCCAAGGTCCCTTTGATGTCCCCAAGGTCCCTATGGCGTCCCCAAGGTGTCCCCAAGGTGTCCCCAAGGTCCCTAAGATGCCCACAAGGTCCCCAAGGTGTCCCCAAGGTGTCCCCAAGGTCCCTTTGACTGTCCACAAGGTCCCCAAGGTGTCCCCAAGGTGTCCCCAAGGTGTCCCCAAGGTCCCTTTGATGTCCCCAAGGTCCCTAAGGTGTCCCCAAGGTCCCTTTGATGTCCCCAAGGTGTCCCCAAGGTGTCCCCAAGGTGTCCTCGAGGTGTCCCCAAGGTCCCTTTGATGCCCACAAGGTCCCCAAGGTGTCCCCAAGGTTCCTTTGAGGTGTCCCCAAGGTCCCTTTGACTGTCCACAAGGTCCCCAAGGTGTCCCCAAGGTGTCCCCAAGGTGTCCCCAAGGTCCCTTTGATGCCCACAAGGTCCCCAAGGTGTCCCCAAGGTCCCTTTGATGTCCCCAAGGTGTCCCCAAGGTGTCCCCAAGGTCCCTTTGACTTCCACAAGGTCCCCAAGGTGTCCCCAAGGTGTCCCCAAGGTCGCCAAGGTGTCCCCTGGGTGTCTGTCGTCCCCCCCCCCCGACAGGTGGGGAACAACTTCAACAGCCCCGACACGCGGCTCTACCTGAGCCAGTTCGCCTCCCGGCCCAGCAGCGAGTTCGTCAAGGTGCTGGACTCCTTCCAGAAGCTTCGGGGCCTCTTCCGGGAGCTGCAGGCCAAGATCTATGACATCGAAGGTGACCTCATCATCCCCATCCCCCCACACACCCCCCACCCCCCCCCCCACGGTGACGTCACAGCCCCACCCCACAACCCAGCCCCTATATGGGTCCCCGGGAGCATCCCACCATGGGTGGGACCTGTGGGGACTGTGGGGAAAGGGGGTGGGAGATGTGGGGGCTGGAGGGGGGCCTGTGGGGCTGGGGGACCCATAGATCCCATGGGAGTAGGACACGTGGGGATGTAGGACCCATAGATCCCATGGGGGTGGGAGATATGGGGCTGTGGGACCCATAGATCCCATGGGAGTGGGAGACGTGGGGATGTAGGACCCATAGATCCCATGAGGGTGGGAGATGTGGGGCTGTGGGACCCATAGATCCCATGGGGGGTGGGAGATGTGGGGCTGGAGGGTGCCTGTGGGGCTGTGGGACCCATAGAGGTTGTGGGGGGTGGGAGATGTGGGGCCATAGGACCCATAGATCCCATGGGGGGTGGGAGATGTGGGGCTGTGGGACCCATAGATCACGTGGGGGGTGGGAGATGGGGAAACTGGGGGGGACCCGTGGGGCTGTAGGACCCATAGATCCCATGGGGGGTGGGAGATGTGGGGCTGGAGGGGGCCTGTGGGGCTGTGGGACCCATAGATCCCATGGGGGGTGGGAGATGTGGGGCTGGAGGGGGCCTATGGGGCTGTAGGACCCATAGATCTCATGGGGGTGGGAGATGTGGGGCTGTGGGACCCATAGATCCCATGGGGGGTGGGAGATGTGGGGCTGGAGGGGACCTGTGGGGCTGTGGGACCCATAGATCCCATGGGGGGTGGGAGATGTGGGGCTGGAGGGTGCCTATGGGGCTGTGGGACCCATAGAAGTTGTGGGGGGTGGGAGATGTGGGGCTGAGGGACCTATGGGGCTGTGGGACCCATAGATCCCATGGGGGTGGGAGGTGTGGGGCTGGAGGGGGCCTGTGGGGCTGTTGGACCCATAGATCCCATGGGGGGTGGGAGATGTGGGGCTGGAGGGGGCCTGTGGGGCTGTGGGACCCATAGATCCTGTGGGGGTGGGAGATGTGGGGCTGGAGGGGACCTGTGGGGTGGGAGCTGGGGGAGTTGTGGGGCTGGAGGGTGCCTATGGGGCTGTGGGACCCATAGATCCCATGGGGGGTGGGAGATGTGGGGCTGGAGGGGGCATGTGGGGCTGTGGGACCCATAGATCTCGTGGGGGTGGGAGATGTGGGGCTGTGGGACCCATAGATCTCGTGGGGGGTGGGAGATGTGGGGCTGGAGGGGGCTATGGGGCTGTAGGACCCATAGATCTCGTGGGGGGTGGGAGATGTGGGGCTGTGGGACCCATAGATCCCATGGGGGGTGGGAGATGTGGGGCTGGAGGGGGCCTGTGGGGCTGTGGGACCCATAGATCCTGTGGGGGTGGGAGATGTGGGGCTGGAGGGGACCTGTGGGGTGGGAGCTGGGGGAGATGTGGGGCTGGAGGGTGCCTATGGGGCTGTGGGACCCATAGATCCCATGGGGGTGGGAGATGTGGGGCTGGAGGGGGATGTGGGGCTGTGGGACCCATAGATCCCATGGGGGGTGGGAGATGTGGGGCTGTGGGACCCATAGATCCCATGGGGGGTGGGAGATGTGGGGCTGGAGGGGGATGTGGGGCTGTAGGACCCATAGATCTCGTGGGGGTGGGAGATGTGGGGCTGTGGGACCCATAGATCCCATGGGGGGTGGGAGATGTGGGGCTGGAGGGGGCCTGTGGGGCTGTGGGACCCATAGATCCTGTGGGGGTGGGAGATGTGGGGCTGGAGGGGACCTGTGGGGTGGGAGCTGGGGGAGATGTGGGGCTGGAGGGTGCCTATGGGGCTGTGGGACCCATAGATCTCATGGGGGTGGGAGATGTGGGGCTGGAGGGGATGTGGGGCTGTGGGACCCATAGATCCCATGGGGGGTGGGAGATGTGGGGCTGTGGGACCCATAGATCCTGTGGGGGTGGGAGATGTGGGGCTGGAGGGGACCCATTGGGGTGGGAGCTGGAGGAGATGTGGGGCTGGGGGGGACCCATAGCTCCACCCCCACCTCACCCCAGGGGCTGGGGGGGGGTTGTGGGGCTGGACCCCCCAAATGGGGGTTGGGCAGTGTGGGGTGCCCCCCAACTCCTCCCCTCCCCCCACTTACCCCCCCAGGCACCAGTGACCTGAACCAGTTCCACCTGGAGCTCAGCTCCAGCGGGCTCAGCCTGGCCGTGCTGGACGTGAGGAGGGGCCGGGGGGCGTGGCCTGGTGGGAGGGGGCGTGGCCTGGTGGGAGGGGGCGTGGCCTGATGGGAGGGGGCGTGGCCTGGTGGGAGGGGGCGTGGCCTGGTGGGAGGGGGCGTGGCCTGATGGGAGGGGCGTGGCCTGGTGGGAGGGGGCGTGGCCTGATGGGAGGGCGTGGCCTGGTGGGAGGGGGCGTGGCCTGGTGGGAGGGGGCGTGGCCTGGTGGGAGGGGGCGTGTCCATGGTGGGTGGGGCGGGGCCAAGGGGCGGTGGGCGCGACATGTGGGTGGGCGGGTGGGACCGTTGAATGGGTGAGGCCATGAGGTGGGCGTGGCCTTGGGTGGGCGTGGCCGTGTGGGTGTGGGCGTGGCCACGGAGTGTGGGAGTGGCCATGGGTGTATGGGCGTGGCCATGGCTCAGGGCGTGGCCACGACTCGGAGGGCGTGGTCTGTGTGGACGTGGCCGTGGGTGGGCGTGGCCATGGGGGTCTGGGCGTGGCCATGGGGGCGTGGGCGTGGGCGTGGAACGATGGGCGTGGTCATGTGGGTTGTGGGCGTGGCCATGGCTAGGGGGTGGGTGGTGGGTGGGGGTGGGGCATGGGGTGTGGGCGTGTGGATATGGGCGTGGTCGGGGGTGGATGTGGGTGTGGCCACGGAGGTATGGGCGTGACCGTGGCACAGTGGGCGTGGCCTGTGAGAGTGGGGCGTGGCCACGGAGGTATGGGCGTGTCCGAGGTGTGGGCGTGGCCATGGGGGTGTGGGTGTTGCCATGGGGGTGTGGGGGCGTGGTCTATGGGAGCGTGGGTGTGGCCAGGGGGGTGTGGGTGTGGTGTGGTGGGCGTGGCCATGGAGGTATGGGCGTGGTCTGTGGGGGTGGGGCTTGTCCATGGGGTGGGGCGTGGCCTTAGGGGGTCTGGGCGTGACCATGGAGATCTGGGTGTGGCCATGGGGTATGGGTGTGGCCGTGGAGGTCTGGGCGTGACCCTGAGGGTGTGGGCGTGGCCATGGAGATGTGGGCGTGTCCATGGCGCGCTGGGCGTGGTCTGTGGGGGTGGGGCTTGTCCGTGGGGTGGGGTGTGGCCATGGAGGTCTGGGCGTGGCCATGGGGGGTGTGGGCTTGGTACGGTGGGCGTGGCCGTGGAGGTACGGGCGTGGTCCATGGTGTGTGGGCGTGGTTTGTGGGGGTGTGGGCATGGTCATGGAGGTATGGGTGTGGCCGGGGAGTGGGCGTGGCCATGGGGCTGTGGGCGTGGTCTATGGGAGTGTGGGCGTGGTCATGGGTTGTGGGCGTGGTTTGTGGGGGTGTGGGCATGGTCATGGAGGTATGGGTGTGGCCGGGTTGTGGGCGTGGCCATGGGGCTGTGGGCGTGGTCATGGGGTTGTGGGCGTGGCCATGGGGGTGTGGTTGTAGCCATGGAGGTATTGACCATGGCACGGTGGGCGTGGTCTGCCTGGGTGGGCGTGGCCATGGAGGTACGGGCGTGGTCATGGTGTGTGGGCGTGGTTTGTGGGGGTGTGGCCATGGTCATGGAGGTATGGGTGTGGCCGGGGTGTGGGCGTGACCATGGAGGTATGGGCGTGGTCACGGTGTGTGGGCGTGGCCATGGAGGCAGTCATGGGCGTGGTCATTGTGTGTGGGCGTGGTCTATGGGCGTGGTCCGTGGGCGTGGTCCGTGGGCGTGGTCCGTGTGGGTGGGGCGTGGCTCAGGGTGACGAGGAGGGAATGGGTGGGTCATGGGGATGGGCGTGGTCTTTGAGGGGGGTGTGGCCTGGGGATGGGGGCGTGTCCCCAGGCCTCAGCCAATCCCGTCCCCCCGCAGGACCGGCGGGTGACGGGCGCGGTCGGCGCCGACAACTGGGCCGGGGGGTTGGTGGAGCTGGAGCTGGGCCGGGGCGGAGGCGCCTTCGTGCCCAACCCCGCCCGGGGCCGCGGCGGAGCCGGCGCCTACCTGGGTGAGGGGCGGGGCCTGGGCGGGGGCGGGGCCTGGGCGGGGGAGGGGCCTGGGCGGGGGAGGGGCCTGGGCGGGGGAGGGGGCTGGGCGGGAGGGGAGGGGTTCAGGGTGGGAGGGGTTAAGGGAGGGGGAGGGGCCTGAGGAGGGGGCTGGGGGGAGGGCCGGGGGGAGGGGCCTGGGGAAGGGGAGGGGCCTGGGCGGGGGAGGGGCCTGGGCGGGGGAGGGGGCTGGGCGGGAGGGGAGGGGTTCAGGGTGGGAGGGGTTAAGGGAGGGGGACGGGCCTGAGGAGGGGGCTGGGGGGAGGGCCGGGGGGAGGGGCCTGGGGGAGGGGAGGGGCCTGGGCGGGGGAGGGGCCTGGGCGGGGGAGGGGCCTGGGCGGGGGAGGGGGCTGGGCGGGGGAGGGGCCTGGGCGGGGGAGGGGCCTGGGCGGGGGAGGGGGCTGGGCGGGGGAGGGGGCTGGGGGGAGGGGAGGGGTTCAGGGTGGGAGGGGTTAAGGGAGGGGGACGGGCCTGAGGAGGGGGCTGGGGGGAGGGCCGGGGGGAGGGGCCTGGGGGAGGGGAGGGGCCTGGGGGGGCGGGGCCTGGGCGGGGGAGGGGGCTGGGGGGAGGGGAGGGGTTCAGGGTGGGAGGGGTTAAGGGAGGGGGACGGGCCTGAGGAGGGGGCTGGGGGGAGGGCCGGGGGGAGGGGCCTGGGGGAGGGGAGGGGCCTCAGGGAGGGGCGGGGCCTGTGGGGGGGGCGGGGCCTGTGGGAGGGGAGGGGCCTGGGGAGGGGAGGGGCCTGGGGAGGGGGCTGCAGGGGAGGGCCGGTGGGAGGGGCCTGGGGGAGGGGAGGGGCCTGGGGGAGGTTCCTGGGGAGGGGAGGGGCCTGGGGGAGGGGGCTGTGGGGGAGGGGAGGGGTTCAGGGTGGGAGGGGTTAAGGGAGGGGGAGGGGCCTGAGGGGGAGGGGGCTGGGGGAGGGGCGGAGCCTGGGGGAGGGGCGGGGCCTGGGGGATGGGAGGGGCTTGGGGGGAGGGGGCTGGGGGGGAGGGCCGGGGGGAGGGGTCTGTTGAGGGGAGGGGCCTGGGGGAGGGGAGGGGCCGGGGGGGTGGGGACTGGGGGAGGGGAGGAGCTTGGGGGGGCGGAGGCTGGGGAGGGGAGGGGCTCAGGGTGGGAGGGGTTAAGGGAGGGGGAGGGGCCTGAGGAGGGGGCTGGGGGGAGGGCCGGTGGGGAGGGGCCTGGGGGAGGGGAGGGGCCTGGGGGAGGGGCCGGGGGAGGGGGCCTGGGGAGAGGAGGGGCCTGGAGAGGGGATGGGCCTGGGGGAGGGGCCTGAGGGGAGGGGACTGTGGGAGGGGCGGGGCCTGGGGAGGGGAGGGGCTTGGGTGGGAGGGGGCTGGAGTAGGGGAGGGGCCTGGAGTGAGGGGAGGGGCCTGGGGGAGGGGAGGGGCCTGGGGAGGGGAGGGGCCTGAGGGGGAGGGGCCTGGGGGAAGGGAGGGGCCTGGGGGAGGGGAGGGGCCTGAGAGGGGAGGGGCCTGGGGGGGAGGGGCCTGGGGGGAGGGGCCTGGGGGAGGAGGGGCCTGGGGGAGGGGAGGGGGCTGGGGGGGTGCCCCACTGCCCCCCATGTCCCCAGGGTGCCCCACTGACCCCCCAGTGACCCCAGGGTGCCCCAGTGACCCCCCTGCCCCCCTGCCCCCCTGCCCCCAGGGTGCCCCAGTGACCCCACTGACCCCCCAGGGTCCCTAGGGTGCCCCACTGACCCCACTGACCCCCAGTGACCCCAGGGTGCCCCAGTGACCCCCCTGCCCCCCTGCCCCCCTGCCCCCAGGGTGCCCCACTGACCCCACTGACCCCCCAGTGACCCCAGGGTGCCCCACTGACCCCCCTGCCCCCCTGCCCCCAGGGTGCCCCAGTGACCCCCCTGCCCCCCTGTCCCCAGGGTGCCCCACTGCCCCCCTGTCCCCAGGGTGCCCCAGTGACCCCCCTGCCCCCCCTGCCCCCCTGTCCCCAGGGTGCTCCACTGACCCCACTGACCCCCCAGTGACCCCAGGGTGCCCCAGTGACCCCCCTGCCCCCCCTGCCCCCCTGTCCCCAGGGTGCCCCACTGACCCCCCAGTGACCCCAGGGTGCCCCAGTGACCCCCCTGCCCCCCCTGCCCCCCTGCCCCCAGGGTGCCCCAGTGACCCCCCTGCCCCCCCTGCCCCCAGGGTGCCCCAGTGACCCCCCTGCCCCCCTGCCCCCCCTGTCCCCAGGGTGCCCCAGTGACCCCCCTGCCCCCCTGCCCCCAGGGTGCCCCAGTGACCCCCCTGCCCCCCTGCCCCCCTGTCCCCAGGGTGCCCCACTGACCCCCCTGCCCCCCTGTCCCCAGGGTGCCCCACTGACCCCACTGACCCCCCAGGGTGCCCCAGTGACTCCCCTGCCCCCCTGCCCCCCCTGTCCCCAGGGTGCCCCACTGACCCCCCAGTGACCCCAGGGTGCCCCACTGACCCCCCTGCCCCCCTGTCCCCAGGGTGCCCCACTGCCCCCCTGTCCCCAGGGTGCCCCCTGCCCCCCTGTCCCCAGGGTGCCCCACTGCCCCCCTGTCCCCAGGGTGCCCCACTGCCCCCCTGTCCCCAGTGTGCCTCACTGACCCCCCTGCCCCCCTGTCCCCAGGGTGCCCCACTGACCCCCCAGGGTCCCCAGGGTGCCCCATTGCCCCCCACTGCCCCCCTGTCCCCAGGGTGCCCCCCTGGGCCCACTGCCCCCAGGGTGCCCCACTGACCCAGTGACCCCAGGGTGCCCCACTGACCCCCAGGGTCCCCAGGGTGCCCCCCTGACCCCCCTGACCCCCCTGACCCCCCCAGGCTACGCCCTGGCCGGGCTGCGTGTCCCCGGGCGGGTGCTGGTGGCCGCGGGGGCCCCTCGTCACCGTCACGTCGGCGCCGTCGTCGTCTTCGAGGCGCCGGGGGCCGGGGGCTGGCGGGAGCTGCAGACCCTCCCCGGGGAGCAGGTAGGGGCTGGGGGGGACACCCAGCCCCCCACCCCCCACACACACCCAACCCCCCCCCCAAACCATGGGGGTGACCCTGTGACCCGCCCCCAGTGACGTCACGGGGGGACACCCCCCCTAAACCATGGGGGTGACCCTGTGACCCGCCCCCAATGACGTCACGGGGGGACACCCCCCCCCAAACCATGGGGGTGACCCTGTGACCCCCCCCAATGACGTCACGGGGGGACACACCCCCTAAACCATGGGGGTGACCCTGTGACCCCCCCCCCAATGACGTCACGGGGGGACACCCCCCCCCAAACCATGGGGGTGACCCTGTGACCCGCCCCCAGTGACGTCACGGGGGGACACCCCCCCTAAACCATGGGGGTGACCCTGTGACCCGCCCCCAGTGACGTCACGGGGGGACACACCCCCCTAAACCATGGGGGTGACCCTGTGACCCGCCCCCAATGACGTCACGGGGGGACACCCCCCTAAACCATGGGGGTGACCCTGTGACCCCCCCCCAATGACGTCACGGGGGGACACCCCCCCCAAACCATGGGGGTGACCCTGTGACCCGCCCCCAGTGACGTCACGGGGGGACACCCCCCCCAAACCATGGGGGTGTCCCTGTGACCCGCCCCCAGTGACGTCACGGGGGGTCCCCCTAGGTGGGGTCCTATTTCGGGGCCGCCCTGGGTGCCCTGGACCAGGGGGGTGACGGTGACGCTGCTGGTTGGGGCCCCCACCCACTACGACGGGAGGAGGGGGGAGAGTCCTGCTCTACCGCTGGCTGGAGGTAAGGGGGGTGGGGGGGGATGGGGGGGACATCAGGGGATGGGGGGGGACATGGGGGATGGGGGGACAGGGGGGGACATGGGGGATGGGGGGACACCAGGGGATGGGGGGCAGGGAGGGGGACATGGGGGATGGGGGGACACCCTGAGCCCAGGGTGACCAAGGTGACCAGGGTGACCCCAAGACCAGGGTGACCCCAAGCCCAGGGTGACCATGGTGACCCCAAGCCCAGGGTGACCCCAAGACCACGGTGACCCCAAGCCCAGGGTGACCCAGGTGACCCCAAGCCCAGGGTGACCCCAAGACCAGGGTGGCCACGGTGACCCCAACGTGGTGACCAGGGTGACCCAGGTGACCCCGAGCCCAGGGTGACCCCAAGACCAGGGTGACCATGGTGACCCCGAGCCCAGGGTGACCCCAAAACCAGGGTGACCCCAAGACCAGGGTGACCCAGGTGATCCCAAGACCAGGGTGACCAATGTGACCATGGTGACCATAAGCCCAGGGTGACCCCAAGCCCAGGGTGACCCCAAGCCCAGGGTGACCATGGTGACCCCAAGCCCAGGGTGACCCCAAGCCCAGGGTGACCATGGTGACCCCAATGTGGTGACCGGGGTGACCCAGGTGACCCCAAGCCCAGGGTGACCCCAAGACCAGGGTGACCACGGTGACCCCAACGTGGTGACCAGGGTGACCCAGGTGACCCCAAGCCCAGGGTGACCCCAAGCCCAGGGTGACCATGGTGACCCCAATGTGGTGACCAGGGTGACCCAGGTGACCCCGAGCCCAGGGTGACCCCAAGACCAGGGTGACCCCAAGACCAGGGTGACCACGGTGACCCCAAGTCCAGGGTGACCCCAAGACCAGGGTGACCCCAAGCCCAGGGTGACCATGGTGACCCCAACGTGGTGACCAGGGTGACCCAGGTGACCCCGAGCCCAGGGTGACCCCAAGTCCAGGGTGACCCCAAGACCAGGGTGACCACGGTGACCCCAAGCCCAGGGTGACCCCAAGCCCAGGGTGACCATGGTGACACCAATGTGGTGACCAGGGTGACCCAGGTGACCCCAAGACCAGGGTGACCCCAAGTCCAGGGTGACCCAGGTGACCCCAAGCCCAGGGTGACCCCAAGACCATGGTGACCCCAAGCCCAGGGTGCCCGTGGTGTCCCCGAGCCCGTGGTGACCCCAACCTCTCCCCACCCCCACAGGACAAGCTGGTGGCCTCAGGGGAGCTGCAGGGGTCCCCGGGTCACCCCCTGGGGGGTTCGGCTGGGCGGTGGCGGCGCTGGGGGACCTGGACGGGGACACCCTGCCCGAGGTGGCCGTGGGGGCCCCCGCGAGGACGAGGACCGAGGAGCCGTCTACATCTTCCCCGGGCGCCCCGGGGGGTGGGGACGCTGCACAGCCAGGTGGGACACCCTGGGGACACCCTGGGGACACCCTGGGGACACCCTGGGGACACCCTGGGGACACTGAGGGCACCTTGGGGACACCCTGGGGACACCAAAGGGACCCTGGGGGCACCCTGGGGACACCCTGGGGACACCCTGGGGACACTGAGGGCACCTTGGGGTCCTCGGGGGGGTCTGGGGGACCTTGGGGACATCGAAGGGACCTTGGGGGGGGGGGTTGGAGGGACCTTGGGGACATCGAAGGGACCTTGGAGGGGGGTTGGAGGGACCTTGGGGACACCCTGGGGACACCCTGGGGACACTGAGGGCACCTTGGGGTCCTCGGGGGGTCTGGGGACCTGGGGACACGAGGACCTTGGGGGGGAGGCACCAAAGGGACCCTGGGGGCACCCTGGGGACACCCTGGGGACACCCTGGGGACACTGAGGGCACCTTGGGGTCCTCGGGGGGTCTGGGGGACCTTGGGGACATCGAAGGGACCTTGGGGGGGGGTTGGAGGGACCTTGGGGACATCGAAGGGACCTTGGAGGGGGGTTGGAGGGACCTTGGGGACACCAAAGGGACCCTGGGGGCACCCTGGGGACACCCTGGGGACACCCTGGGGACACAGAGGGCACCTTGGGGTCCTCGGGGGGGTCTGGGGGACCTTGGGGACATCGAAGGGACCTTGGGGGGGGGTTGGAGGGACCTTGGGGACACCAAAGGGACCTTGGGGGGGGGTTGGAGGGACCTTGGGGACACCTTGGGGACACTGAAGACACTTTGGGGTCCTCGGGGGGGTCTTGGGGACCTTGGGGACACCAAAGGGACCTTGGGGACCTTGGAGGGGGGTTGGAGGGACCTTGGGGACACCAAAGGGACCTTGGGGGGGTTGGAGGGGGTTGGAGGGACCTTGGGGTCCTTGGTGGCATCTTGGGGTCCTTGAGGTCACCAAAGGGACCTTGGGGACTTTGGAGGGGGGTTGGAGGGACCTTGGGGACACTTTGGGGTCCTTGGTGGCATCTTGAGGACCTTGGGGACACCAAAGGGACCTTGGGGACACCTTGGGGACACTGAAGACCCTTTGGGGTCCTCGGGGGGGTCTTGGGGACCTTGGGGACACCAAAGGGACCTTGGGGACCTTGGAGAGGGGGGTTGGAGGGACCCTGGGGACACCAAAGGGACCTTGGAGGGGGGTTGGAGGGACCTTGGGGTCCTTGGTGGCATCTTGGGGACCCTGGGGACACCAAAGGGACCTTGGGGACTTTGGAGGGGGGTTGGAGGGACCCTGGGGACACCAAAGGGACCTTGGGGGGGTTGGAGGGGAGGTTGGAGGGACCTTGGGGACACCTTGGGGACACTGAAGACACTTTGGGGTCCCCGGGGGTGTCTTGGGGACCTTGGGGACACCAAAGGGACCTTGGGGACTTTGGAGGGGGGTTGGAGGGACCTTGGGGACACTTTGGGGTCCTTGGTGGCATCTTGAGGACCTTGGGGACACCAAAGGGACCTTGGGGACACCTTGGGGACACTGAAGACCCTTTGGGGTCCTCGGGGGGGTCTTGGGGACCTTGGGGACACCAAAGGGACCTTGGGGACCTTGGAGAGGGGGGTTGGAGGGACCCTGGGGACACCAAAGGGACCTTGGGGGGGGGTTGGAGGGACCTTGGGGTCCTTGGTGGCATCTTGGGGACCTTGGGGACACCAAAGGGACCTTGGGGACTTTGGAGGGGTGGTTGGAGGGACCTTGGGGACACTTTGGGGTCCTTGGGGGCGTCTTGGGGACCTTGGGGACACCAAAGGGACCTTGGGGACCTTGGAGGGGGATTGGAGGGACCCTGGGGACACCAAAGGGACCTTGGAGGGGGCTTGGAGGGACCTTGGGGTCCTTGGTGGCATCTTGGGGACCCTGGGGACACCAAAGGGACCTTGGGGACTTTGGAGGGGGGTTGGAGGGACCTTGGGGACACTTTGGGGTCCTTGGTGGCATCTTGAGGACCTTGGGGACACCAAAGGGACCTTGGGGACTTGGACCGGGGTTGAGGGACACTGAAGACACCTTTGGGGTCCTCGGGGGCGTCTTGGGGACCTTGGGGACACCAAAGGGACCTTGGGGACCTTGGAGAGGGGGTTGGAGGGACCCTGGGGACACCAAAGGGACCTTGGGGACTTTGGAGGGGGGTTGGAGGGACCTTGGGGACACTTTGGGGTCCTTGGGGGCGTCTTGGGGACCTTGGGGACACCAAAGGGACCTTGGGGACACCTTGGGGACACTGAAGACACTTTGGGGTCCTCGGGGGGGTCTGGAGGGACCTTGGGGACACCAAAGGGACCTTGGAGGAGGGGGTTGGAGGGACCTTGGGGACACCTTGGTTTCCTTGGTGGCGTCTATGGGGACCTTGGGGACACCCCCCTCCCCACCCCCATCCCCCCAGCTTGGGGTGACCCCCCTGTCCCCCCGTCCCCCCCAGCGCCTGGGGGGCCGGGGCGGTGTCCCCGGGGCTGCGGCTCCTGGGGCGGGCGCTGGACGGGCGGCGGGACCTGACGGGCGACGGGCTGGTGGACCTGGCCGTGGGGCTGGAGGGGCACGTGGTGCTGCTCAGGTGAGGGGTCACGTGATGGGGGGAGGGGTCACGTGATGGGGGGAGGGGTCACGTGATGGGGGAGGGGTCACGTGATGGGGGAGGGGTGGGTGATGGGGGGGTTGGGGGGACCTTGGGGAACTTGGAGTCTTTGGGGTCCTTGGGGGCATCTTGGGGACCTTGGGGGCACCAAAGGGGCCTTGGGGACCTTGGAGGGGGGGTTGGAGGGACCTTGGGGACACCTTGGGGACACTCCTTGGGGGCCTCTTGGGGACCTTGGGGACATCGGGGGGGGACCTTGGGGACACCTTGGGGTCCTTGGGGGCATCTTAGGGACACCAAAGGGACATTGAGGACACCTTGAGGGGACCTTGGGGGCACCAAAGGGACCTTGGGGACCTTGGAGGGGGGTTGGAGGGACCTTGGGGACACCTTGGGGTCCTTGGGGGCATCTTGGGGACACCTTGGGGACACCAAAGGGACCTTGGGGACCTTGGAGGGGGTTGGAGGGACCCTGGGGACACCTTGGGGTCCTTGGGGGCATCTTGGGGACCTTGGGGACACCAAAGGGACCTTGGGGACATTGGTGGCACCTTGGAGGGGTGATTGGAGGTACCTTGGGGACACCTTGGGGTCCTTGGGGGTGTCTTGGGGTCCTTGGGGACACCAAAGGGACCTTGGGGACCTTGGGGGGACCTTGGGGGGGTTGGAGGGACCTTGGGGACACCTTGGGGACACCTTGGGGACACCTTGGGGACATTGGTGGCACCTTGGAGGGGTGATTGGAGGGACCTTGGGGACACCTTGGGGTCCTTGGGGGCACCTTGGGGACCTTGGGGACACCTTGGGGACACCTTGGGGACACCAAAGGGACCTTGGGGACCTTGGGGACGGGTTGGAGGGACCCTGGGGGGACCTTGGGGTCCTTGGGGCATCTTGGGGTCCTTGGGGGCACCAAAGGGACATTGGGGACCTTGGAGGGGGGTTGGATGGACCTTGGGGACACCAAAGGGACCTTGGGGACCTTGGAGGTGCAGTTGGAGGGACCTTGGGGACACCTTGGGGACACCTTGGAGGGGGGTTGGAGGGACCTTGGGGACACCTTGGCATCCGTGGGGACATCTTGGGGTCCTTGGGGGCAGCCTGGGGACCTTGGGGACACCAAAGGGACCTTGGGGACCTTGGGGGGACCTTGGGGGGGTTGGAGGGACCTTGGGGACCTTGGGGGGACCTTGTGGGGGTTGGAGGGACCTTGGGGACACCTTGGGGTCCTTGGGGACGTCTTGGGGACCTTGGGGACACCAAAGGGACCTTGGGGACCTTGGGGGGACCTTGTGGGGGTTGGAGGGACCTTGGGGCCACCTTGGGGCCCTTGGTGGCATCTTGGGGACACCTTGGGGACCCTGGGTGGGCTGGGGGCTCTGGAGACCCTGGTGGCACCTGGGGGACACCCTGGGGGGTCCCTGGGGGTGGGTCCCGGGTGGGGGTTGGGTGACTCTGCCCCCTCCCCCCCCCCCGCAGGTCCCGTCCTGTCCTGCAGGTGACCCCCCAGGTGACCTTTGACCCCCGGAGCTGCCGCTGGGGGGAGGGGCCTGCGAGGAGCCGGGACCCCAAGTGGGGGTGACGCTCTGCGCGCTGTCCCGTGAGGCACCGCCCCTCCCCCACCCTGACCCCGCCCTGACCCCACCCTGACCCCAACACGACCCCACCCTGACCCCACCTTGACCCTGCCCCTCCCCCACCCTGACCCCACCCACCCCCCGACTCCACCCTGACCCCACCCTGACCCTGCCCCTCCCCCACCCTGACCCTGTCCTGACCCAGCCCCTCCCCACCCCTCCCCACCCTGACCCCATCCTGACCCCACCCATCCCCCCACCCCGACCCCACCCTGACCCTGCCCCTCCCCCACCCTGACCCCACCCTGACCCCACCATGACCCTGCCCTGACCCCACCCTGACCCCACCCTGACACCACCCACCCCCCCGACTCCACCCTGACCCCACCCATCCCCCAGTCTGACCCCACCCTGCCCCTGCCCCTCCCCCACCCTGACCCTGTCCTGACCCAGCCCCTCCCCCACCCCTCCCCACCCCTCCCCCACCCTGACCCCACCCATCCCCCGACCCCGACCCCACCCTGACCCAGCCCCTCCCCCACCCTGACCCCACCCTGACCCCACCCTGACCCCACCCATCCCCCCACCCCGACCCCACCCTGACCCTGCCCCTCCCCCACCCTGACCCCACCCCTGACCCCACCATGACCCTGCCCCTCCCCCACCCTGACCCCTCCCTGACCCCGACAGGACCCCGCCCCTCCCCCACACCGAACATGCCCCTCCCCCACCATGACCCTGCGATGACCCCACCCCGCCCCTGCCCCTCCCCCACCCTGCCCCCTCCCTGACCCCACCCTGACCCTGCCCTGACCCCACCCTGACCCCACCCACCCCCCCCCGACTCCACCCTGACCCCACCCGTCCCCCAGTCTGACCCCACCCTGACCCTGCCCCTCCCCCACCCTGACCCTGTCCTGACCCAGCCCCTCCCCCACCCCTCCCCCACCCTGACTCCACCCTGACCCCACCCTGACCCCACCCTGACCCCACCCATCCCCCACCCTGACCCCACCCTGACCCCACCCATCCCCCCACCCTGACCCCACCCTGACCCTGCCCCTCCCCCACCCTGACCCCACCATGACCCCACCATGACCCTGCCCCTCCCCCACCCCGAGCCCACCCTGACCCCACCCTGACCCCGACAGGACCCCGCCCCTCCCCCACACTGAACATGCCCCTCCCCCACCATGACCCTGCTATGACCCCACCCTGCCCCTGCCCCTCCCCCACCCTGACTCCGCCCTGTCCCCACCCCTCCCCCATCCTGACCCCACCCTGACCCCACCATGACCCTGCCCCTCCCCCACCCTGCCCCTGCCATGACCCCGACCTGATCCCGCCCCTCCCCCCACCCCCTCCCCCCACCCTGACCCTACCATGACCCCGCCCCTCCCCCACCCTGACTCTGCCATGACCCCACCCCTCCCCCACCCCTCCCCCACCCAGGAGAAACAGCCCCTCCCCCCTCCCCTCCCCCACCCCATGACCCCTCCGTGACCTCTGACCCCCCGGGTGACCTTTGCCCTCTCCCCTCCCCCAGCCTCGCCCCTCCCCCCCTGAGCTTCCTGCTGGAGCTGGAGCCGCAGCGGGCGCGGGGGAGGGGCCACTTCCCGGGGGGCAGCGGGGGTGGGGCGGGGCCCTGGGGGGAGGGGCCGCGCTGCCGCCACACCCAGCTGCACGTGCAGGTAGGGGCGGGGCCAATGGGGGGGGGGAGGGCGGGGTCGATGTGGGGGGCGGGGCTAACATGGGGGGTGGGGCCAGGCCCACACTTGGGGGGCGGGACCCACACTTGGGGGCGGGACCCACACTTGGGGGGCACTTGGGGGGCCCAGACCCACACTTGGGGGGCGGGACCCACACTTGGGGGGCGTTTGGGGGGCCCAGACCCACACTTGGGGGGCACTTGGGGGGCCCAGATCCACACTTGGGGGGCGGGACCCACACTTGGGGGCCCAGACCTACACTTGGGGGGCGGGACCCACACTTGGGGGGGGAGTACAGGGAGGGGTTCCTGACCCACACTTGGGGGGTACTGGGGGGCACTTGGCGGGCTGGGACCCACACCTGGGGGGCACTTGGGGGGCTGGGACCCACACCTGGGGGGCACTTGGGGGGCTGGGACCTACACTTGGGGGGGCATTTGGGGGGCCCAGACCCACACCTGGGGGGGCAGGACCCACACTTGGGGGGGGGCACAGGCTGGGGTTCCTGACCCACACTTGGGGGATACTGGGGGGCACTTGGGGGGCTGGGACCCACACTTGGGGGGCACTAGGGGAGCCCAGACCCACACTTGGGGGACGGGACCCACACTTGGGGGGCACTTGGGGGGCCCAGACCCACACTTGGGGGGCAGGACCTACACTGGGGGGGCACTGGAGGGGAGGAAGGGGGCACTTGAGGGTGGGACCCACATATGGGGGGCAGCAATCCCCATATGGGGGGGCCCTGGGGGGGGGGGGGGTCGCTATGGGTCCCTGCCCCACACTTGGGGGTCGCTGCCCCAGCCCTGCCTGGAGGACGTGGACTCCCCCATCCGTGTGTCCGTCTCCTTCTCGCTGCCCCCCGGAACCAGCGACGGCCCCGTCCTGCCCCCCAACCACCCCCCGGGCTGGGCAGAGGTACCGGGGGGGGGATGTGGGGCTGGGTGTGGGGCAGGGTGTGGGGAGGGGGTGTTGGCTGGGTGTGGGGCTGGAGGTGGGGTGGCTATGGGGCAGGGTGTGGGGGGGGTGTTGGCTGGGTGTGGGGCTGGGATGTGGGGCAGGATGTGGGGCAGGATGTGGGGCTGGGTGTGGGGCGTGGGGAGGGGGTGTTGGCTGGGTGTGGGGCTGGGATGTGGGGCAGGATGTGGGGCAGGATGTGGGGCTGGGTGTGGGGCAGGGTGTGGGGAGGGGGTGTTGGCTGGGTGTGGGGCTGGAGGTGGGGTGCTATGGGGCAGGGTGTGGGGCTGGGAGTGTGGGGTAGGGAGATGTGGGGCTGGGTGGGGGGCTGGGGGTGTGGGGCAGGATGTGGGGCTGGGTGGGGGGCTGGGGGGTGTGGGGCAGGATGTGGGGCTGGGATGTGGGGCAGGATGTGGGGCAGGATGTGGGGCTGGGTGGGGGGCTGGGTGGGGAGGGGGTGTTGGCTGGGTGTGGGGCTGGAGGTGGGGTGCTATGGGGCAGGGTGTGGGGCTGGGGGTGTGGGGTAGGGAGATGTGGGGCTGGGTGGGGGGCTGGGGGTGTGGGGCAGGATGTGGGGCTGGGTGTGGGGCAGGGTGTGGGGAGGGGGTGTTGGCTGGGTGTGGGGCTGGGATGTGGGGCAGGATGTGGGGCAGGATGTGAGGCTGGGTGTGGGGCTGGGTGTGGGGAGGGGGTGTTGGCTGGGTGTGGGGCTGGAGGTGGGGTGCTATGGGGCAGGGTGTGGGGCTGGGGGTGTGGGGTAGGGAGAGTGTGTGGGGCTGGGGTGGGGGGCTGGGGGTGTGGGGCAGGATGTGGGGCTGGGTGTGGGGCAGGGTGTGGGGAGGGGGTGTTGGCTGGGTGTGGGGCTGGAGGTGGGGTGCTATGGGGCAGGGTGTGGGGCTGGGGGTGTGGGGTAGGGAGATGTGGGGCTGGGTGGGGGGCTGGGGGTGTGGGGCAGGATGTGGGGCTGGGATGTGGGGCAGGATGTGGGGCAGGATGTGGGGCTGGGATGTGGGGCAGGATGTGGGGCAGGATGTGGGGCTGGGTGTGGGGGCTGGGTGTGGGGAGGGGGCGTTGGCTGGGTGTGGGGCTGGAGGTGGGGTGCTATGGGGCAGGGTGTGGGGCTGGGAGTGTGGGGTAGGGAGATGTGGGGCTGGGTGGGGGCTGGGGGTGTGGGGCAGGATGTGGGGCTGGGTGTGGGGCTGGGGAGGGTGTGGGGCAGGGTGTGGGGCTGGGATGTGGGGCAGGATGTGGGGCAGGATGTGGGGCTGGGTGTGGGGCTGGGTGTGGGGAGGGGGTGTTGGCTGGGTGTGGGGCTGGAGGTGGGGTGCTATGGGGCAGGATGTGGGGCTGGGAGTGTGGGGCAGGGAGATGTGGGGCTGGGTGGGGGGCTGGGGGTGTGGGGCAGGATGTGGGGCTGGGTGGGGCTGGGGGTCGGTCTGGGGTCACTGGGGTCAGTCTGGGGTCACTCTGGGGGTCATCTGGGGCTCTTGGGGGTACTGGGGTCACTCCGGGATCAGTCTGGGGCACTGTGGGGTCACTCTGGGGTCAGTCTGGGGGTCACTCTGGGGTCAGTGTGGGGCAGTGTGGGGTCACTCTGGGGTTGGGCTGGGGTCACTCTGGGGTCAGTGTGGGGTCAGTCTGGGGTCATCGGAGTCGCTCGGGGTCACTCTGGGGTCAGTCTGGGGTCTCTTGGGGGTCACTCTGGGGTCACTCCGGGGTCACTTGGGGTCACTCTGGGGTCACTCTTGGGGGCACTCTGGGGTCACTGTGGGGTCAGGATGTGGGGTCCTTGGGGTCGCTCGGGGTCACTCGGGTCACTCTGGGGTCAGCGGTGTTGGGCTGGGTCGTGGGGTCACCTGGGATCTGTGGGGGTCACCGGGATCGCTGGGGCAGGATGTGGGGCTCGGTGTGGGGTCAGGGTGTGGGGTCACTCTGGGGTCGCTCTGGCTGGGTCGTGGGGCTGGAGGCTGGGGTCGCTCCGGGGTCAGGATGTGGGGTCACTCGGGGGGCGACTCTGGGGTCAGTCTGGGGTCACTCTGGGGTCACTCTGGGGTCACTCTGGAGGTCACTCTGGGGTCTCTTGGGGGTCACTCCGGGGTCACTCTGGGGTCACTCTTGGGGTCAGTCTGGGGTCACTCTGGGGTCACTCTGGGGTCACTCTGGGGTCCTTGGGGGTCACTCTGGGGTCAGTCTGGGGTCAGTGTGAGGTCACTCAGGGGTCACTCTGGGGGTCACTCTGGGGTCACTCCGGGGTCTCTTGGGGGGTCACTCTGGGGTCATTCTGGGGTCACTCCGGGGTCACTCCGGGGTCAGTGTGGGGTCACTCTGGGATCACCCCGGGGTCACTCTGGGGTCTCTTGGGGGTCACCCCGGGGTCACCCCGGGGTCACCCCCTCTCCCCTCCCCCAGCTGCCCTTCCGCCTCCGCTGCCCCCCTGGGGGTCCCTGCTTGGCCGACCTGTGGCTCCAGCCCCCCGAGAGCCCCCGCTTGGTTTTGGGGGGTCCCGGGGGGGTCCCGGGAGGTTCCGGGGGTCCCTGAAGCTGTTGCTAGGCAACCGAGGGGGTGACGCCTTCGGGGTGACGCTGCGGGTGACGCTGCCCGAGGGGCTGCGCGTGCGCCGGGCGCGAGCCGGCAGGGTGAGTGGGGGAGGGGCGGGGGGCTGGGGGGGACCCCCAAGTGGGGGGCTGGGGGGGTGGGGGAGACCCCCCAATGGGGGGAGGGGGGGAGACCCACAGGGGAGGAGGGCCCAGGGGGACCCCAAGTGTGGGGCTGGGTGGGTGGGGATCTGTGGGGGGGTTATGGGGCAGGAGGGGGGTTCAAAGGTCCCCAGCCCCACACACTCTGCCCCATAACTGGGCCCCACACCCTGCCCCATAACTGAGCCCCACACCCAGCCCTACACCCTGCCCCATAATTGAGCCCCACACCCAGCCCCATAACTGGGCCCCACACCCAGCCCTACACCCTGCCCCATAATTGAGCCCCACATCCAGCCCCATAAGTGGGCCCCACACCCAGCCCCATAACTGGGCCCCTTACCCTGCCCCATACACCCAGCCCCATAACTGGGCCCCTTACCCTGCCCCACACACCCAGCCCCATAACTGGGCCCCTACCCTGCCCCACACACCCAGCCCCATAACTGGGCCCCTTACCCTGCCCCACACACCCTGCCCCATAGTTGGGCCCCACACCCTGCCCCATAACTGGGCCACACACCCAGCCCCACACCCTGCCCCACAGACCCTGCCCCATAACTGGGCCCCCCACACCCAGCCCCATAACTGGGCCCCACACACCCAGCCCCACACACCCTGCCCCATAGCTGGGCCCCACACCCTGCCCCACACCCAGCCCCATAACTGGCCCCCACACCCTGCCCCATAACTGGGCCCCCACACCCAGCCCCATAACTGGGCCCCCCACGCCCTGCCCCACACCCAGCCCCATAACTGGCCTCCACACCCTGCCCCACACCCTGCCCCACACCCAGCCCCATAACTGAGCCCCACACTCCCCCCAGGTGGGTGCCCCGGTGCCCGTGGCCTGCGCAGACCTGGGTGGCGCCGTGGGGCAGCCGTGGGGCCTGAGCTGCAACCTCAGCCGGCCCGTCCTGCGCGGGGGGTGGCAGGTGAGACCTGGGGGGGATGTGGGGCTGGGCTGGGGGGTTGTGGGGCTGGATGTGTGGGGCAGACATCTGTGGGGTGGGAGATGTGTGGGGCTGGGTGTGGGGCTGGGGGTGGGGCTGGGTGTGGGGGAGGATGTGGGGCTGGGTTGTGGGGCAGGATGTGGGGCTGGGTGTGGGGCTGGGTGGGTGCTGGGTGTGGGGTGGGATGTGGGGCAGGATGTGGGGCTGGGGTGGGGCTGAGTGTGGGGCTGGGTGTGGGGCAGGGATTGGGGGCTGGGTGTGGGGCTGGGTGTGGGGCTGGGATGTGGGGCAGGATGTGGAGCTGGGATGTGGGGCTGGGTGTGGGGCAGGGTGTGGGGCTGGGTGTGGGGCTGGGTGTGGGGCAGAGATCTGTGGGGTGGGCGATGTGTGGGGCAGGATGTGGGGCCGGGATGTGGGGTGGGATGCGTGGGGCAGGATGTGTGGGGCAGCCCCACAGCCTGCCCCACATCTCCCCCCAGGTGTGGGTGGATCTGACCTTTGACCTTCACCCCAACTCCTCCTGGAGCCCCGACCTGGAGCTGAGCGCGGCCGTCAGCAGGTGGGATCTATGGGGCAGGGGGATCTATGGGGCAGGAGGATCTATGGGGCAGGGGATCTATGGGGCAGGATCCATGGGGCAGGATCTATGGGGCAAGGGGGATCTATGGGGCAGGGGGATCTATGGGGCAGGGGGATCTATGGGGCAGGGGGATCTATGGGGCAGGGGGGATCTATGGGGCAGGGGGATCTATGGGGCAGGGGGGATCCATGGGGCAGGGGGATCTATGGGGCAGGGGGGGATCTATGGGGCAGGGGGGATCTATGGGGCAGGCGGGATCCATGGGGCAGGGGGGATCCATGGGGCAGGATCTATGGGGCAGGGGGGATCTATGGGGCAGGGGGATCTATGGGGCAGGAGGATCTACGGGGCAGGGGGATCTATGGGGCAGGGGGGTTCTATGGGGCAGGGGGATCTATGGGGCAGGGGGGATCTATGGGGCAGGGGGATCTATGGGGCAGGGGGATCTATGGGGCAGGGGGGATCTATGGGGCAGGGGGATCTATGGGGCAGGGGGGATCTATGGGGCAGGGGGATCTATGGGGCAGGGGGATCTATGGGGCAGGGGGGATCTATGGGGCAGGGGGATCTATGGGGCAGGGGGGATCTATGGGGCAGGGGGATCTATGGGGCAGGGGGATCTATGGGGCAGGGGGATCTATGGGGCAGGGGATCTATGGGGCAGGGGGATCTATGGGGCAGGGGGATCTATGGGGCAGGGGGATCTATGGGGCAGGGGGATCTATGGGGCAGGGGGGGAGGTCTATGGGGCAGGGGGATCTATGGGGCAGGGGGGATCTATGGGGCAGGGGGATCTATGGGGCAGGGGGACTAGGGGCAGAGGGATCTATGGGGCAGGGGGGATCTATGGGGCAGGGGGATCTATGGGGCAGGGGGATCTATGGGGCAGGGGGATCTATGGGGCAGGGGGGATCTATGGGGCAGGGGGATCTATGGGGCAGGGGGATCTATGGGGCAGGGGGATCTATGGGGCAGGGGGATCTATGGGGCAGGGGGGATCTGGGGCAGGGGGATCTATGGGGCAGGGGGATCTATGGGGCAGGGGGATCTATGGGGCAGGGGGATCTATGGGGCAGGGGGATCTATGGGGCAGGGGGATCTATGGGGCAGGGGATCTATGGGGCAGGGGGATCTATGGGGCAGGGGGATCTATGGGGCAGGGGGATCTATGGGGCAGGGGGGATCTATGGGGCAGGGGGATCTATGGGGCAGGGGGATCTATGGGGCAGGGGGATCTATGGGGCAGGGGGATCTATGGGGCAGGGGGATCTATGGGGCAGGGGGATCTATGGGGCAGGGGGATCTATGGGGCAGGGGGATCTATGGGGCAGGGGGGATCTATGGGGCAGGGGGATCTATGGGGCAGGGGGGATCTATGGGGCAGGGGGATCTATGGGGCAGGGGGATCTATGGGGCAGGGGGGGATCTATGGGGCAGGGGGATCTATGGGGCAGGGGGATCTATGGGGCAGGGGGATCTATGGGGCAGGGGGGATCTATGGGGCAGGGGGATCTATGGGGCAGGGGGATCTATGGGGCAGGGGGGGATCTATGGGGCAGGGGGATCTATGGGGCAGGGGGATCTATGGGGCAGGGGGATCTATGGGGCAGGGGGATCTATGGGGCAGGGGGATCTATGGGGCAGGGGGATCTATGGGGCAGGGGGATCTATGGGGCAGGGGGATCTATGGGGCAGGGGGATCTATGGGGCAGGGGGATCTATGGGGCAGGGGGATCTATGGGGCAGGGGGGATCCGTGGGGCAGGGGGGATCTATGGGTCAGAGCTGTGTGGCCGGCTGGAGGCCGCTGTGGGGCAGAGGATCCAGCCCTGCCCCACACCTTCTGCCCCCCCAGCGCCAACGAGGCGGCCGGGACCCTGGGGGACAACGGGGTGACCTGGGGGTGCCCGTCCACGTGGCCGTGCAGCTCCTGGCCTCATGGTGAGAGCCCCACCCCTCCCCTGATTGGCCAGCTCCCCGGATCGGCCACGCCCCTCCGTGTGGCCACGCCCCTCTGATTGGCCACGCCCCTCGTGTGGCCACGCCCCCTCTGTGGTCTCATGTGCCCCCGTCTGAACGGCCATATCCTCTTATTGGCCACGCCCCCTTGGTTGGCCACACCCCCTGGTTGGCCACGCCCCCTGGTTGGCCACGCCCCCTGGTTGATCACGCCCATTGATCGGCCACGCCCCTGTTTGGCCACACCCCCCGATCAGCCAAGCCCTCTTATTGGCATGACCCCTGATTGGTCACGCCCCTGATTGGCCACGCCCACTGACTGGCCACGCCCCCGGTTGACCACGCCCCGTTGATGGCCACGCCCCCGATTGGCCACGCCCCCGGTTAACCCCGCCCCCTGATTGACCACGCCCTCTTATTGGCCTGTCCCTTATTGGTCAAGCCCTCTTATCGGCCACGCCCCCTGATCGGCCACGCCCCCTGATCGGCCACGCCCCCTGATTGGCCACGCCCCCTGCAGGCTGGACGAATCCACCCGGTACCTGAACTTCACCCCCGGCCGGGCCGGACCCAAAGGGCTGGAACATCGGTACCGCGTGAGTGACCCACGGACGGACCCACGGACGGACCCACGGACGGACCCATAGAGCCCCTGACCCACGGACTGACCCACAGACTGACCCATGGACTGACCCATGGACTGACCCATAGACTGACCCATGGACTGACCCATAGACTGACCCATAGACTGACCCACAGACTGACCCATAGACTGACCCATAGACTGACCCATAGAGTGACCCATAGACTGACCCATAGACTGACCCATAGACTGACCCACGGACTGACCCATAGAGTGACCCATAGACTGACCCATAGACTGACCCACGGACTGACCCATGGACTGACCCATAGACTGACCCATAGAGTGACCCATAGACTGACCCACGGACTGACCCATAGACTGACCCATAGACTGACCCACGGACTGACCCATAGACTGACCCACAGACTGACCCATAGACTGACCCACAGACTGACCCACGGCCTGACCCACGGCCTGACCCACGGACTGACCCATGGACTGACCCATAGACTGACCCATGGACTGACCCACAGACTGACCCATAGACTGACCCACGGACTGACCCATAGACTGACCCACGGACTGACCCATAGACTGACCCATGGACTGACCCACAGACTGACCCATGGACTGACCCACGATCTGACCCATAGACTGACCCATAGACTGACCCACAGACTGACCCACAGCCCGACCCATAGACTGACCCACAGACTGACCCAGAGATTGACCCATAGATCCCCTGACCCATAGACTGACCCATAGATCCTGCCCTATAGATTGACCCATAACCTGCCCCCCCCCCGTCTCTGCCCCCTCAGATCTCTGCCCCACACGTGGAGTCGCTGCCGCTGCCCCACGGCAGCTCCAGGCCCCAGCTCAACGTCGTCGCCTTCCTGCCCCACACGCTGCCCCACGGCGTGAATGTGACCCAGCTCCACGTGCACATGGTGAGACCCCAGCCCCATAGATCCCCCCGACCCATAGATCCCGCTGACCCATAGCTCCCTGCCCCATAGATCCCCCTGACCCATAGATCCCCCCTGACCCATAGCTCCCCTGCCCCATAGATCCCTGCCCCATAGATACCCCTGACCCATATTTCCCCTGCCCCATAGATCCTGCCCCATAGCTCCCTGACCCATAGATCCCCCCTGCCACATAGATCCCTACCCCATAGATCCCACCTGACCCATAGATCCCCCCTGACCCATAGCTCCCCTGCCCCATAGATCCTGCCCCATAGATCCCCCTGCCCCATAGATCCCCCCTGACCCATAGCTCTCCTGCCCCATAGATCCTGCCCCATAGATCCCACCTGACCCATAGATCCCCCCGACCCATAGCTCCCCTGCCCCATAGATCCTGCCCCATAGATCCCACCTGACCCATAGATCCCCCCTGACCCATAGCTCCCCTGCCCCATAGATCCTGCCCCATAGATCCCTGACCCATAGATCCCCCAGCCCCCTAACTCCCCTCCTGCCCCATAGACCCCTCCCCTGCTCCCCAACTACCCCCCTGCCCCATAGCGACCCCCAGATGTGTGGGGCAGGATGTGTGGGGCAGGGTTTGGGGGGTCCCTGGGTGGGGGGTCTCTCTCTGCCCCCCAACCGCCCTCTGCCCCACAGGAGCCGGGGGGCAGGTGCGAGGCCGTGGAGCAGGATGAGTCCCTCCCTGGGGGGCTGGACTGGAGCCCGGAGGGGCCCGAGGTTGGGGGGCGCTGTGGGGGCTATGGGGTGATGAGCCCCATAAGTGGGCTCTATGGGGTGGGGGGTCGCTATGGGGCAGGGTGGGGGGCACTATGGGGCGCTATGGGGCAGGATGGGGGTCACCCCGTAAGTGGGTGCTATGGGGCGGGGGGTCGCTGTGGGGCAGAGGGGGATCTATGGGGCATTGGGGGGTTCTATGGGGCAGGAGGGGTTCTATGGGGTGGGGGGGTCTATGGGGCAGGGATCTATGGGTCAGGATCTATGTGGCAGGGGGGATCTATAGGTCAGGGATATATGGGGCAGGATCTATGGGGCAAGGGGGGTTCTATGGGGCAGGGGAGTCTATGGGGCAGGGGGGATCTATGGGGCAGGGGGATCTATGGGGCAGGGGGGTTCTATGGGGCAGGAGGGGTTCTATGGGGCGGGGGGGATTCTATGGGGCAGGGGGCGTTCTATGAGGCGGGGGGGTCTATGGGGTGGGGGGGGATCTATGGGGCAGGAGGGGTTCTATGGGGTGGGGGGGATCTATGGGGCAGGGGGGGATCTATGGGGCAGGCGGTTCTATGGGGCGGGGGGGATCTATGGGGCAGGAGGGGTTCTATGGGGCTGGGGGATCTATGGGGCAGGGGGATCTATGGGGCAGGGGGGTTCTATGGGGCAGGAGGGGTTCTATGGGGCGGGGGGGATTCTATGGGGCAGGGGGCGTTCTATGAGGCGGGGGGGTCTATGGGGTGGGGGGGGATCTATGGGGCAGGAGGGGTTCTATGGGGTGGGGGGGATCTATGGGGCAGGGGGGATCTATGGGGCAGGCGGTTCTATGGGGCGGGGGGATCTATGGGGCAGGAGGGGTTCTATGGGGCTGGGAGATCTATGGGGCAGGGGGATTCTATGGGGCAGGGGGCGTTCTATGGGGCAGGAGGGGTTCTATGGGGCGGGGGGCGTTCTATGGGGCAGGGGGCGTTCTATGGGGCAGGAGGGGTTCTATGGGGCAGGAGGGGTTCTATGGGGTGGGGGGGATCTATGGGGCAGGGAGCCGCTGTGGGGCAGGGGCAGGGTTGGGGCGTGTCCCAACCTGGCCCCGCCCCCCGGCCAGCCCTGCCCCGCCCCCCGGCCCCGCCCCTTCCGCTGCCCCGGGGTCCCCCTGAGCCCCGAGACGCTGGTGACGCTGGAGGCGACGCTGGGACCCCCGGCCGAGGGGGTGAGGACACGCCCCCGGCGCAGGCCCCGCCCACAGCCCGGGGACACGCCCCCTCAGCCCCCTCCCAGCCACAAGCCCCGCCCCCAAGCCCTGAGCCCCGCCCTCACTGAGCTCCCACCCCAAGCCCCGCCCCAACCCCTGAGCCCCTCCCCTTTAGCCCCTCCCAGCCATAAGCCCCGCCCCCACCGATTCCCCAGGCACAAGCCCCGCCCCCAAACCCTGAGCCCCGCCCCCTTAGCCCCTCCCAGTCATAAGCCCCCGCCCCCAAGCCTGGAGCCCCACCCCCAACCCTAAGCCCCGCCCCCAAGCCACGAGCCCCACCCCCAACCCCATAGCCCCGCCCCAAGCCTAAGCCCCGCCCCTACCCCGAGCTCCGCCCCTTATCCCCTCCCAGCAATAAGCCCCGCCCCCAAGCCCTGAGCCCCACCCCAACCCTGAGCCCCGCCCCCACCCTCCAGCCCCTCCTCCTTCAGCCCCCCAAGCCCCCAAGCCCCGCCCCTTCCTCCAAGCCCCGCCCACACTCCCAAAGCCCCGCCCCCACCCCATAGCCCCGCCCCCACCCTCCAAGCCCCACCCTCCAGACCCTCCCCCACCCACCCCCCACCCAAACCTCAGACCCTCCCCCACCCCCACTCTAAGCCCCGCCCACTTCCCAAGCCCCTCCCCTAAGCCCCTCCCCCCAGCCCCGAGCCCCGCCCACTGACTTGGCTCCTCCCCCCAGGGCCCCGCCCCCCAGGGCCCCGCCCGCTTCCCCTTCTGCTCCGCCCTGCGCCTGGCGCTGTCCCCGCCCCATTTCGAGGCCACGCCCACCCCGGCCACCGCCCAGGTGAGGGGGAGGGGCGGGGGGTGGTGGGGGAGGGGCTTGGAGCAGGGGTGGGGTTTAGGGTGGGGGAGGGGCCAGGGCACAACCCCTCCCCTCCCCCACTGACAGCTGTTTGGTTCCTCCCCCCTTCTGCCCCTCCCCCACCCCTCCCCCCTCCCCCTCTTCGCTCCCCCCATCCCCCCCACCCCCCACTTCTACCCCTCCCCCACCCCTTGGACCCTCCCCATCGCCTTTGCCCCTCCCCCCATTGCCCCTCCCCCACACCCCAACTTCCCACTGCCCCCTTTGGCCACGCCCCTTTGGCCACGCCCCCTTTGGCCCCACCCCCTGTCATCCCATTCCCCCCTGACCCTGCCCCCTTTGGCCCCGCCCCTCTTGGCCCCGCCCCTGTGGCCCCTACCCCTTTGGCCCCGCCCCCTTTGGCTCCACCCCCTTCATCCCGCCCCCTTTGATCCCACATCCCTTGGCTCCTCCCCCCTTGTCTCCTCCCCCTTGGCCCCGCCCCCTTGGCTCCACCCCATTTGACCCCGCCCCCTCGTGACCCCATCCCCCTGTGATCCCATTCCCCCTTGGCCCCGCCCCCTTTGACCCACCCCCCTTGGCTCCGCCCCCTTCTGTCCTTCCCCTTTGCCCCACCCCCTTGGTCCTGCCCCATGGCCCCGCCCCCTTGGCCACGCCCCTTGACCTCACCCCTTTGGCCCCGCCCCCTCGGTCACCGCCCCCCTTGGCACCCTCCCCCTTGGCCCCTCCCCCCTTGGCCCCGCCCCCCCTTGGCCCCGCCCCCTTGACCACACCCACCCTTCCCCCTCCTCCCTTGGCCCCTCCCCCCTTGGCTCCTCCCCCCTTGGCCCCTCCCCCCTTGGCCCCTCCCCCCTTGGCCACTCCCTCCTTGGCCCCTCCCCCCTTGCCCCCTCCCTCCTTTGGCCCCGCCCCCCTTGGCCCCACCCACCTTTGGCCCCTCCCCCTTGCCCCCTCCCTCCTTTGGCCCCGCCCCCTTGGCCCCACCCACCTTTCCCCCCTTGGCTCCTCCCCCTTGGCCCCTCCCCCGTTGGCCCCTCCCCCTTGGCCACTCCCTCCTTTGGGCCCGCCCCCCTTGGCCCCACCCCCCTTGTCCCCTCCCACCCATCCCCCTCCCCCCTTGGCCCCTCCCCCCTTGGCCCCTCCCCCTTGGCCCCTCCCCCCTTGGCCCCTCCCACCCTTGCCCCCGCCCCCCTTGGCAATTGCCCCCCTTGGCCCCTCCCCCCTTGCCCCCTCCCCCCTTGGCCCCTCCCCCCCTTGCCCCTCCCCCTTGGCCCCGCCCCCCTTGGCCCCGCCCCTCCTTGGCCCCGCCCCCAGGCCCGCACGTGGCTGGAGCTGGTGCCGGAGCCGCCGTCGCCGCTGTGGATCTACGTGGGGGGAGGGGCGGGGGGCTGCTGCTGCTGCTGCTCATCTGCCTGGCGCTGCGCAAGGTCAGGACACGCCCCCTGCCCACGGACACGCCCCCTTGGCCACGCCCCCTCTCCCAGACACGCCCATTCCCCAGTCCGCGCCCCCTGTCCCAGCCAGCTCCCCAGCCAGGCCACGCCCCCTGCCCCGAGCCACGCCCCCTGTCTTGGCCACACCCCCTTGAGCCACACCCCCTGAGACAGGCCACGCCCCCTGTCTTGGCCACACCCCCTGCCTTTAGCCACGCCCCCCACCCCCGAGCCACACCCCCTGAGCCAGGCCACACCCTCTCTCTGAGCCACACCCCCTGAGCCGGGCCACGCCCCGTCTTGGCCACGCCCCCTGTCTTGGACACGCCCCCTGTCTTGGCCACGCCCCCCGCAACATTCCTGTCTTGGCCACGCCCACTCTCTGAGCCACGCCCCCTGTCCGAGCCACACCCCTGAGCCAGGCCACACCCCCTGAGCAGGGCCACGCCCCCTGTCTTGGCCACGCCCTCGAGCCACCGTGCACCCCATGTCCAGTCCCTGCCCTAAGCCCCGCCCCCTACCCTGGCCACGCCCCCTTTAACCAGGCCACACCCCCTCCCTAAACCCCCAGCGCCCCCGTCCCTGCCCCAAGCCCCGCCCCCTCAGCCCCATGACCCCGCCCCCTGAAACTGACCACCCCCCTCTGCTAAGCCACGCCCCCTCGTGGCCACGCCCCCTCCGCTCATCCCCAGGCTGCTCCCAGTGCTCCCAGTCCAGCTCCCAGTGCTCCCTGTACCCTGCCTGAGGCCACGCCCCCTCCCTCGATGACCACGCCCCCTACCCTAAGCCCCGCCCTAAGCCCCGCCCCTTCCCCCCCCCCCCGCAGGCCGGCTTCTTCCAGCGCAGTTACCGGGAGCGGCTGGACCAGGAGGAGGGGGCGGGGCCAGAGGAGGGGAGGAGCCTGCAGGAGACGAGCCCCCGCCCCAGGATGACACGCCCCCCTGAGCCCCGCCCACCCCTCTCCGGAGCCCCGCCCCCCTGTGGGGGGATGGGGAAGGGGAGGGGCTGGAGAAGGGGCGGGGCTTGAATGGGGAGGGGGTGTGTGGGTGGGGTCAGGATATGCTAATGAGGTGCTAATGAGGATGGGGAGCGGGCGGGGCTATTAGTTGATAGGCGCTTTGGGGTGCTGGTGTGGGGCGGGGCTACGCTAATTAGGGGTTATGCTAATGAGGGGGTCTTAATGCTAATGAAGGTATATGCTAATGAGGGGCATGGTTTAAGCTAATGAGGGGCGGGGGTCACGTGGTACCATGCTAATGAGGTGGCTTCATGGTAATAAGGGATGTGGGCGGGGTTTATGCTAATGAGGGCCCCGGGTATTCCATTGGGAGGCGGGGTTATGCTAATGAGGGCTGGGATAGGCTAATTAGGGCGAGCTTTCCGCTGATGAGGGGGGCGGAGCCAAGCGAACGAGGGGCAGGGCTATGGGAATGGGGGGAAATGCTAATGAGCTGTGCGCTTATGCAGATGAGGGGGCGGGGCCATGCTAATGACCCCCCTGGGGGTGGGGTTTGCTAATGGGCACAGGGTGCAGGGGGCGTGGCCAGGCTAGGGGAGGCGTGGCCATGCCGGAGGGGGCGTGGTCAAGGGTAGTGGGCGTGGCTTGGGGCGGGGGAGGGGCGTGGCCGTGCTGGGCCCGTGGCCAATGGGAGCGCGGGGGGGGCGCGGGGGGGGGGGGGGGAGGGGAAGGGAAGAGTCTGTGGCCGCCCCGAGCATGCGCAGAGCCGCCTCCCGGCCGCTGGGGGCGGCGCATGCGCGGAGCCGACACCTGACGCCGCCGCCGCCATCTTGGATCCTCCCCGGGGGGGAGCGAGAGAGAGACTGGTACGGGGGGGGGGGGGGGGGAACCTCAGGAACCCCCCCACAGCCCCCCACCCCCCCCACGGGACCCTCACACGGCCCCCGGGACCCCTCAGACCCCTCCCCCTTCCCCAAGGGCCCCCCCGTCCCCAATTTACCCCCCAACCCCCCTCGGGTCCCCTCCCAAGGCCCCCCCCCCCCTCCAGGCTCCCTGCCCCCCCCCTTCCCACCCCTGGGACCCCCCTGGTCTTCCCCCAACCCCCCTCCCTCCCCAAGGCCCCCCCCCCCAATTTACCCCCCATCCCCCCCGGGACCCCCCCCCCAAACCTGCACCCCCCTTCCCACCCCAGACCCCCTCCCAGGGCCCCCCCCTTCCCACCCCTGGGACCCCCCTGGTCTTCCCCCGACACCCCCCCCAGACCCCCCCGACCCCAATTTACCCCCCGGGACCCCCCCCCCCAAACCTGCCCCCCCCTTCCCACGCCTGGGACCCCCCTGGTCTTCCCCCAACCCCCCTCCCTCCCCAAGGCCCCCCCCCCCCTAAAACCTGCCCCCCCCCCCCTTCCCACCCCTGGGACCCCCCTGGTCTTCCCCTAACCCCCCCTCCCTCCCCAAGGCCCCCCCCCCCAATTTACCCCCCCCCAAACCTGCCCCCCCCTTCCCACCCCTGGGACCCCCCTGGTCTTCCCCCAACCCCCCTCCCTCCCCAAGGCCCCCCCCGCCCCCTAAAACCTGCCCCCCCCCCCCCCTTCCCACCCCTGGGACCCCCCTGGTCTTCCCCCAACCCCCCTCTCCAAGGCCCCCCCCCCAATTTACCCCCCCCAAACCTGCCCCCCTTCCCACCCCTGGGACCCCCCCTGGTCTTCCCCCAACCCCCCCCCTCCCCAAGGCCCCCCCCCCCCAATTTATCCCCCCCAAACCTGCCCCACCCCTGGGACCCCCCTGGTCTTCCACCCTAAGGCCCCCCCCTACCCCCCCCAAGGCCCCCCCCCACCTACCCCCTGCTCCCCACCCCCTCCCCAAGGCCCCCCCCCCCAATTTACCCCCCAAACCTGCCCCACCCCTGGGACCCCCTGGTCTTCCCCCAACCCCCCTCTCCAAGGCCCCCCCCCCCCAATTTACCCCCCCCAAACCTGCCCCCCTTCCCACCCCTGGGACCCCCCCTGGTCTTCCCCCAACCCCCTCCCCTCTCCAAGGCCCCCCCCCCCCAGTTTACCCCCCACCCCCCCCAAAACCTGCCCCCCCCTCACCCCCTGTCCCCCCTTTGCCCCCCCAGGAGCAGCCCCAGGAGCCGGAGCGGAGCCGAGGGGGTTTGGGGGGGGGGTTGGGGGGTCCCGGGGGTTTTGGGGGTCAATAAAAGGGGGTGTCTGGAGCCTGGCTGGTTCTTTGGGGGAGTGGGGGGGGGAGGGGGTTGGGGATGACACACCCCCCCAGCCCCCCAAAAATGCTCTGGGGTCACAGACACCCCCAAATCCCCCCAGTCACCCCCGTGGGGTGATGGGGGGGGTCTCAGGTTTTGGGGGGCCCCCTGGGGTGATGGGGGGGTCCCGGTTTGGGGAGCCCCATGGGGTGATGGGGGGGGGGGGTCCCAGATTTGGGGGCCCCTGGGGTGATGGGGGGAGGCCCCGTGGGGTGATGGGGGGGTCTCAGGTTTGGGGGGACCCCTGGGGTGATGGGGGGTCTCAGGGCCTCGGGAGCCCCCTGGGGTGATGGGGGGGGTCTCAGGTTTTGGGGGCCCCCGGGATGACGGGGGGAGCCTCGTGGGGTGATTGGGGGGGGTCCCGGGATTTTGGGGCCCCTAGGGTGACTGGGGGGGTCCCGGGTTTTGGGGGCCCCCTGAGGTGATGGGGGGGTCTCAGATTTGGGGGCCCCTGGGGTGATGGGGGGGTCCCGGGTTTGGGGAGCCCCATGGGGTGATGGGGGGGGGTCCCAGGTTTGGGGGCCCCTGGGGTGATGGGGGGACCCCTGGGGTGATGGGGGGGTCTCAGGTTTTGGGAGCCCCCTGGGGTGATGGGGGGGTCTCAGGTTTTGGGGGCCCCCCGGGATGACGGGGGGAGCCTCGTGGGGTGATTGGGGGGGGTCCCGGGTTTGGGGGCCCCCTAGGGTGACTGGGGGGGGTCCCGGGTCTTGGGGGCCCCCTGAGGTGATGGGGGGGTCTCAGGTTTGGGGGGCCCCCCCGGGGTGCTGGGGGGGGTCCCGGGTTTGGGGGTTCCCTGGGGTGATGGGGGGGGTCTGAGGTTTGGGGGGCCCCCTGGGGTGATGGGGGGGTCCCGGGTTTTGGGGGTCCCCCCGGGGCGATGGGGGGGTCTCAGGTTTTGGGGCCCCCGGGGGTGATGGTTGGGAGCCCCGTGGGGGGATGGGGGGGGTTCCGGGTTTGGGGGGCCCCGTGGGGTGATGGGGGGGGGGGTCCCAGGTTTTGGGGGTCCCCCCGAGGCGATGCGGGGGGCGTTGCGGCGCAGGAGCCGCCCGTTGGCTTCTGCCTGGGCGCTGGAGGCGGCGGCCACGAGCCTGGGGGGGGAGGGGCAATTTGGGGAGGGGTCCGGGGGGGTTCGGGGGCTCAGAGCCCCAGGGAAGCTTCCAGAAGGTGCCCCTGGCAAGAGGGAGACCCCCAAACCCCGACCCACTCCTCCTCTCCCCCCCCCCAGGGTCCCAGAGCCCTGAGCCCCCCACCCCAGTTTTGGGGGTCCCGAAGCCCTGAGTTCCCCCCCCCAATTCCCTCCCCCAATTCCCAGTTACCCCCCCCATTCCCCCCCATTCCCACCCCCCAATTCCCAGTTACCCCCCATTCCCCCCATTCCCACCCCCAATTCCCAGTTACCCCCCCCATTCCCCCCCCCATTCCCACCCCCAATTCCCAGTTACCCCCCCATTCCCCCCCATTCCCACCCCCCAATTCCCAGTTACCCCCCCATTCCCCCCCCATTCCCACCCCCAATTCCCAGTTACCCCCCCATTCCCACCCCCAATTCCCAGTTACCCCCCCATTCCCCCCCATTCCCCCCCCATTCCCAGTTACCCCCCCCACTCCGCCCCCCATTCCCCCCCCAATTCCCAGTTACCCCCCATTCTCCCCCCAATTCCCAGTTACCCCCCTATTCCCCCCATTCCCCCCCCCAATTCCCAGTTACCCCCCATTCCCCCCCCATTCCCCCCCCCATTCCCAGTTACCCCCCCATTCCCCCCCATTCCCACCCCCCAATTCCCAGTTACCCCCCCATTCCCCCCCATTCCCCCCCCAATTCCCAGTTACCCCCCCATTCCCCCCCATTCCCCCCCAATTCCCAGTTACCCCCCCATTCCCCCCCATTCTCCCCCCAATTCCCAGTTACCCCCCCATTCCCCCCATTCCCCCCCCAATTCCCAGTTACCCCCCCATTCCCCCCCCATTCTCCCCCCCCCACCCCAGTTACCCCCCTATTCCCCCCCCAATTCCCAGTTACCCCCCCATTGCCCCCCAATTCCCAGTTACCCCCCACTCCCCCCATTCCCCCCAATTCCCAGTTACCCCCATTCCCCCCCATTCCCCCCAATTCCCAGTTACCCCCCCATTCCCCCCCAATTCCCACCCCCCAATTCCCAGTTACCCCCCCATTCCCCCCCCAATTCCCAGTTACCCCCCTATTCCCCCCCCATTCCCACCCCCCAATTCCCAGTTACCCCTCCCATTCCCCCCCCATTCCCCCCAATTCCCAGTTACCCCCCCATTCCCCCAATTCCCAGTCCCCTATTCCCCCCATTCCCCCCCATTCCCACCCCCAATTCCCAGTTACCCCCCCATTCCCACCCCCATTCCCAGTTACCCCCCCATTCCCCCATTCCCCCCCCATTCCCCCCCCATTCTCCCCCAACTCCCAGTTACCCCCCTATTCCCCCCCATTCCCCCCCATTCCCAGGTACCCCCATTCCCCCCATTCCCCCCCCATTCCCCCCCCACTCCCAGTTACCCCCCCATTCCCCCCATTCCCACCCCCCATTCCCAGTTACCCCCCCATTCCCCCCATTCCCCCCAATTCCCAGTTACCCCCCATTCCCCTCCCATTCCCCCCCCCATTCCCAGTTACCCCCCATTCCCCCCCCATTCCCACCCCCAATTCCCAGTTACCCCCCCATTCCCCCCATTCCCCCCCCCCAATTCCCAGTTACCCCCCCATTCCCACCCCCAATTCCCAGTTACCCCCCCATTCCCCCCCATTCCCCCCCCATTCCCACCCCCAATTCCCAGTTACCCCCCATTCCCCCCATTCCCCCCCCAATTCCCAGTTACCCCCCCATTCCCCCCCCCATTCCCACCCCCAATTCCCAGTTACCCCCCCATTCCCCCCCCCATTCCCACCCCCATTCCCAGTTACCCCCCCATTCCCCCCATTCCCCCCATTCCCACCCCCAATTCCCAGTTACCCCCCCATTCCCCCCATTCCCAGTTACCCCCCATTCCCCCCCCCCATTCCCCCCATTCCCCCCCCCAATTCCCAGTCATCCCCCAATTCCCCCTCCCCACTTTTGGGGGTCCCAGAGCCCTGATCCCCCCACCCCAGTTTTGGGGGTCCCAATGCCCTGAGCCCCCCCCCCCCAATTTTGGGGGGTCCTCCCCCTCCCCCCCCAGCCTCACCTCCTCCTCCTCCGGACCCCGCGGACGCAGCCCAGGGCGACCCCCAGCGTCAGGCTGCATCCCGACACGGCCACGACTATCGCGACAGGGCGCCTCTGCCGGGGGGCGGGCACCGTGACTCGACTCTGCGGGGGGGGGGTCCGGGACCTGCTCAGCTCCCCCCAACCCTGGGTGTCAGGGTGTAACCCCCCCCGAGGAGGAGGGGGAGGGGGAGGAAGAGGAGGGGGAGGAAGGAGGAGATAGAGGAAGAGGAAGAGGAAGAGGAAGGAGGAGGAGGAAGAGGAAGAAGAGGAGGAAGAGGAGGAGGAGGAAGAGGAAGAAGAGGAGGAGGAGGAGGAGGAGGAGGAGGAAGAAGAGGAGGAGGAGGAGGAGGAGGAAAGAGGAGATAGAGGAAGAGGAAGAGGAAGGAGGAGGAAGAGGAAGAAGAGGAGGAGGAGGAGGAGGAGGAAGAGGAAGAAGAGGAGGAGGAGGAAGAGGAAGAAGAGGAGGAGGAGGAAGAGGAAGAGGAGGAGGAGGAGGAAGGAGGAGGAGGAAGAAGAGGAGGAGGAGGAGGAGGAGGAGGAAAGAGGAGATAGAGGAAGAGGAAGAGGAAGGAGGAGGAAGAGGAAGAAGAGGAGGAGGAGGAGGAGGAGGAAGAGGAAGAAGAGGAGGAGGAGGAAGAGGAAGAAGAGGAGGAGGAGGAAGAGGAAGAGGAGGAGGAGGAGGAAGGAGGAGGAGGAAGAAGAGGAGGAGGAGGAGGAGGAGGAGGAAAGAGGAGATAGAGGAAGAGGAAGAGGAAGGAGGAGGAAGAGGAGGAGGAGGAAGAGGAAGAAGAGGAGGAGGAGGAGGAGGAGGAGGACGGAGGAGGAAGAAGAAGAGGAGGAGGAGGAAGAAGAGGAGGAAGAAGAGTAGGGGGAAGGAGGAAGGAGGAGGAGGAGGAAGAGGAAGAAGAGGAGGAGGAAGGAGGAGGAAGAGGAGGAGGAGGAAGAAGAGGAAGAGGAAGAAGAGGAAGAGGAAGAAGAGGAGGAGGAGGAGGAGGAAGGAGGAAGTGGAGGAGGAAGAGGAGGAAGGAGGGGAAGCTTCTGGAAGTTTCCCTACCTGGGTGCCAGCGGATGAAGTCGTAGCGCCAGGAGCCGGGTTGGGCCGGGGCAGTTCCCCAGGGCGCTGCTGGGGGAAGAGGAGGAGGAGGAGGAGGAGGAAGTAATCCTGAGGGACCCGGGCCTCTGAGGAGGAAGGCTCTGAGCAGGAGGAAGGAGAGAGGAGGAAGAAGAGGAGGAGGAGGAAGAGGAGGAGGAGGAAGTAATCCTGAAGGACTTGGGTCTCAGAGGAGGAAGGTTCTGAGGAGGAGGAGGAGGAGGAGGAGGAGGAGGAAGAGGAGGAGGAGGAGGAAGAAGAGGAGGAGGAAGAAGAGGAGGAGGAGGAAGTAATCCTGAGGGACTCGGGTCTCAGAGGAGGAAGGTTCTGAGGAAGAGGAAGAAGAGGAGGAGGAGGAAGAGGAGGAAGGAGGAGGAAGAGGAGGAGGAGGAAGCAATCCTGAGGGACTCGGTTCTCAGAGGAGGAAGGTTCTGAGGAGGAGGAAGGAGGAAGAGGAGGGGAAGGAGGAAGTAATGCCTGTCGTCTACTAAGAGGGGGAAGATTCAGAGGAGGAGGAAGGAAGAGGAGGAGGAGGAGGAGGAAGAGGAGGAGGAAGGGGAGGAGGAGGAGGAGGAGGAAGGGGGAGGAGGAAGAGGAGGAAGGAGGAGGAGGAGGAAGGAAGGAGGAGGAGGAGGAAGGAGGAGGAAGAGAAGGAGGAGGAAGAGGAGGAGGAGGAGGAAGGAAGGAGGAAGTAACATTCCCACCATCTACCAAGTGATCCTGAGGGACTCCAGAGGAGGAAGAGGAGGAGGAGGAGGAAGGAGGAAGTAACCCCAGATCCCAGCAGTTACCTGGCTCCATCACCGGATTTCCTCCGGATCCCTCGGGAATCTCCTTGCTTCCTCCTCCTCCTCCTCCTCCTCCTCCTCCTCCTCTCCTCCTCCTCCTCCTCCTCTTCCTCCTCCTCCTCCTCTCCTTCCTCCTCTTCCTCTTCCTCAGAGGAGCAGGGAAGAGCCCAGGAATCACCCTGGGAAGAGCCCTTTTCCCACCACATCCCAACTCCAAAGCGGGGTGACCCCCCCAACAACCCCCCAAAACCCCCCCACACCCCCACCAACACCCCCCAACACCCCCCCAATACCCCCCAACACCCCCCCCCAATACCCCCACAACACCCCCCACAACACCCCCACCAACACCCCCCAACACCCCCCAATACCCCCCCAACACCCCCCCAATACCCCCACAACACCCCCCACAACACCCCCACCAACACCCCCCAACACCCCCCAATACCCCCCAACACCCCCCAATACCCCCCACAACACCCCCCACACCCCCACCAACACCCCCCCAATACCCCCCAACACCCCTCACAACACCCCCCAACACCCCCCACAACACCCCCCAATACCCCCCACACCCCCACCAACACCCCCCAATACCCCCATCACCCCCCCACAACACCCCCCTCCAACACCCCTCACAACACCCCCCAATACCCCACAACACCCCCCACAACACCCCCCAAATACCCCCCCAATACCCCCACAACACCCCAATACCCCCCAATACCCCCCACACCCCCACCAACACCCCCCAACACCCCCCCCAACACCCCCCCACCCCCAGGGGGACATTCCCAACCCCCGGTGTCACCGAGGGGTTCTGGGGGGGGGCAGGGGGGGTGACACCAACCATGGGCTCCCCCAGATTCCTTCAGGAAGCTCCTCAGGGCATCCAGGGGGGGGATGGGGATGATGATGGTGATGATGATGGTGATGAAGGCTCCTCCCCCCTTCTCCTTGGATCTCGGAAGAGCTGGAGAAGGAAGGATTCCTGGGGGGGGGGAGAATGGGGCTGAGACACCCCCCAATTCCCAGTCACCCCCCCCAATTCCCAGTTACCCCCCCAATTCCCAGTTACCCCCCAATCCCCCTCCCAATTCCCAGTTACCCCCCCATTCCCCCCCCCAATCCCCAGTTACCCCTCCCATTCCCTCCCCCCACTCCCATTCCCCCCCCAAATTCCCAGTTACCCCCCAATTCCCAGTTACCCCCCCCATTCCCCCCTCATTCACCCCCCAATTCCCAGTTACCCCCCATTCTCCCCCATTCCCTCCCCCCAATTCCCATTCCCCCCCCAATCCCCAGTTAACCCCCCATTCCCATTCCCTCCCCCAATCCCCAGTTACCCCCCCATTCCCATTCCCTCCCCCCAATTCCCAGTTACCCCCCAATCCCCAGTTACCCCCCCATTCCCCCCCAATTCCCAGTTACCCCCCAATCCCCAGTTACCACCCCCATTCCCCCCCCATTCCCTCCTCCCAATTCCCAGTCAACCCCAATTCCCAGTTACCCCCCAATTCCCAGTTACCCCCCCATTCCCCACCCCCAATTCCCAGTCACCCCCCCATTCCCAAGGTGTGTGTGCCCCCACCCCCCCCCCCCAATTCCCAACCTCTGGAATGCCAGGGCTGCTCTGGAACCGGATCAGGAACCGGAGCTGGGATCGAACCTGCGACTCGGGGGGGGGACATGAGGGGGGGTCAGGGTTGTGATGGGGGGACCCAGATGTGGGGGGGACACATGGGGGGGGGGTGTCGGGTTGTGATGGGGACCCAGATTTGGGGGGGGGGGTCGGGATGTGATGGGGGGACCCAGATTTGGAGGGTGGGACATGGGGAGTGGGGGGTCGGGTTGTGATGGGGGGACCCAGATTTGGGGGGGGGGGTGTCGGGATGTGATGGGGGGACCCAGATTTGGGGGGTGGGACATGGGGGGGGGGGTGTCGGGTTGTGATGGGGGGACCCAGATTTGGGGGGGGGGGTCGGGATGTGATGGGGGGACCCAGATTTGGGGGGGGGGTCGGGATGTGATGGGGGGACCCAGATGTGGGGGGGACACATGGGGAGGGGGGGTCGGGTTGTGATGGGGGGGACCCAGATTTGGGGGGGGGGGTCGGGATGTGATGGTGGGACCCAGATTTGGGGGGTGGGACATGGGGAGGGGGGTCGGGTTGTGATGGGGGGACCCAGATTTGGGGGGGGGGTCGGGATGTGATGGGGGGACCCAGATTTGGGGGGGGGGGTCGGGATGTGATGGGGGGACCCAGATGTGGGGGGTGGGACATGGGGAGGGGGGTCGGGTTGTGATGGGGGGACCCAGATTTGGGGGGGGGGTCGGAATGTGATGGGGGGACCCAGATTTGGGGGGTGGGACATGGGGAGGGGGGTCGGGTTGTGATGGGGGGGACCCAGATTTGGGGGGGGGGGTCGGAATGTGATGGGGGGACCCAGATGTGGGGGGTGGGACATGGGGAGGGGGGTGTCGGGTTGTGATGGGGGGGACCCAGATTTGGGGGGGGGGGTCAGGATGTGATGGGGGGACCCAGATTTGGGGGGTGGGACATGGGGAGTGGGGGGTCGGGTTGTGATGGGGGGGACCCAGATTTGGGGGGGGGGGTCGGGATGTGATGGGGGGACCCAGATTTGGGGGGTGGGACATGGGGGGGGGTGTCGGGTTGTGATGGGGGGACCCAGATTTGGGGGGGGGGGTCAGGATGTGATGGGGGGACCCAGATGTGGGGGGGACACATGGGGGGGGGGGGTCGGGTTGTGATGGGGGGGACTCAGATTTGGGGGGGGGGGTTCGGGATGTGATGGGGGGACCCAGATTTGGGGGGTGGGACATGGGGAGGGGGGTCGGGTTGTGATGGGGGGGACCCAGATTTGGGGGGGGGGGTCGGGTTGTGATGGGGGTACCCAGATTTGGGGGGGGGTGTCGGGATGTGATGGGGGGACCCAGATGTGGGGGGGACACATGGGGGGGGGGTGTCGGGTTGTGATGGGGGGACCCAGATTTGGGGGGGGGGGTCGGAATGTGATGGGGGGACCCAGATGTGGGGGGGACACATGGGGGGGGGGGTCGGGTTGTGATGGGGGGACTCAGATTTGGGGGGGGGGGTTCGGGATGTGATGGGGGGACCCAGATTTGGGGGGTGGGACATGGGGAGGGGGGTCGGGTTGTGATGGGGGGACCCAGATTTGGGGGGGGGGGTCGGGTTGTGATGGGGGTACCCAGATTTGGGGGGGGGGTGTCGGGATGTGATGGGGGGACCCAGATGTGGGGGGGACACATGGGGGGGGGTGTCGGGTTGTGATGGGGGGACCCAGATTTGGGGGGGGGGGGTCGGAATGTGATGGGGGGACCCAGATGTGGGGGGGACACATGGGGGGGGTGTCGGGTTGTGATGGGGGGACCCAGATGTGGGGGGGACACATGGGGGGGGTGTCGGGATGTGATGGGGGGACCCAGATTTGGGGGGGGGGGGTCGGAATGTGATGGGGGGACCCAGATGTGGGGGGTGGGACATGGGGAGGGGGGTCGGGTTGTGATGGGGGGGACCCAGATTTGGGGGGGGGGGGTCGGAATGTGATGGGGGGACCCAGATTTGGGGGGTGGGACATGGGGAGGGGGGTCGGGTTGTGATGGGGGGGACCCAGATTTGGGGGGGGGGGGTCGGGTTGTGATGGGGGGACCCAGATTTGGGGGGGGGGTCGGGATGTGATGGGGGGACCCAGATGTGGGGGGTGGGACATGGGGAGGGGGGGTCGGGTTGTGATGGGGGGACCCAGATTTGGGGGGGGGGTCAGGATGTGATGGGGGGACCCAGATGTGGGGGGTGGGACATGGGGAGGGGGGGTCGGGTTGTGATGGGGGGGACCCAGATTTGGGGGGGGGGGTCGGGATGTGATGGGGGGACCCAGATTTGGGGGGTGGGACATGGGGAGGGGGTGTCGGGTTGTGATGGGGGGACCCAGATTTGGGGGGGGGGTCGGGTTGTGATGGGGGTACCCAGATTTGGGGGGTGGGACATGGGGAGTGGGGGGTCGGGTTGTGATGGGGGGACCCAGATTTGGGGGGGGGGGTGTCGGGATGTGATGGGGGGACCCAGATTTGGGGGGTGGGACATGGGGAGGGGGGTCGGGTTGTGATGGGGGGACCCAGATTTGGGGGGGGGGGTCGGGATGTGATGGGGGGACCCAGATGTGGGGGGTGGGACATGGGGAGGGGGGTCGGGTTGTGATGGGGGGGACCCAGATTTGGGGGGGGGGTCGGGATGTGATGGGGGGACCCAGATGTGTGTGTGGGGGGGGGTCAGGGTTGTGATGGGGGGACCCAGATTTGGGGGGGGGGTCAGGATGTGATGGGGGACCCAGATTTGGGGGTCGGGATGTGATGGGGGGACCCAGATGTGTGTGGGGGGGGGGGTCAGGGTTGTGATGGGGGGACCCAGATTTGGGGGGGGGGGTCAGGATGTGATGGGGGACCCAGATGTGTGGGGGGGGGGGTCAGGGTTGTGATGGGGGGACCCAGATTTGGGGGGGGGGGGTCGGGATGTGATGGGGGGACCCAGATGTGTGTGTGTGGGGGGGGTCAGGGTTGTGATGGGGGGGACCCAGATTTGGGGGGGGGGGTCAGGATGTGATGGGGGGACCCAGATGTGTGGGGGGGGGGGGTCAGGGTTGTGATGGGGGGTCCCAGCTGTGGGTGGACGTGGGGGGGCCCCCCTCTCACCGAATTCCCCCCCGGCGCCGCTCCGACATCCCGGAATTCCCAGGCAAGCAGGCAAAGGACCAGGAAGCAGCGGGCAGAGGCCGAAGGCCCCCGTGTCCCCCTCCTCATCCTCCTCCTCCTCCTCATCCTCCTGCTGCTCCCAGCAGAGTCCCCGAGGAGCCGCCCCCAGCCACACGGCGTGGGGGGCTCTATGACGTCATGCGGGGGTTCAGCCGTGGCTGGAGACCCCCAAAACTGCTCTGTCACCCCCCAAGGCCGCCCTGTCACCCCCTCTTGCTGGGGGGATGGGGACAAGATGGCGGTTTGGGCCTGGCTGGAGGCCGGACACCCCCCAAGGCCACCCTGTCACCCCCTTTTTGGGGGAACAGGGGACAAGATGGTGGTTTAGGCCTGGCTGGAGGCTGGACGCCCCCCAAAGCCGCCATGTCACCCCCCTTTTGGGGGGACAAGGGACAAGATGGCGGTTTGGGCCTGGCTGGAGGCTAGACGGCCCCAAAGCCACCTTGTCACCCCCCTTTTGGGGGGATGGGGACAAGATGGTGGTTTAGGCCTGGCTGGAGGCCAGACACCCCCAAAAGCTGCCCTGTCACCCCCCTTTTTGGGGGGACAAGGGACAAGATGGCAGTTTAGGCCTGGCTGGAGGCTGGACACCCCCAAAGTTGCCCTGTCACCCCCTTTTTGGGGGGATGGAGACAAGATGGTGGTTTAGGCCTGGTGGGAAGGGGACAAGAAGGCGGATTGGGCCTGGCTGGAGGCCGGACACCCCCCAAAGTTGCCCTGTCACCCCCCTTTTTGGGGGGGACAAGGGACAAGGTGGCAGTTTGGGTCAGGCTGGAAGGGGACAAGATGGCGGTTTGGGCCTGGCTGCAGGCCGGACACCCCCAAAGCCGCCCTGTCACCCCCTTTTCAGTGGGACAAGGGACAAGATGGTGGTTTAGGCCTGGCTGGAGGCCGGACACCCCCAAGGCCACCCTGTCACCCCCTTTTTGGGGGGACAAGGGACAAGATGGTGGTTTAGGCCTGGCTGGAAGGGGACAAGATGGCAGATTGGGCCTGGCTGGAGGCCGGACACCCCCAAAGCTGCCCTGTCACCCCCTTTTTGGGGGTACAAGGGACAAGGTGGTGATTTAGGCCTGGCTGGAAGGGGACAAGATGGCGGTTTGGGCCTGGCTGCAGGCCGGACACCCCCAAAAGCCGCCCTGTCACCCCCTTTTCAGTGGGACAAGGGACAAGATGGTGGTTTAGGCCTGGCTGGAGGCCAGACACCCACCAAGGCCACCCTGTCACCCCCTTTTGGGGGGACAAGGGACAAGATGGTGGTTTAGGCCTGGTGGGAAGGGGACAAGATGGCGGATTGGGC